>VDFB02058242.1:121052689-121115703 GCA_007258455.2 Sequoia sempervirens | reverse complement strand
TATTCCCCATATTGTTAGCATTCTACCAATATAAAATATGTTTTATTATAAATTTAATAGATAATTATTATTTATTTTCTACATGCATTATGTGTAAAATCTTGATTGATAGGTTGATTGAAAAACATCTATAACTTTTAAATGATTATACATTTTTTGAATTTGAAAGATGTGTCACACACAATGCTTCACAAAATATCTAGTTTAAAAAAATAAATTGAATTTCATAAATTTTCGACCAAGTTAGGGTGGCCGAACAAATGGTTTTTAATATATTTTAAAATTCCTACTAGAAAATTCATAACTAATTATTTACTTGCAAAAAATTACAAAAGAATATATGTCAAATCTAGGCATATGTCCTCTACTTATATTGAAAGATTCGATAAAACTATTTATGTTTTGTCATCATTAGGGTGGTCAAACATACACCTACTTTTTATTTTTTTCCAAATTTTAATGTATTACTCCATTGATATTTTAAATTTTCACCAAATCAAATTATTTTTTTCCAAAAAAGGACTAGTAGCTTACAAACTATATTTAATTTGCTACAAATTCTATTCCTACATATTTTTGAAATTATTTTAATAACCTATTCAAATTCTTATGTGAAGTTGCTTAAGTCTATTTTTCTATATTTTTATTGCCACATAAGGCCCCTATTTGGCCAATCATGATCCTACAAGTTGACCCAAGAGTAGTGAACTATGTGGATATATGAAGGTTATCAATTACAAATATTCTTGGATTAAAAAATAACTCTTCAAAACAATCCATAAATTCCATTAGTAATTAATGTCAATATAGCACAAATTCCACTTTTATATTGGACTAGAGACTTGTGACTCCATGCATATTGGATAAGTTATTTTATAGGATATTAATCCTTTGAGTATGATTTTAAATTAGATGGGAAAAATATGTAATATTTTTTTAGTAACACTCCCTTGTTCATCTCTTTACTTTTGTACTATATATATTATTACATATATGAATTTCCCCTCGATTTGTTTCCCTTCTAACTCTCATTTGGTGGACCACCTCTCTTCGACCAAATAAATTATCCCTTTTAATATCTTCACCAACACTAGGGAAAATTTGCCTATCCTTCTACTAACTTAATGACTTTGGCTGATCTAGTCATTAATAATTAGATCTAATTATACAAGGATATTAGTATTACGAAGACAAAATATTATCATGGGTCCTATGTCACATTATACCCTCTTTATGTTCTATTTTCTAGTGAAAAATCCTCGAAGACCATCTACATTGGTAGTCCTCATCCTACCAATCATTTGTATTGAAGATATGATACCCCAAATAATACATGCTATTAGAGTCATATAAACAAATTCCCAACAAGCGTTATTTCACTCATACTATTTATTTAGGTAGTAGAGATATTTGAATGTTTCTTTATGTAAACATCTTCTTACACCTTCTAGATCATTACATTATATTCTCATATATGCTAGTCTAAATGAATCTTTGTAGTCTAGGAATGTCTCCGGGAGATGCATCAACAACCTCAATAGACTATCATTATGAAGATTTCCTCAAAACTCGCAATACCCTTTACAAATATTTTGATCAATCAAATCACTAATGGTTTCAAATACTCCTCCTTCCCATGATCCTTATTGACCAAATAAACTAGATATTGTAACTACCACCATCAGTGATAACTAAGTCACTTACCCTCAAACTATGTGTGTATACTTCATCAATAGTAGATTCAACATCTTTATGATCATCATCAAGATGTCTCATGCTATATAACATCTATTTATTTTATGCGCCTCTCTCTCATGAATTTTTTATACTCTTTTATTTCCATGTGGAAATCTAGGCTCCCATTGTATGTATAAATATGAGCTCTTCCCTTTTGTAAATATCTTTTAGCTTTTCAATGAATATAAGATTTTAATTTTATAATCTTCAATATTCTATCTTAGAGAGTGTCATTTTTCTTGATATTGTTTGTGCAATCCTTTCCCATTCATTTCCCTCACATAGAAGTTTATTATTGACATGTTGCTTCCCAATAATTCTAAACATCAATAATTTTGCATAAGCAACTCAAACCAACTTGAGCTATAGTGGTGGTATTCAAAATGAATAGTCGGTTGATCATAGTAGGGAGAGATAATCATTGGTCTTTGGTTGACCACCTATCTATTTTATTTCTCTAACCCTTTCTCTTTTTTCTTTTCCTATTTGCTTCTAAACTTTCCCCAATTGCCCTCTCCCTCAAAAATTATAATTAGAGGTAGATTAAATTTGTAGGCTAGATTTTATTTTGTAATTAGTTCAAAAGTAGAATTGGAAGAGTAATTTAATCTTATCTAACAATTTTTATGTGTTTCATGAATATTGAAAACATACATGTTTCCATATTGTTGAAGTTTCTCAAAACTAACAAATCCACAAGCTCATATTTTTCGTTAAGCTTAGTGAGTTGTGATGTGGATTCATTCTTATACCTTTTTTTTTTTTTTCTTTACCTTTTATTGAGCATGAGCTCTTGACATTTTTTTTTGTGAAAACTACCCATATGCTACTCATTCTAACACATATCGCCCTCCTCTAAACACATCAACCTAAAACAACAACATATTATACATATATTCACATTAAAAAGATAGCTAAAAAAATAAAAAATATAAACTCACATCATTTTCTTCACTTAGTTTACCTAGCATAGATTTATTTTAACTTTACTCTTGCTATTATTAGGTGAGATGATTTATAAAAGCTAATCTAACAATATTAGATTTATTTTTACATTACTTTTGACATTATTAGGTGAGATGATTTATAAACTAATCTACCAATATAAGATATTTGAATAATAGGTAGGAATGAGCATAGAGATGGTGTGTCTTAACTGTGACCATCTAAAATTTCTATCATTATTAAGAGAAGAACAAACATCATAATTATGAGCTATATGTGTATGTGTGTGTGCGCGCACGCGCGCATAAAGATGGTGTGTCTTAACTTTTGATCATCTATATTTTCTATCATCATCATTAAGAGAAGAACAAACATCATAATCATGAACTATATATCATAAAAGATTCAAGATTCAGATATGGAAGATCACATACATGATTGATTAAATAAAGAAATTAGAAAAGAATTGGTAGATCAAATGTAAGAAGATGCAAGTGCACATTAAAATCATGTGTACAAATGTGAATGGAAGATAGAGATAATCTAGTTGGTGACAATCAGCCATTAAATATAATCTTTGCTTGTTTTTCATGGTGCCGTTAACTGCATACCTGTAAGGTGAATCTGTATTGGTTGTTTACATATACAAATCATTATCATGGTTTTGATTAAAGTGAAAAATACGTCATTCTAAATTGAAAACGATATTTGGCGAATTGCAGCTTGTCCCCACAAGTAGCTTGATTTTAACCAAACGAAGCTTATCCACCATCGTAGGTTTCACCTTTTCTTTTAATACAACGACACCAATAACTCTTTTTCAGAGGCCATTAAACAATTGTAGCGTAATTTTAAACTAATAATTGGTTAAAGGATTATCACCGTCCACCAAACTAATAATTGGATATCACCGTCCAGTGATATGGAAGAACACAGTTGTTGACATTTATTTCAATACTACGAAAGAACATCCTTCCGAGCGACTGATTCTTGTGCCCATCTACGTGTTTCCCTCTGATAGGCAATACTGTTGGGAATAGATTTAACAGCATGACGGAATGAGAATGGAAAAGCAGACAGTACTTACAACTGTCCGTTGACAAACATGTAATAATTTATGCCCTAACATTATAAAATACCCATAAACAAAAACCAAAGTTTCAGTGTGGCCCATCTCTGCAATTTTTAACTATAAAAACTTATCTCAACCATGGTTGGAATTCCATTCTTCCATCTGAAGATAAGACGTGCATTGTCCATATGCACCCCTACTGTGGAACGAGGACAAACAGGTATCTTTTTGGTGAAGACAAGACTTGGTTTTCAGGGATGTAAGAGTTACATATGTTTAACTATAGTTACATGGATAAAACTTTTCCATCCTATTACTATCATACCTAACCAAACAACCCAATAAGGTTTTGTTTCTTTCTTTTTCAAAAGAGATTTATATATAATTTTTACAAGTATAGCATATCTTCCAAAAACAAAAAGGAAAAAGTTGAATGAATTGGCATTATAATTAGGTACAAGAGGAAACAAAATAGCACTGGTCCTTGAAAAAGAAATGACCACAACAATCAAATACGATTCCAAAAAGAAAACATCTATTTACAAGATTACATATAACAATAAAATGATGATGAAAAAACAAAGTAACAAAGCTATAAAACGAATGATAGAAGGGGAATCTTGATCATTTAGATTGGCCCACCATCTTTTGAAAAGGCCTTTTCAATAATAAGCACGGTCTCAACCAGCATGAGAGATTCATTATAAAAACTTATGCCTCATCATGTTCCTTCATAGGATACTCAAAATATCTCTATCTCCATTTCTATCTCGTAATGTTTGATTAATAACACTCCTCAAACTCACTTTCATAATTTTAAAATACCTCTTACTTTTCCAAGCATACAAACTAGCCCTTTGTGTGGTATATTTTATATCCAATTATATTTTTTTCTCTTTTCTATTTTTTGTTTTTCTTTACATTTTCTAACATGTATATAAAATACCATTTTTGAAATTAATTTCACAATATTATTAAAGGTTATTGTGATATATGAAATAGTAAATCCATTACCAAGCAACCACTCCATATCTATTCCTATAAGACAAAAATGTTAACTCGTAAATAATATACCAATGCAATCTACCCTTCACCATTCACATAAAAAAATCTAAAAATCAAAACGTATACTTTAACTAATTTATTCCCTTGACCCCTTTATAGAAAGTGGTATCTAATACATTAGATTTTTAGTTATTATTAAATTATCTTTTATGAATGGGTATCCTATTATACCCATTAGTTAGTGAATACTCCTGTTGACTAGTCAAATGCTATCTTTATTATCTCTAGGTTGTGATTATGAAGCTTTGAGCTATGACCAAGTCTACAAAAATATCTTCTTTGGAAAAAAGACAAGAGTAAAGCTAGGAACTTTTCCTATCCTTTTAGAGGGGCCATTCACATTATTTAGAGTAACTAGGTTCCTAAATTCAACCTTCTAAACTAATGCAACCAAGAACACACTCAATTAAATTTAATCATTGTTGAATAAAGAAAGCCATGAAATTCAAAGATGGATGCGAAATCAAACTTCTTCTATTCTCCAACTCTGCTAATACAATGAAAGAAAATGCCCTTATATCTAAAAATTGGAAAAAAAACAAAAAAAACCCAAAAATTACCCTTTTTGGTAGTTTTTGACAATTGTTAGATTTTTGCCATTTTAGGTAATTTTGCATACATATCCCTTTGAACCTAGATTTTTCCTAAACACTTCCTAAAATTAAGGTGACATGAATTGTCAAATTACATTCAAAATTGGAAATATGATTTCCAAGTTATTAAAGAAAATAATTTCCTAAAAACCTAAAAAACACACAAAAAACTAAATTTGAGGGCCCAGATGAAAGAATTTGGCTCCGAAAAAGTGTCGAGATGGCTCCCAATTGAGTTGGGCTTTGTTGGAAATCCTATCAACATCTCATAACGAAGCCTTTTGTAAAATCTCAGCCCAATCGGACATCTAAGTCAAAAGTTATGACTGTCGGGAGTCCTTGCATCATTCTCCTCTAGTTGAAAAGAACACAGCCCCTACAAGTTGTTGTCTTCAAACTATTGTCAGGTGCCTTGATCCAAATTCTTCACTTCCCACTCTGGAATCCATGTGCTATCTATTGTTGGTAATCCATCCCACTATACCAAATACCTGTTGTATTGACCTTGCCGAGTGGATGTAGTTTGCTTATCTAGAATTTGTGCAATCTTTTCCTTCTTCTTATGTGGAATTTGATGGTGCCAAGCCACTTCTTGTCCACTATCTTCATTATGATCCTCTCCATGGAATGCATATAAATTAGAAACATTAAACACAAGAGAAATATCTAAATTTTCTGGTAAATTGACCTCATAGGCATTATCATTGATCTTCTTTGTAATTCTGCAAGGACCAATTTTCCTATACTTCAACTTGTGATATGTTCCTATAGGAAATATTTCTCTTCTCAAATATACCATCACTAAGTCACCTTCATTGAATACCTGATGTCGTCTACTAGCATCCACAGAAGTCTTATACTTCTCATTATTGTCCTACAACTTCTATCTTACATCTTGCTGCAACTGTTGAAGGTGTTCTACAAATGCTTCCCCATTATCATTGACTCTATCTTTCATAGGTATTTGTACCAAATTTAGAGCACCCTTGGGATTCCTACCATACATAATCTGAAAAGGTGATTTACCTGTTGATCTATTTACATAATTGTTATAGGAAAATTTTGCCTGGGGTAAGGCCAAGTACCATTGTTTAGGCTTCTCCCCAATAATGCACCTTAACAAATTTACCAAACTCCAATTGAATACCTCTATTTTCTCATCCATTTGAGGATGATAGGCACTACTAAACTGTAACTTTCTCCCCATGTTCTTCCATGAATTCCTCCAAAAATGACTTAAAAACTTGGTATCCCTATCAGACCTAATAGTCTTTGGAACACCATGTAATTGAACAACTTCTAAAAAAAATAGTTCTCCTACCCTCGTTGCATCATTAGTTTTCTTATAGGAAATGAGGTGAACCATCTTTGAAAATTTATCAACAACTACAAAAGTGGAATCATTACCTAATTGGGTGTGTGGAAGCCCCAACACAAAGTCCATGCTCAAATTTGTCCATGGTTCAGCAGGTGTTGGTAATGGCATATACAACCCTGTATTCTATGAATGTCCTTTAGCCACTTGACAGATTCTGCACCTTGTTACATACTTAGTGATGTCCTTCTTCATCTTTGGCTAGTCTTTTACCAGGGCTACTATCTTATCCTTTCCAAAATGTCTAGCCAACCCACTACTATGGAGTTCTATGATAATATTTTCCCTCATTGAACTAGCTGGTATGCATAGTTATTTCCCTTTAAATAGATAACCATCCTGCATAAAATATTCACCCTTGATGTGATCCAAGTTACCAAATATTGGAGATTTCAGTTGTTCTACAATTTCCCAAAAATCATCATCAGATTCATACAAATTTTTGATGGCATCAAAACCAATTACTTCAATTTCCATTGTGGTCAATAGTACAACACGCCTACTTAACGCATCTACAACCTAGTTTTGTTTTCCTGACTTATGCTTCAAAACAAAAGTGTAGCCCTATAAGAAAGAGACCCATTTGGCATGCCTACTATTCAAATTTTTTTGTGTGTTCATGTATCTTAATGGAATATGGTTTTTAAACAACACAAACTCTTGGGGAACTAGATAATGCTTCTAATGTCTCAATGCTTGAACAATTGCATAAAATTCCAAATCATAAGTAGAATAATTCTTCCTCACCTCATTCAAATTTTCACTAAATAAAGCAATTTAGGTCTACCTACTTGGCTAAGTACTATGCCTATTCCTACATGGGAGGCATCACATTCTACTTCATATACCTTGTCAAAATTTGGTAGTGTGAGTATAGGGGCTTCAGTTACCTTTTTCTTCAGAAACTTGAAACTCTCCTCGACATCCTTAGTCCATGCAAATTCCCTTTGGTGTAGTTTGTTATAGGTGCTACAATACTACTAAAATTTTGAATGAAATTTCAATAGAAAGGGCCAACCCATGAAAAATTATTACCTTTGTTATGCTACTTAGACTAGGCAATTCTAGAATTTCCCTAACCTTTTCTGGATCCATTCTGACACCATCTTCAAAAATGACAAAGCCTAAAAAGACCAAATTGTTTTTCATGAACTTGCACTTCTTCATATTTGCATAGAGCTTCTCTTTCCTTAGCACACCCAAGATAATCCCCAATTGTTATAGTTGCTCTTCTTTGCTTTTGCTAAAAACCAAAATATCATCAAAATAAACTACCACAAACTTACCAATGTAAGATCATAGTACAATATTCATCAATCTCATAAATGTACTAGGTGCATTAGACAACCCAAATGGCATAACCATCCACTCATATGTAAATCATCTCTAGTCTTAAAGGTTGTTTTCCACTCATCCCCTTCTTGAATTTGGATCTGGTGATAGCCACTTTGTAGATCGATCTTGCTGAAATATTTGGCCCTTGCTAGTGCATCTATCATGTCCTCTATACGAGGGACTGGAAAATGGTAGTTGTTGGTAATCTTATTAATTGCTCTACTATCAATGCACATCCTCCATGTTCCATCCTTCTTTGGGGTTAACAATGCATGTACAACACATGGGCTCATTCTCTCTCTGACCACAAATTTTCTAATGAGTTATGTTACTTGCTTATTTAGCTCTGCATGTTGTGTTGGATTCATTCTATAAGCTACTTGATTGGGTAGAGTCACTCCTGGAATCAGATCAATATGATGTTGAATATTCCTCTTTGGTGGTAGACCATCAAGTAACTCATCAGTCACAACATCAACAAACTCCCTAATAGCTCTGCTACCTATGGTGGTACTGGAATGTCTTCCTCTTCTCCTATTTTTACTACTAATGCATAACAAAACCTTGTCACCTTCATTTCTTTGACAAGTTGTCTTTCAGACAACATGGTCTCACTTTTACTTTCATCCTTAAGAGGCAAGATAATCATCTTAGACCCATCCTTCCAAAAGGTGTATGTGTTTTTCTCTCCATCATGCATAAATTTTCTATCATACTGCCATGGCCTTCCCAGTAATACGTGATAAGCATCCATTGGAATGACATCACACCATATCTTATCCTTATAGATCTTCCCTATGCTAAACTTGGTTAAACATCTTTTATCAACAATGACTTCATTTCCTTTTTAAAACCATGCAATGTGATAGGGATGGGGATGCTTTTCACAGTGTAAATTCAATTTTTCTACCATTTCTCTAGAGACCATATTCTCACAACTACCTCCATCAATAATAACTTGACATACCTTTCCACCCAAAGTGCATCTAGTTATGAAGATATTGGTTTGAAGCCATGAATCATCATAGTTTTTAGCCTGTGCTTTCTCCTTCTCTGTAATCATCATTGATCTTCTCATCATGAGACTTTCTCCCACATCTGGTGAAACCTATAGTTCTATCGCTTCTGCTTCATTTTCAACTTGAACCAGGTTCACCTTGGGTTGTCCTTGATTTTTGTCTTGCATGTTATAATTTGATCATTCAAATGCCCTGTGTCCTTCTCCACATCTAAAAAATGTGAAAGGAATTCTTTGGTTTTCCCATCCTCTACCACTACCATAACCTCTACCTCTCTAAAATCCCCTTCCTCTTTCTTGATTCTAAGGATCTTGCCATGTGTCTACCTATTTTTTCAATCCCTAGGATGACTCTCCCCTGCCATAATTTGAACCTCATCAAAATTGGGATGATGTACCCCTTTTTCCTCCTTTATTCCTTTGAAGATATTGTCTGCTTTGTTTCTCTTCAGCCTTTAGAGCCAATTGGTAGGCCTCCATATTGTTGACATGATGCATGCACAATTCATCTTAAATAGAGAATTTCATGCCATTTACATATCTAGCAGCCATTTGCTCATCAATTTCCTGATTCTCTACATGTATAGACAACTTGTAAAAAATATTTGTATAATCTTGCATAGAAGATAAATTCTACTTTAAATTTTGAAACCTACGAATTTTACGCCAGCTCTTGATTTGTGCATAGTTTATGGGTAAGAATTTTTCTCTCAACTTCATCTCCATTTTATGCCAGCTCTTGATTTTATCCTTTATTTTCCTTGTTCGTTTCTTTTGAAGATGATCCCACCATATCATTGCATGAACCTTTAACTTGGTGCATGCAAACTTCACCTTCTTTTCCTTTGTCATGGACTCCCATTCAAAAAAATTTCCCATGTCATTTGGCTAGTCTATCAACTCCTTTGGTTTGAGACTACCTGCATGGTCAGAAACATCAGTCTTGATCCCTTCATTTTTCCCTTCTAAGGCACTAAGCATCCTCTCTTCAAAGCTCATGCTCTCTAATTTATCTTCTTCAAGTTCCCCATCTCAATTTGTGCCTCCTTGGATTATCTCTTCATTAGATTCATCTCCTCCTCTTCCTATTCTCTGATTTTCCATTCATATTTTTAATTCCTTCTACTTTTCTTTGTAGATTTTTCATTTCTCTATGCATCTTGGCAAGACCTCATCTTCCTCTTCCTCTCCTAACCATCTTCCTACTATGATACCAAATGATGTAGCCAAGAACACATTCAATTAAATTTAATCATTATTGAATAAAGAAAGCCAGGAAATTCAAGGATGGATGTGAAATAAAACTTATTCTATTCTAAAACTCTACTACTACAATGAAAAAAATTACCTTATATGTAATAACTGGAAAAAACAAAAAAACCCAAAAATTACCCATTTTGGCAATTTCTGACAATTGTCAGATTTTTGCCATTTTAGGTAATTTTGCATACATATCCCTTTGAACCCATATTTTTCCTAAAAAAATTCCTAAAAATAAGGTGACATGAATTGTCAACTTACATTCAAAATTGGAAATATGATTTCCAAGTTATTAAAGAAAACAATTTTCTAAAAACTCAAAAAAACACAAAAAGTTAAATTTGAGGGCCCATATGAAAGAATTTGGCCTCGAAAAAATGTTTAGATGGCCCCCAACTATGTTGAGCTCAGTTGAAAATCCTATTAACATCTCATAACAAAGTTTCTTGTAAAATTTCAGCCCAATCGATCATCTAAGTCAAAAGTTATGACTGTTGAAAGTCCCTGCATCAACTACTATGATGTTTTGCATTTCATTTAGCAATACTAGTCTCCATTTTGAAAACATCTAATCTTTTAGACTGATAAAATCCTTAACTTCAAGCTACTATCAAGGATACTATAAACAAGTAAAGGAAATAAGACCAGTTTCAACTCAACTAAAATTTTCATTTTCAAACAATCAAAAATTATAGATTACCAATATTTTCAAGTTTTCAAGCATGAAATCAAGCATATGAATAACATTGAGTTCAATTCATAACAAAAGGTTACACTTGTCTAAAAATCAACAACTCAACTAGATAGATTTCATAAATAATTTGTGTCAACAATAAAATGTTATCAAACATCTAGAGAATGCAATATCCTTCATAATTAACTAATGCAACCTTATAGTTAATTTACTATATTGTATTAAATTTGAAATTCCTAACTAAGAAAACACCCAAATAGTATGACCCTCTTAACTACAACAATTGTTTAATAAGCAAGCCTAAGATAAAGCATCTATGAACCTTCATTTTTGTTTTTTGTTTTTATGATTAAGGACGTATATTAAAAAGATAGAGAGTAAGGTCTAACATCCATCTCTATTATGAAAAAATAAATTTAATTTAATGAACATAGGAAGCTTAACTATATTTAGTAACATATGATTTGGTTAACTAACCTAAAGAACAAAATTTCCCAAGTAATAAAACTAGTATTTCCTAAAATCAAAATAAATTTCCTTATAATTTATTACTTTTCTCAAAATGTCTCTAAGTAATACTACTTGTATTCAACAATATTTCTATCGATAACCTATAATCAATCTAAGATCCATACCAAGGGATACATTGGAATAGGAGATACTAGAGTCAACATAATCATCATAAAATGTTCTCAACCTAAGGTTATGGATACTAATATCCCTTAATATGGGTTTTATCATCCTATAAAAAAAAGGTGATCTTTACATATATTTTTTTACATGAATCTAAAATAAATAAGGAAGAACAACACATAATTCTTGAAGGATCCTTACATAAGACAAAAATTATTTCACAAATAACATGAAAAATAAAGCAATTTAATCTAATACTTGTCCTTAGACCTAATCTTGACAAAAATAAATAGTTCTAGATCAAAAGAGAGTAATGGAATGACCTACCTTAAAATATTCTTTAAATTACCTAAGTTTTTAATGAAACAAGATAATTATTTCCCTCAATCATTCTAGTTCTCAATTTTTTTTTCCATTTTGGAAGATTAGGAATAAACCACTTATAATTAAAATTTTACTCTAAGCTATTAAAATAGCTTTTGATTCTTTAATCAAGATTAAATTTACTGATTCTCACATAGAGAAAAAGCATATATAACTATTTATTCCCATATTTTCACTTTTCCCTTAATCATCCTATAGGGACTTACATACTACCCAACACTTTAATCAATTAGGACCCTATACTAAATCACAATCCTAAAGTTCCTAGTGTTGGAACTTGGCTTTGATAGAAAATGTCATGCCCACATTTTTACTTGCATAAACCAATACATCACCACCAAAATAAAAAAATCAACGATAATGGAACCACCATAATTACTTAACCATGACAACATAAAACTAAGAATACTTCCCAAACTGGCTAAATACATTGATGCCATCTAATTAAATTTCCATCACAAACATGCTACACCAACCTTGATTCCTAGAATCCCTATTTAAGATATATCATTTTACAAACACACGGAAGAAAACTATTAAATATGCATCCTCATGAAGGATATTACCATATTTCTAGGCCATTTACTAGATCAAATTATCTTCTTCATGTTCATAATAAAATTAATAACAAATCTTTCTTATTGACTAATAATATCTAAACTAATTAGACTTACTAGCTTTCTAACCTCAACCTGTAACGCCCCGTCATGCGAACCCCAAAGGACAATTAAACAATAACTACAGCACAATTTTTTTTTTTTTTTAAGATAACATAACATACATGTAATACACATTAAGTCATATCATATATTTCATTTAAGAAAATTCATTAACACAAACATCCCTTGGGGTACACGAGGAGTCATTACGACACTGAGATCCACACAATGACAATAAAGAATAAAATCCAAAGATATAATCCATAACAAAATAAACATTAACAATTATAACACATACATGAAAATCATTGATAAGGAACCATCTAAGTACAACATATACATAATTAACTCAACATAATGAATAACAACTGCCATGGCCAATATCCACACTGAGTTTAACATTACATTACAGTACAATGTTTAAGAAGTACAATGATACAAAAGTGTTTCCAATATAAATGGAAACCATACACAAGATAACATGATACAAATAAATAGATGAATACAAAGCATCATAACTGGCTCCAAGACAAGTACAACTCTGGAGTCGCTGTAGCAGCATCAATCCGCACCTCTCGATCCTCGGCTGGGGACCCAATGGGGTGCTTAGCACGTTCCACCCGACCATGTGAGTTCGAAGACCCACCCCCCATGCTAGGAGCTGACAAGAAAGAGACCACAACCAAGAACATCCAAATAGGGAACCACAAGACTCAATGCCATACAAAAGTATCATAAAACTCAAGAATTACAAAGACATAATCAACAACATCCAAGAGTCATTAAAGTAACTTAAAATCATAAATCTCATCACATAAATCAAAGCAATGACCAATAACAAGTAATCAAAGGATGATCATGAAACACTTCCAAGTCAACTAAATTAATAAACATAATACAATTCTAAATTGCAATTAAACAATACAATAACATCATAAAACAGTACCATAAGAATACAAGATCATAAATCAAATATAACTAAGATCATACAAGACCACAAAGTATACTAAAGATGTATTAAAATAATAATCAATTTAAATCAATACAAACAACAATCTAAACCAATTCCCATAACCTACTTCCAGAGTAACACAATAAAGTAAAACACATGGGCAACTAGGGGAGAGTGTCATCGCATAGCCTACATGGGTTATCCTGGCCCTTCCTCCAAACTGAGGCGTCGGCCCCCATCTATGGATATCCTGGCCCTTCCTCCTACTTGAGGTGCCGTCACCATAGGGTAGCTCATGCGGAGCCAATAACCTCTCATGAGGACGAGGTTACGACCTTGCCAACCACGACCTTCTCAGCCTTCCATTAGTCTGCGGAAGCACTAATGAAGATGAGGCATCCATTTTTTTTATCTTATAATGATATTACTAACCAACCCTCCTAAGTTAATTATTAGGTTTTCACTTGATTACTAACTCACTCGTGGGTTATCCTATGCCCTTCCCCTTAAGCGGGGTGCCGGCCCCCATGAGGAGCCACTCTCCCTAGAGACCCAACAACATAACAACCAAGAAACCAAGGGTTGTACCATCATAATAAGAACATTAGATCACAATAGAGAAACATGCGAGGCATTACCGATCTCGCTATAAATACATAATCAAAGTCTCAACAATTCTCATACAACCCTTTTCAAAATCATGAAACCAAAACACTTGCCACATCAAGGGCACATAAAGAGAGAGAGAACATCAAAAGTCAATCATCTCAAGCCTCTGGAAGCCAAAAGAATGTAAACCCACAAACAAGGGTAAAATAAAGCATCAAGAGTTTTTCTCCAATAATTCCAACACAAGGATAAAATTTCCTCAAATATGAGAGTAACACAGAAAGGCCATAAAAAGAGAAGATTCATCAAGACCCATCCACAAATCAACAATGGTGTCACCTCAAATAGGAAGACGCAAAAGAAAATCAACCTTTAATTCAACGAAATCACTTAATGAAACCAAACGCCACCAACTAGGCATTCCATGGGAGACCTCAATTTTCTCCTCACAAGAACCCCCTTATGATAGTACACAAATCACCTTCATAAAAACAACAACATAGAAATGACAACAATAATTTCAAGGCCACCAGATCTATTTTCAATTCAAATATAATGAGTGAATACATTAAAATAAGATCAACCACCCCATCCAAACCACATAAACAACTTTGATACAAAATAAATCAGAAATCCAAGAAGATCAACTTCCCACAACTCATCAACAAAATACAAGTTCCCAATTACATTGCAACACAAATTTAAATGACAAAGGATTCCTTGAATCAAAACTAACCTCCAAAGGCATTCACACCAACATGGAACCATCCAAAAACAATCCTTCAACAACAGAGATAAAAGCATTCAACCAGGCATCCAAGGTACCAAATTTAAGAACACCTTAAATACTCAACCACTCACAACTCCACAAAAACACTTACATAATAAACAACAACCAAAAATTCAATCGAGAACAATATTTATTAACCAAATCAATTAACGACCAGAACTAAATATCTATACAACTTACCCATACTAAAACAATTCATGATAACCATCACAAGTATTCTAAAAGACTTATCCATAAAGAGAACTTACAAATCAATCGTTAAATGAAAATAAAGGAAGTCAATTTTCAAAAGATTAAAATCCCATTTCACCAATAAACTATCCAATTCGAGAATACCCTAATCAATCTCTAACCATACCCATACATTTAAATTTCCCCTTTCATTTAACAACATAATTGTAAACTACTTAATAATTGGGTAGTTAACTCATTATCATTTCATAACTACTTATGTCCAACACATTATTTCTATTTCCTTTCATCATACTAACTTAACACTCACTTCCAATATTTAAATTAATTGTGAAAACCATTTAAGACCAATTGTCTATACTTTAAAATGACAATAATAACAATACTCTAAATACTCAAACTACATATTAGAAATTACCACCTTAAAATCTTAAATCTATCTAAATAAATTTACACTCATAAATACCTTTTAAAACCACTACATATTTATTTATTTTAATTCTTTTTGAGGAGGGAATATAAAAAGAGAAAAGATCTATTCTAAGAATCCAACAAGTCTACAAGTCTTAATTTCATAAAAAGGTAACTTATTCGATTCTATGCTAAACTCTATTTTCACCCTATACACATTTAAAAAAAATAAGAATTAAACAATCAATGCTGATATAAATATATATTCACAAATTGCCCTTCTATTATATTATCCTATCAAATTTCACAATTTAACAAATTAATAGGAATTCTTTTCTATTCCAAAATATTTACTCAGAACAAGAATTAAATAAATCAATGTTGTCATATATACGTAAGTTGATTTTTCTACTAACTTATCCTCTTATAGTTGTAATTTAACAAATCAGCAATAATGATAAACAAAAGATTTATTTCTATTTTATTATTTCTACTATAACCAGATTTTGTTTTATTTTAACCAGAAAAAGAATAGAATATTTACTGACTAAATTAAATGGTTACAGCAATAGTTAAATAACTGAAATCTGAATAAATGAGTTAAGAAGTATATATACAAATATAAATATAAATATATAAATATAAATATAAATATGTTTATTAAAGTAAAATTTGCAATATATATAAAACATATTTATAAAAGTAAATTTCACATAATACATAAAATAGAAATTCACACTTTATAAAATTAATATATATAAATTTGAATGGGCATTTAAACCCATACACCGGCACGGAAATAGATGCCGCCCGGCCGTGGGTAGTCTACGGACTGCTCACGGCAGTCCTTCGGACTGCCGTGCACAGTCCACAGACTGTCACACGGTCCGGTGGTGGGGTGGTGGGTACGGCCAAGGCCGAACCCCCACACAGCCATTATAAATATATAAAATCAACAAAAAAAAAATGTACAGTGCCGACGGAAATTAAATTCACGGGTTTCAATAAATTTTAATTTTTCATTCCATATTTTGACATATACATATAAATATATGTATATATATATATATATATCTAATATACATATATATATACACATATATATGTATATACATATATACAGGAATCTGAACAATTTCGAAAAAAGGAAAAATATTTTTGTAACATATAGGCATATCGAGAATATCATCATAATCCCATAAATTAATTGAAAGAAATTTACTCATTTCCAGATTTCAAACAAAACCCAGAACCCCACATAAATTCCATTTAACAATTAACAATTCCCAATTCCTGGCTAAATATTATTTGATTAAACCATAATCCCCAATAGGTTTTCTTCCTACCATTGTTTGATTTTCACCCTAGATACAAATTTCATTCAGAGGGAACAATTCCTATTTTAACAGAGAATAAATAATTAAAAGAAAAGAACCTGGCATCCTTTGCTTGCAGAAAACTATAGAAGTTTATTCCTTGCTGCCGATCTTTCCAGCAACAGCTCCAAGTCTTTCTTCCTTTTCACTAATTTCCCCAGAAAACAGAAAAAGAAACCAAGGCCAGAAAATGATTGAAAGTAAAATTTCTCCAGCATTCGAACCATCCTCTCAAACAAAGAAAACCCCTTATTAAAATCCATGCCCAGGAAACCCTTTCAATTTCCTCTTCCTGTGAATACCAGAGGTCACATTTCAGGAAATAAATCAAAATAATATTTAACCTTAATTCCTTTTTGCTGCTTCTTTTCATATTTCCTTTTCATTTTCTTTTATCATACATTTAAACTAAATAAATTTAAATCCACAAAAATGAACTTTTATTTATAATATATATATATATATTCATTTTCTCCACATTACTTTATTTAATAATTAGTTTCATATTAAAATAATTAAAATCAACCATTTGCAAGATTCTAAATAAGTATCTATTAATTTTCTTATTATAATAATTATCTTTTCAAGATTATTTGTTCATAATTATTATTAACTTCAACAATTTAAATCAATTTATCTAATAATATCACTTTTACTTTTAACGAATTAGTTTGATTGATCATTTGTTCTAAATCATTTGATTTGATTTAATTGATTATTATTTTAATTCCTAATTATATTTTAAATAACTTTACAAATCACTTATGATTTAATTAATTATTTAAACATGATTACTAACATATTATATTTTCCACATAATCAAATAACACAGTAATCAATGAAGCACATACAGAAACTCACACACACAAGTCCAAAACAACCGACATAGAGGGGCATTACACAACTCCCCATCAATATTTAAGTATCAAGCATTCTTGAACCTCAATATGAATGATTCATTGGTTTATAATGTGACTCAAGAAAAAGTGACTTAACACTTTCAATAATAATAACAATAATAAGCTTATCCAACCTTATTTTGATGAGAAACACTTATGTTCAAAGATAGTTATTGAGAAAAAATGATCACCAAAGATAAATTTAACAACTTGTTTAAGTAAAGATAAATGAATAATATTTTGATGAGAATGGTCATTAGGTTCATTTAAATGGTAATACTTCAAACTAGTTGAGATGAAAATTGATAACTAAATATATTAAACTAAATGATGATTTATAAACTTTTATGAAGAATTTAAAATTACTTTTTGATACAAAGAATATACTAGTCCAAGGTTTGCAAGGTTGATCTCCAAAATTTAAATTCAACAACTATGCAACTAAATAAGTTTTTATTTATTTATTTATTTCCAATGGTTTTCTAATAGTTGACTCTATAAAAAAACAAAAATAAATATTCTAGCTTAGAGTTGGCCATTCATTAAATTTTTATTATTTATAACTAGTCTACTACACTTGAATTATTATTTCAATCAATACATATCTACAAGAAAATATTTAATCCAAATAATTAAATTTTAAGCTTCTATCAATTAAGGTTTACTAAGAAATCAAAGAAGATTATTACCAAACCTATGTTGGTTGAAAACCTTTATGTCCTTATTCCAACTATATTTCTTTTCCAATATCTTCATCTCTCTAAAATGCAATCTTTAAACAAATTTTATTCTAACAATCCTTCAAGTTAAAAAAAAAATAGAATTAGTTATTATTGACTAAAAACTAATTTACAACCAATTGTGAATTCTTAAAAGGGGCACTCTCTCATTGGTTTTCTTTTGAATTTGCATTCCAGATCATTTGCTCTTTAATTTTGATTGTTATTTTATTCATAATGAATTTGATGTTGCAAATTTCAAGAGATCATTTGTAGATTTAATGCTAGAAACATTTGTGCATATGGAGATTACAGGATTGAAAATATTTGTGCATATATATATATGTAAACTTTTTAAAATGGAATTAACTTCCCAAGATTCAATGCTCGGAACATAGATTGAGTATGAGAATTTATAACAGTAAACTTCATAGAGGACAAGCTCTAAAAAATGTTTGCAATAAATATTCATTTTTTCTTATTTCTTTCAATTTATATGGTTTAGTGGGGTGCCCTTCCATAGGCGCAACCGCCATGGAAGCTCCATGGTTATTGCCCCTCCTTCCTTAGGGGGGTTGACACCCTTACAAGGGTCAAAACCCCTAGCTAACATAATTTTTTTTCATTTGTTTAAAACTTCATTTACATATTAACCAGGAAATGGGATTATGATAAGTTATGGGTATAATTTTGTAAATTTGTATTTAATTAAATGTATTATATGCATTATAAATTATTGATCAGAATTAATATATATGATAAAAATTATATTTTAATCTGTTGAATATAAGAATATTAATTAAAAGGGAATTGATATATTTATTTAAGTATATCTATATATATTCTAAATATATAAAACATTATATAGTACTTTAAATGTTTTATCAATTCATGTTAATTATTAATTTATTAGCATGATAAGAAATTTTCAAAATAATTTTATAAGATAAGAATTACAAGTTGCATGTGATATATGTAATACATATAAAATATTCTAAATATATGGCTATACTTTATATAAATGTATAAAATAGATATTTTTTTATTTGGTACATATTTTATATTTTATCATCTATAATAATGTTTTCATTGATGTCAAAAGGTGTCATTGATGACAAAGGGCGAGTTCAATGGATCACTGTCTAAAAGAGTTTGTGTAGAATGATGTAGAGAAGAGCATGTTTTGTAAAATTGCAATGTTTCTCAAAAATTTGCAAATTTTTCATGAAATGCTATCATGTTGTTGCAAAGGGTACTTCCAAAAGTCACAAGAGAAAATAGGCTACATATTGAATATGGGTTTTTCAAGAGCTTCTTAGAGGTGTGAATTGTAGATCTAGAGGATGTGTGGTGTGCTTAGAATTGATTTATTATGTCTTCGAGTAAAACTAGGGTTTTTGTAGAAAACCCTAAGGTGTTGTAGTCATGGTGGTTTCATAGAGTTTATGTTCTTATGTTGATTAGATACAAGTAGTTTCAGGTTTCTTAAGTGACAGCCTAATCCATTGGTGTCATTCGAGTAACAATCCCTCGTGCCTAGTGCTACCAACTGGTTCGACAAAGTGTGCATCATGATAACTCTTCACACCATTATTTGAGTTCATCGCGACCATGCTATATTTTTGATGTGTGATATGCTCCTTAGAAGATCTAATGATGCACATCAGTGGTTGAAGATTGAATGACTGTCGCCCAAGTCCTTTGTATTCTATTTTAAATTTTACCTTGGCATGTGCTTTGTGTGATGTACGATAGAGATAAATCAACAAAAGAGAATAGACAGAGGAGATCTAATGATCATCGCTTCATTGCTTCACATAGTTGTTGTGAAGAAAAAGATAGGAAAGCAATGTGTGATATGTGATGGATAAAGTGTTAATGGAGTGTGATGTAAGCATGGATAGGTGGTTACATAAGATTTCATCGCTACATTTATTCACATCATTGTTATGGATAAAACAATGTCGAAGCAAAAATCAATACACTAAAAGGTTGCGATAGAAACATGGTGGGTCCCCTCTTCAAAAATAGTGATAGAGAAATAAGGTGGACATGTGTTCTTTGAGATAGATGGAAAGGTATTACTACATAACAATGATCTTTTACATTGTGTTTTTCCACTCTTTGTGCACAAACAATGTTGCACTAGGAAAAGAGAGTGCAATGGTGATCCAATGATAGAAGTTTGAGGTGAAGATCGAATGGTGATCTTAAGATATCTTTAGATTGTGGAAATGAAGTTCGATGCCCTAGACAAAGTTGTGATGCATTATACATGATGGTTGTATACAAAAGGACATCAGATCAATGAATCTAGTTAAAATTAGATCAATCATACCTTTCTATTTTAAAGTTGGATTTGATGAAGGTTGATTGATGGATTTTGGCATGAAGATAATGAATCAACAACCCAAGTTTAAATTTGAACTCTCACAATGGCTATGTTAGTGTGAACTAGGATTTTGACTTGTAGTCGGCACAAAGAATGAATTTAATTGGCCTAACTACTCCAACAACATTTTGATTTGCAATAGGATGTGTAGAGTGGTGGTGCAAACATCATGAGAGATTGAGACCAAAATCAGATCGAGTATACAAGGATATGACATTAAATGCATATCAAGTTTAGGGTTTTGCAAGTTGTTATGTTTAGAAAATTCAATGAATCAGAATTTGATGATGATGGTGTGTGGCTCAATGTACAAGAAGCTTGTTGGAGAAGAAAATGAGTGAAGATAAACATAGCAAAGGATCTATACATGTGTGCAAATCTCAATGCAATTACTGCAGGTCGATGAAGGTATGCAAAAAGAAGACAATCAAAAATTAACTGTGTTGAAGCAGTTGAGTTTATGAGAGAGTTAAGGAGTGGACAGATAATACACATGTTGTGAATGAGTAGAACCCAAAAAAATATATATTATCAAGAATTTAATATTCAAGGTGTAGAGAAGTAAGAGAGAGGTGTAGAGTAGAGAGTTGAGTTGTAGAGATAGCAACAAAGAATTGAGAAATTGCAAATAGAGTTGCAACATTTAATTGTGTTTAATAGAAAAAATTATAATAGTTCTCATTGTAAATCTAATTAGTGGGTGCCATAAAATAGCTAGGTAGGTGCTCAGTGTAGGGAGTTAGTACTTCCTTGAACTGGGTGCTCTTAAAACTAGGGAATTGGTGTCTCCTTAGGGTTGGTACCTTTAAACATTATACTCAAAATATATTCATTGTGAGGCTAAATTCAATCAATAGACCCTAGCAGCTATTCTCAATGTGGTTTTTCCCATTTTGGGTTTTGCACGTATATGATGTGTTATGTACAATTATGTGTGAATTTTTATTTCTTTGCATGCTTAGTTTTAATCTACTATAAGTATTAAAGGTATGAATTTTAATAGATCTACTAATTCACCCCCCTCTCATTAGATTGTTGTGTTCCAACAATTGGTATCACAACCCTGGTTCCCTTGGAGAAGCTTAATCAACTCAGGTAGATCTTAGACAAGTGAACATAATGGCCAGCCATGAGGGTTCATCTACAAACAAGGCACCTTTTTTTGATGGATTAGATTATTATTTCTAGGGCATTAAGATGGAGACATATATGGCATCATTAGGGTTTTATGTGTGGATGTTTGTTAAAAATGGATATACACCTTCTGCTACTGGTCCTACCAATGCTATAGGAAAGAAAGACTATGAGAACAATACAAGAGAAAAAACATGCAATTCGTTGTGGATTTTCTAGTTCAGTGTTAGACAAAGTGATGCATTGTCAAAATGAAAATGATGTGTGGAGTAAATTGAAGAGAATCTACAAAGGAGATGATAAAGTGAAACTGGAAAAGCTATAGATTCTCAAAGCCACGTTTGAAGGCCTCAAGATGAATGAAGAAGAAAATATTACAAATTATCTTCTAAGATTTAATGAAATAGTGAAATAAATTAGATGGTTTGGAGAAGTAAAGGACTCAATAATTGTGCAAAAGGTTTTAAGGTCCATGTCATCCAAGTATGACTCCAAGATATCTACAATAGAGGAAGTAAGAGAACTAGAAAAACTCACTCTTGATGAACTACATGGCATATTCACTACATATGAAATGAGAATGGGAAATGTAGTCATGCAAAAGAGAAGTTGCATTCAATGCTACCAACAAGGAGAAGATTGATATATCCAAGAGAGACAAGGAAGAAGCCTCTACATCTAAACATGAAGATGCTAATGAGGAAGAAGAAAACCTCATCAAAAGATTAAGGAGAGGCTTTGGAAAATATAGAGGTAAGTTACCCTTCAAGTGCTTAGGAAATTTTGCTACCAAATTCCCTTATAATAAAAAGGATAGCTTTGAACAAGAGGTAGATAGTAAAAAAAAGAAACCCTACTTGCCTAAGAAGAAATAAATTCAGAAAAATATTTTGTACATCCAAGAGGAAAGTGATTCATTTGATGCTAGTGATAGTTCAAATGATGAACAATATTGTGTGGTAATGGAAGAAAAGGGATTTCTTTTCATGGAAAAAGACTCAAAAGAATAGAAATATAGAAAGGTTGAGAATCTTGATGAAGAAGGTGAATAAGAAGGAGAAGTCTACCTTGAAGGTGAACTAATCTATGGTTTAGAAGATATTGATAACTTGAGAGAGGATATTTTTAGTTAGAAAAAGGAGAATAAGAACCAAAAAAAGATTGCAAAAAAGGAGACTTAAAAGATAACCAAAAATCTTGAAGAATATAATTAGATGGTGGTGAGCTTGAAGATACAAGTGGAGGAAGCCAAGAGAATTGAAGATATAGTTAAATATTGTGTGATCGAAAATATATGCATAATGAAATAAATAAATACTATTCAACCACACAAATAAGAAATTGTATCAAAACATAAAATAAAAGGTAAGTAGATGCAAACTCAATATTCTACTTCGATTGTCATCCTATTGTCCTCTATCTCCAGTGTTTTTATTGATTCCAGCTTTTGCTCTCAGATTATATGCTAGGCTCAACAAACTGTCTTCCTAAAGAACGATATTTAAATATGATGCATGATGCAAGATTAAGCCATGATATGGAATAAGACTAAGATGATTGAAATAAACATGATGCTATGATATTAGAATGCTAAATGAATTAAATGCAATGAACTCTAATTAATTGCCTATCCCCAATGCTTAGATTCACATAGGTATTTATAGAGTTTTTCGAAGGATTCTGATTGGCTGTCTTGATTAACGGTTGTGATAATTCCTGGCAGATCGAATGGCTGAAGATGGATGAAACTGAAGAGAAAATAGAAGAAAACCTGAAAACAAGATTTTTCTATTTTTATGAAAGATAAGAAGATAAGAAGATAAGAAATCATCTTTCTTTAAAAAGATAAAAGAAAGATTTAAAAGCTGATAAATAAATAAATAAAAATTCAATTATTTATTTGTGGATGACATTCAACTTTTCTTAATTAAATTAGGTTTTTAAAGAAAGCAGAAGAAAGTTTGTTATAAGAAGAAAATTTTAATTAGGATTTTTGAAAAAAGAAGAAATCTCATATTTAAATAAAATATTTAATTATGATATGAGAAGAAAACAAAAGATTTCACAATTAGATAAAATATCTAGTTGTGATTTAGAAAGAAAGCATAAGATCCTTTAATTAAATAAGGTTTATTTAATTAAATTACTTTTACGAAATTAATTAAACATTTAATTAATTTAGAAGAAGAATTTAAAATAGAAGAAAGAAAGATATTTAAACTTAATTAAATCAAAAGATTTAATTTAAATTCAAACAATGATAATTAATTTAAATAAATAAAATGCATTTATTTAATTAATTAAGTGGACATATGAAAATAATTAAATAAAATAAATTTATTTAATTATGAAGAATAAGATGAATGAACAATATAATTAAATTAATTAAATTTAATCATATGTAGAGGATTTTAGAAAAATTAATTAAATAATAAATATTTAATTAATTGCCAGGATTATAGACATGACCATTTTTATGCGTATACATTTTGCCCCTCTTTGAAGTGATGTGTGAAACACATTGCTTCAAAGAAAATAAAAATAAAAAAAAATTTCCCTTGATATGTTTCTGATTTTTTATGTCGATGATGCCCCCTCGGGAGGTAAATCACGGAAGACGATATGAAGCCGATTTGAAGATAGAATGTCAAGAATAGCAGGGAAACTTTGATTTAGCTCCCAATAAATGATGTTTGTGATGGCCCGGTAAAAAATAAAATGGAAGGAATGAAAAATGCCATTAACTCTCACCTTAATAGACCCTTAAAAGGTAAAAAGGGGTAAAATGAAGTGTCATTTTCACCCTGCTGCTATAGTGAAAAGTGAGCTCTGATAGTGACTTGGCGAGATGGAGATCCCATTGCACAGGCATAGATTTGAGCGAGCGCGCTGATACCAGAGACCAGTTGCGTATGGACCACTAGTGAGTGATTCTTACCGTGTATGATTTCGAATTTTGCATTTTGGATCAATTTTGCAAGTGTTTTAGGTCAGTTTTCAATTTTCACATCACGTTTTAGTGCATTCGATAAAACTTTTAGCGCTTTCGCAGAATTCTGTAGCACATATAGGAAATTCTATAGTGCATATAGGCATAGGTTAAAAATGCATATTTTAGCGCTTACGACAGATAGAGTAGCACATATAGGTTTAAATTGGCTATTATGATCTTGTAGAGCATCTAGGGCACAGAAGTACGCATATAGGGCTAGGGCCACAAAATAGATAAAGTTGCACATTTGAGAGTTAAAGTTGTGCATCCACATGATAGATTAGCGCATGCCGAGTTTTAGCGCATCTGGGAAAAAGTTTAGCGCATTCGATTGAAACTATAGTGCATTTGTGTTTTAGCGCATCTGGGTAATAGAATAGTGCATATGGGAAATTTTTCACAAAATGTCTGTGTGATGAAAAATGATGATTTAAATTGTTTCCTTAGTCAATAGATAGATAAATTGTAGTACCATTATGCTGATATGGGGAAAAATGATAGAAATTTTGATAAAGAAATGATAACTTTGCTTCCAAAATAGAAAACAAAGAGTAGATAGCTTGATAACTTTGTTAAAAACAAAGAGTACAGTGATTGATTGATTGATGGTATGTTTGGATAACTTTGCTTCTCGCGATTGAAAAACAAAGAGTAGATGTTTGATAAATTTGCTTTTTGTGATAGAAACCAAATGGTAAAATGAAGATATAAATTTGCATTCATGACTGAAATACAAATAGGAAATGATTTGTGTGTTGATAAATTTGCTTTCCTGAAAAGAAAAATAAATAGTAAATGATGATAGAGTAGATTGATTGGATATTCAGATAGATTGATTTAACACTTGATATGGGGCATTGATTGAATTTGCTGGATAAATAGATCACATGATATGAGTCTGATTAATGTGTCCTTTGTGATGATAAAAAATAGGAGGCTTTCAAAAGCCTCCAAATTAGAGAGCGGTTCCCACTATGTTGGGAGCGAGTAGGAGAGCTTACACCAGCTGAGTTACAGTGTATAGCGGATTGTGGACTGGGACCTTTGTTGACGATGCCACGAGGTATTTGGATCAATAGGGGACTATTGACTGCTTTGGCAAAGAGATGGCACTCGGAGCATAACACTTTTCACTTGCCGACCGGTGAGATGAGTGTGACGCCTGAGGATGTGTATAGGATTCTTGGGGTTCCAGTTGTTGGTGCCCTTGACCACAAGGAGATTGGTGGGACCGAGGTGCTGCAGTGGATATGCGGCGATGCGAGCATTTGTGGATATTGGGTAGATTGGGAGGATTTCAGTAGATATCCAGCTTTAGTTGCTGTGTTGGCTGCATTCATTGGAGGCTTCCTTGGACCAGACCATCGGTCAAAGGGTTTTGCAGTTGGTTGGGGGAGGATGTTGGAGTGGTTGGTGACACAGCCACAGAGGTATGCGTGGGGGAGCTGTATATTAGTGGACATGTATCATGATCTTCATCAGGTTGTATATAGAGGATCCACTAACTTAGCGAGTGGGGTGACGCTTCTGTAGATCTGGGTGTGGGAGCATATTGCGATCACGAGACCATAGTGTACGAGGGATAGGCCAGCAGGGAGACCATATGTGTATGCATATTCTGGTGCACTTGTCCAGCAAAAGCTGGGCAAGGTAGAGTATTGGCGACGGTTACTCGATGATATAGATGTAGTGATATGGAGACCATACACAGATTGTGAGGCATGGGGGAGTGATCACTTAGAGATGTCATTTGTCTGCAGACTGTGATATCTGATAGGGTAGACTCCCTTTATTATTAAGAGATTTCTGGCATTGTGGGTGTTGAGATAGTTTGGTTTTACATAGGGGATGCCATAGGGCGTTGCTCATTATGGGCGGCCCAAGGGTGATCCAGGATGGGGGCCATGTATCCGGTACTAGGTAGCATACATAGAGTATTCTACCTTACAGCCAGAGGTATGGACAGATAGACCAGAGGTTGTGGATGCAGGGATGACTGATGATTATACACAGTATTTCCATACACATCCATTTCCATGGTTTACAGTACTAGATGAGCCATTGGCCATTGGGGGATAGAGGGATGTAGCCGGCGGAGAGCAAGCGATGGGTGGAGGAGAGGAGGAGGAGGAGGAGGAGGAGGAGGGAGATGAGGAGGAGGGAGATGAGGCAATGGGTGGAGGAGATGAGGAGGAGGAGAGTGGAGGAGATGGTGATGAGGACAGCTCAGATGGCAGAGATGATAGAGGAGAGGAGAGGCAACAGAGGTTGGATAGTCTAGGTAGAGCACAGATTGTTCGGCGAGCCAAATCTGGTGGCCGACCACGGATAGTGATTAGGGTGTCGTCCTCATCTCAGCAGGCACAAATGGCTGCATTATTGGCTCAGGTTCAAACTTTTCAGGGATAGCAGGCACAGCTACAGAGCCAGCTAGCTCAGGCTCAGAGTGTGATAGTGTAGTTGCAGGCACAACTTTCACAAGATTAGACATAGGTACAGGCTTAGGTGCCCGCCTCAGATTCTCAGGTGACACAATTGGTAGCGGAGAGGGATGCACTTAGACGATGAGCACTAGAGGTTAAGGGTGTGGCACAGAGACTCATGGGTACCGTAGAGAGTACATCATTATGGGAGGCCATTGCAGAGGGATTTGAGGCAGCTAGAGAGGCCGAGTACTACAAAGTCCGATATGAGGAGTTGTGTCCTCCCGAGCGTCGAGAACCTTATCCCCGATCACATAGCAGGACGAGGACCCAATCACGGACATCGACACATGGCAGAGAAGTTGCAGGGCCTCGACGGGATCTTGATGTAGGGGGTAGTGGAAGGCCGCCTCCTTCTAGACCAGCTCCTTCAGGGGCATCTACCAACTAGTGATTGGGATGGATACATTTTGGCACATATGCTTATCATTTTTTCCGGGGCATGTATATTGAGTTTTGATCATATCTCATGTATCATGTTTTGAACTTTTTTAGTTTCATTGGACATTGGACATTTGTATTATTTTGATGAGTGATGATATGTAGCGACACTAATTTTGATGATGATATGTTATGCATTCTTGATGTGATATGGATGTTACTTTTATGCATGTATGATATGAGATGGGCATTCTTGATGTGATATGGATGTTACTTTAATGCATGTATGATATGAGATGGATTTTGATATATGTTGACTACTTTTGTGGACTAACCTTATGATGCAGGATGATCTAATTTATATGATGTAGATGAATGACCTAGGATGTAGATGCAATGATTGTGATAATGCATATATGAGATGTTGATTTTTGAATTTTGTTTCAAATGCAGAAATGAATAGTATGTGTAGGAAATGCATCATGAAATTTATGATATGAAAAATGGTAGATAATGAAAAATGTGATACTGCTATGATAATGGTGAAAAGATAAATGATATGTTTGGTAATGTTTATGTAATGAAAATGGCAATGTGATGATAATAGAATAATTATAATGTGGAATGCAATAATATGAAAGGAATGAGTGCAATGGTAATGAAATGATATGAGATGATGATGATGATAAATGGTAGTAAATGATAAATGATAAAATGATAATGGGATGATGAACGATAATGATATGAGAGAAAAGATAATGATAATAGTAATCGAGAAATGATGATGTTATGAAAAATAATGAAAACAATGATATGAAATGATGAATGAATAAGAAATGATAAGGTTATGAAAATAAATGGGATGAAATGATAAAGGATAAGGATCTAATGATAGAAAATAAAATAGAAATAATAATGATAATGATAATGATAATGAATGAGAAATGATAATGATAATGATAATGATAACGATAATGAATGAGAAATGATAACGATAATGATAATGATGATGATAATGATGAAATGATAATGAATGAGAAATGATAACAATAATGATAATGATAATAATAATGATGAAATGATAACGATAATGATAATGATAATAATAATGATGAAATGATAATGAATGAGAAATGATAATGATAATGATGAAATGATAATGAACCAAATGTCCTCCACAAAGAGTTCAAAACTACATGACAACCGTTAATGTTTTCATTCAGCCTTTCAGAATACTGATGTGAATCTAATGTGTAGATATATACAATGATCTAACGAATATGCAACTAAATGAAACTAACCAATTTGTTGAGCCTATTATAAGCATTCTTGAATCATCATAGAGCATTTTAAAATGTTGGAAGTATGTACAAGCATCAGAGGGGAAATTAGCACCAATGATGACCTGAGTACAACTTTCATGATTTTTGATATAGCAAGTGAACACAAGCATCGAGGTATAATTGAACCAAGATGACCTGAGCGTTTCTTGCATAAACAGACAAAGATTAACCACCCCTCCAATGCAAATGTGGAACTGTCCTCAATGATATTGCTTTGGTAATCATGTCCTATGACATATTTGCATCGGATTGATCGTTAACCTCAAGACAACAGACAAAAGAAAAATCATTCTCATTCCTTGCCACTCTAGTTCAGTACATCATCGAGTGTGCTCCAGAGTAATGATATCGAAAATCAAACAACCTTTGTTCAAAATGTAATATTGTTATTTCATACATTATTCAGATTTTTGGATCATCCAATAGACAATGATATGGTATCTGCTGAAAATTGTTCATGATATGGACTGATGATTGGATAAGGTTTCGCATGAGTTGGTTGTTTGTATGTATGATCATATTTTATGACATTGTCCAGCTATCTTAGTATGCTATGAAAGTTAAGTGCCCCCAGTTGAGTTTTTGCCCCGTTTATTGACACAACTTGAAAAAGGAATATGTACAATGATCAAGCCATGGTAAGACATTTTATCACTCTAGGCAATGACGGCAGGATGATGCAATTATAACCCTAAGATGCGGAAAAAGATGCAGAAAAAGGAAAAGCTAAAAGGCCAAAGTGCAAAACAGGAACTAATAGATGGAGAGTTACAGATAGCGTCTGTTTGCCAGATTTTCACTATCTGTGTTTATTGCATTTTTCTAATTTCTTTTTGATTTTTTTGTATTTTTCTATCAATAGATTGCCTGTTTGCCAGGTTTTCACCCTATGACATTTTTTACTATTTTTGAAACTTTTTTTCTTCAGGACTTTTTTTGCTATTTTGAATTTTTTCAGGACTTTTTCTGATTTTTTTTTTGTATTTCTTCAGGACTTTTTCTGATTTTTTTTTGTATTTCTTCAGGACTTTTTCTGATTTTTTTGTATTTCTTCAAGACTTTTTCTGATTTTTTTGTATTTCTTCAGGACTTTTTCTAATTTTTTTGTATTTCTTCAGGACTTTTTCTTGATGATGATAGCTAACTTAAACATAATATTTCTTGAGATGCATGCTGTTGATGGGTTTTTCAAATAGGTCCCCTTCTGGCGTTGATAACTTGTAGGCTTCTGAACCATAGACTATAATAACCACATAAGATCCTAGCCAATTTGATTCAAATTTACCTTTCTTTTCTCTGTCTTGTTGATTACGTGGGTTCTCTTTCAGAACTAGATCACCTACCTGAAAGGTACGTGGTTTTACTTTGTGATTATAGCTGTGAGACATCATCTGTTGGTATGATTTCAAATGGTCAGCTGCTCTTTGTCTCTTTTCATATAGAAGTTCTAACTCTTGTAGTCGGGAAATTCTGTATTCATCATTGGTTATGAGACCTTTTAGTGATACTCTGAGTGATGGTATTTCAACCTCTAAAGGCAATATGGCTTCTGCTCCATATACTAGAGCATAGGGTGTTGCTCTCGTTGGCATTCGGACACTAGTTCTATAAGCCCACAAGGCGGGAATGAGTTGAACATGCCAATCTTTCCCTGAATCATTGACGGTCTTCTTCAAAATCTTTAATATAGTCTTGTTTGAGGCCTCTGCTTGGCCATTCCCTTGTGGATAGTAAGGCATTGAATATTTGTGCTGAATATGGAATCTTTCACAAAGTTCATCAACATCCTGATTCTTGAAAGGTCGACCATTATCTGTAATAATGGTATTAGGAATGCCATACTGACAAATAATGTAGTTGACTATGAAGGATGAAATTTGTTTTCTAGTGACTTTAGAGAGAGGTACTGCCTCAATCCACTTAGTGAAATATTTTGTCACCGTGATGATGAACTTATGCCCATTTGAAGATGAAGGATGAATTTTGCCTACTAGATCTAACCCCCATTGAGAAAATGGCTAGGTTGGTGTGAACGAGTGAAGTTCTTGTGCAGGAGCATGAATAAGATTCCCATGAATCTAACATTTTGAGCATGTTTTAACAAAAGTGAATGATTCCCTCTCCATTGTAGGCCAGTAGTATCCCATTCTAATCAATTTCTTGGATAAGGTTAGTCCACTTGAATGAGTACCACAAATGCCCCCATGAACTTCTTGTAAAGCTTTGTTGGATTCATCACATTCAAGACATCGAAGTAAAGTACCATCAAGACCACAGTGATAAAGGGTATCAGGGATAAGGGTATAGCGAGAGGATTGTCGGATAAAGTTACTTTTTATTATTATGAGATAAATCAGGTGGTAAAATGTCATCTTTTAGGTAGGCATAAATCTTACCATACCAGGGTGAATCGGATCCTACCAAGTGGCAGATAATTTGGCTTTCGGGTGTGTCATAAGTAGGTGTAAATAATTGTTCCACCAGAAATTCATAGTGAGTCTGTTTTTCTGGGAGTTGAACCAATGATGCAATCGTAGCCATAGCGTCAGCTGCTTTGTTATCAAGCCTTGGAATTTGTGTGAACTGGATGTCCACAAAGTACTTCTTGAAGTCATCGATCATCTTTTTGTATGGCAACAATTTGTCATCTTTAGTCTGATAATCATCATTGATTTGGTTAATGACTAACTATGAGTCACCATAAACTTGTAGCTCGGTAATCCTCCATTCCAATGTTGTCTTTAGTCCAGTGATTAGTGCTTCATATTCGGCTATGTTATTGGTGCATGGAAACATTAGCCTATATGACCGAGGAATGGTATGTCCTTGAGGGGTGACAAAGAGAATGCCTGCCCCCGATCCATGTTGAGTAAAAGAACCATCAAAGTATAAGGACCATAGCTGCTTAGATTCTGCCGTGAAAACATCAGCATATAGAAATTCAATGTGCAAGGGGTGCTCTTCTTGTAGGGGAGCGTCTGCTAGTTGATCAGTGATAACTTGTCCCTTGATTGCTTTGTGATCAACATAGTGTATGTCAAACTCGCTCAGAATCATGACCCATTTTGCTAACCTTCCTGTCAACGTAACTTTGCTTAACAGATATTTAAGTGGATCAATCTTTGCAACAAGATTAATCATATGCGTTAACATATAGTGTCAAAATTTTTGTGAAACAAAGACTACTGCTAGGCAAGCCTTCTCAATGAAAGTGTAGTTGAGTTCATGTCCTGTCAATGTTCGGCTGATATAATATATTGCTCGTTCTTTCCTTGTATGGTCTTTTTGTGCTAGCAATGCACCCAAGGATGTTTCTGTTGCAGCAATGTACAAGATCAATGGTTTATCTAGATTTGGTGGTACTAGAACTGGTGGGTTCATCAGGTACTGCTTGATTTGTTGAAATGCCATTTCACATTTGTCATCCCATCTAAAAGGAACATTCTTATGCAGGAGATGTGTGAACGGTAGACTTTTGTCAGCCAATTGCACAATGAATCTTCTTATGGACTGAAGTCGCCCTTGTAATGATCTCAATTGATTGATGTTCTTTGGATGAGGCATTTCCATGATTGCCCAAACTTTAGCAGGATCTACTTCAATTCCATTTTCTGAAACAATATATCCTAAAAGTTTTCCAGATGTGACCCCAAAAACACATTTCTTGGGATTTAGACGAACTTTGAATTTTTCCAATCTGGTAAATATTTTGGACAATATTTACGGGTGTCCTTCTCTAGTGTGTGATTTTTCCAATATGTCATCGACATAATATTCCATGAATGTGTGCATCATGTCATGAAAGATCGTAGTCATAGCTCTTTGATAAGTAGCCCCAACATTCTTTAGACCGAAAGGCATGACATTCCAACAGTACGTTCCCCACGGACAAGTGAAAGTTTTTTTCTCTTGGTCTTCTGGTGCAATCTTGATTTGGTTGTAACCAGAGAAACCATCCACTAATGAATACATGGCATGCCAGTTGTTAAATCAACTATAGTGTCAATGCTTGGAAGTGGAAAGTCATCCTTAGGATAGGCCTTGTTAAGATCTCTGAAATCAGTGCACACTCTAATGCGTTTATCTGGTTTTGCTACTGAGACAATATTGGAGATCCATTCCGCATAGGCTATTGGTCTTATAAATCTTGCATCTAGGAGTTTATTGAGTTCTTCTTTAACTAGTAGTGAAACGTGAGGATGCATCTTTCTAAGTTTTTGTTTCACTGGTTTAGCTCCTGGTTTGATAGACAAATGATGCATTATGAGATCAGGATCAAGACCTGGCATGTCTGCATAAGACCAAGCAAAATTGACTTGATTTTCTTTGAGAAAGTTTATGAACCCCAGGATTTCATTATCTATCATTGATTCAGCTACCTATAGAATCCTTGGATTATCTGTAGTTTCAATATTGATTTCCTTTGTAGGCTCAATCAAAATGGGCTATCGTTCATGATAGTGCTTCGGGAGAGTGTGAAGTGTCCCATCAGCTGGTGCCTTGAAAAGGTTTTCACCATCTAATACGCTCTTTATTTTATCTTTTCTTTGATCTAGTACTGCTAGATTCTAGTTTTCACCACTAGATCTTTCTTCTTTATTTTCAATTTTGCAGCTAGGAGACTTGACACTCTCCTGATTTAAGACTTTGTGCCGAAAATCGCTAGTGGAACAATCATTTACATCATCTGCAGAAAGGAAGTTTATGATAGCTTCGTCATTTGGAAAAATAGGTAAATCAATAGGTTTAGTTAGATCCCAGTCAATGAGATCATGATGGATCAAAGGTAACAAGTCATTTGGTCGTGTGAAATCAGCGATGGTTAGAGTCAAAACAGAGTTATCGGTAGGATTCGAGGTATGAGGTAGATCAATGATGGTATTATTTTCATGATAGTCTTGTTCATTAAAATATGACTCAGTATCACTAGACTCATGGTTGCTTTGTAGTTTAGATTCTTGTGGTTGGGACCTTGAACCTTCTCCCTTGACTAAAGTTGGTGTATACTTATGTATCACATCTACCTCTTTGTCTCTCCAAAATTCATCATTGTGGATGGTATCCCATTCATATTCAGCAGAATTTGTATCAGAGTTATTTTCTATGAAATTCAGGATTGATGCCAAACATGCATCCTTTTTATCAGAACCTTCTTGTAGTTTAAAAACATTACCCTGTGATTGGTTGGATGGAGTAGCGTCATAGCCTAGTCCAGTTTTATCATATGCAACAAGCCCTGGAAGATGGATAGGCTCAACTATGCCTTCTTTTCTTTTTCCAATAGGACCATTGTCATATCCCATCTTTTGCATGATGGAATACCCTTTCCCATATCAGTCAGTTGTTAAGGTGACATTTAGAACTGTTTCATCTTCCTCCTTATAAAGCCAATTCAGAATTGTTGTATCCTCAGGATCTCCCATGGGGAATTTTTCTTTGATGAATTGTCCATTGAACTTGGTAGTTGGCTCTGTTTGTAGTTGTGTTGATGTTGATGCTACTGATATTTTTTGTTGTGTAATAGAAGGTTGTCCATGTGATCGAGGTGATGTAGGTAGATTAGCAAGACATAGAGAATATTCGCCAACTCCACTTTCCTTGAACTATAGTTTCTTGTCAAAGCTTTTGGCTAATTGACCGATTTGTGTATCATTCTTAGGAGAGGTATTAGCAAGCGCTTCTCGATTGTTTGGAACCAAAGTATCCTGACTAGCTTTCACATTGGCACAAGTTTGGATATTTGAATTATCAGTTGATATAGTGATTTCTTGTCCGTCATATGGAAACTTAAGACATTGATGGTAAGTGGACGGAACAGCTTGCATTTGATGAATCCAAGGACGACCCAACAAGATGTTGTATGCAAGATCTCGGTCTAAAACATGACAAAAGGTATTTTTGATAACAGGTCCCACTCTAATTGGTAGCATGATTAGACCTTTAGATGTTCTTTCCTCATCATCATAGGCTTTTATAGTAATCTTCCTTCTAGTATCAATGGAGTCCTCCGAAAATCCTAAAGCTTGAACCACCTTCAAGGCACATATATTTAAACCAGCCCCTCCATCTATTAGGACACGTTTAACATGGAACTTGTGGATCATGACCTCTAAGTATAATGACGAATTGTGGGGATGAGTCATGGAAACATCATCTTTGTCTGAAAATGAAAGACATGTAGGTGAGGGAAGGGCTCAGTGGATTTCGAAGAGGCACCCTTCAAGACAACTTCAGCTTGTGCTCTTGTCATGACATTAACTTGTCCATTGTCTATCTTTTCATTGATTTTTATAACATTGATTCGCTCGTCATTCGTATAGAGGTGACGGATTACAGTGTCATCAATTTGATTCACATTTTTGTTAGAAGACTCTCCCTTTTGATAATTTGGCAAGGGGTTGCGAAATGCTTGGTGATCTTCATTGGATTTTTGTTGTCCTTCTATTGTGATAGTGCCATTGTCAATTAGGTCTTGAATAGCATGCTTCAAAGCTTGGCAGTTGTTTGTACGATGACCTCTACACCTATGATAGTCACAATAATACGCTTCATTCCATGATGGAGGTTTTACACTAGGTTCATAATTGCATTGAGGTGGTAAAGTAAGGGCATTTTTTTCCATAACCTCTTTGAATGCAGATTCCAAGGATTGTCCTAATGGAGTGAAAGTTCTTATACTAGAGAAGAATGAAAAGCGTTGTGGGTTCATGTTTGAGGTATTCCCTAAGGTGTTGTTGTTGTTGTTGTTTCCACGGTAATTTTGATTGTTGACAATCCCTTGATTGGGAGTAGGATTTTGATTCATGTTGTTCTTTGGAGGGGGAGGATTGTTTCCTTGATTTGTGACAGAATTGACATTGTTGTAATTAATGTTGCGAGGAGTATTTGGAGTACTCAAAACAAACAGCTTAGTTGAGACATGATTTGCATATACAACACCATCGTTTACAATGTTTTTGTTGCGAGTCCAAAACTTAGACTTGTCTTGGTTGTTGTAATGGTTGGATGAGCTAGGATTGTCCTTGTTAAGTTTTATTATCCCTCTTTTTACCAAAGCACCTTCAATGGTAATGGTATCCTCAATCAATTTCTCAAAGGAATGTGGACAATGTAGATTTAAATGATAGCTCATTTCCGAATTTAGGCTGTTGATGAAAGTAACCATTTTTTCCTTTTCAGGAACATGATGTGGATATCTAGCGAACATTCTTCTCCATCTTTGAAGAAAGGTAGTGAAAGGTTCACTAGGTTTTTGTGCAACTTTTTTAAAGATCAATCATGGTGATTTGGTGTTGGATGTTGTAGGAGTATTGTGTTATGAACAAATTGATCAATTCCTCAAATGTTTGGACAGGAGGTGTAATTCTCGATAGCCATTCCATAGATTGACTTCCAAGACTCCTAGGAAACAAATGCATCAAGTAAGTGTCTTCATGTGCAAATTCTAAAGTCATGTTTTGGAAGTCTCTAACGTGATCAATTGGATCCAATTTCCCATTATAACGATCAAATTTGGGAATTTCACAATGTTTGGGAAACAAAATCATATTGAGACTCCTATCAAAAGGATAAGGACATATGTCATCAAGAGTATATTTAGTTGTTGTGGTCCCCCCTTGTAACTCTTTGATTTGTCCTTGAAGTGCCTTAAATTGTTGGGTGAGAACAATAAGATCAGATGGGGATGTTTCTTCTTCTTTGCTCTTTAATTTCTCAGTATCAAAATCCTTAGGCAGTTTAGCTCCTTGATAGGCTAGGAAGAGAAAATACTTTTCTTTGTCATGTTGCAGGATCTTTTCTATGGCTTTAAGAAACTTGGGATCTTGTTCCACCTCTCTAATGTGAAGTTCTTCCTCTTGCTCATCATCACTATCTACAAGAGTTTTGTTCATGTCCTTATACTTATGAAATGGGTTTATTTCTCTATTAGCCATATTGTCATCACTGAAAAGAGGATTTCGATTCACACTATAATGAGGATTACCATGTTCACCTTCTTCTTGAATGTTATGGGTATGACCTTCTCGTTGAGATTCTTCTCCTAGTTTGTTGTATTGAGATCTTGTAAAAATAGGCATATGATAATGATATCTTGATCTGATAAGATGAACAAAAATCCTATGATATGATCAAAGATGTTCCTAATTCTTGATTGTGGCTTCCAAAGATGAAGGATATCTAAATCTTGTTGACGGAAGTTGAATCAATAATCCAAAAAAATTTCTTGTGAGGTGCATTCCTAAAGTTTCGATCCCTGCTTTTGAAAAGATTTGTAAGCCTACTGAAGGTCACTGAAGAATTTGACTAGGATGTGTTGAATATTCAATTGAAGGTTGTGGTATATTCTCAAACTCAAGAGGTTGATTAAGATTGTGATGCTGAGATAGAGCTAGTCTTTGATAATAGGCTTGAGTCTCCAAAGGTTCTAAAGCGTATTCATCAGTGAATCCTCTAACGTAGTCTTGGTATCTATGGAGAAATTTGCGATAATGAAGCAAGACGTGTCAACTCTTATACAAAAATTCTCTTCGGTCCAAAGTTTCCTTGTAACTTAAGTTCGTTTTGGGTTTCTTGATCCTATTGAAGACTGATTTCTTGACAAACTTGGCTAATTTCCACTTCCTCAACATGGGAGAGAAATATCAAAAATTCAGGCCTATTTAAAAATTTTGACAGCAACCTAAGCACTATTCTGTTTCCTAAATGCACTGCAGAAAGAGGTATATGCACTGGAGAAAAAGTTAAATGCACTATATAATACCTTGAATGCATAGAAACAGACCTTAGAGGTGCTAAACCAAGAAGCATATGCGCTAAAACAGTCCCTAAATGCACTAGAAAATGACTCAGATGCATTGAACCAGAAAGTGTATGCGCCAAAACAGATTTTAGATGCACTGCAGTTTTTCCTAAATGCACTAAAATAGTTTTCCAAAGACAGTTTTTGACCAGTTTTGAAAAATTTCAGCTGAAGTTTTTCATATTCATTTTGGATGATCTTTTATCTGAATTAATGTTCTTGAAAACACAGCAAACAGTCTGATTTAAGTTGATCATAACCAAGCACAGAATAAGACAAGCACAACTTAAGCTAGGCCAAGACAATATCCGCTAGATTCCACATGGGTTTCCCCAACCACATATCAGTAGCGTGTGAATTCAGAAGCTTGGCTGCACGGGCTCCCCCTTACAATGCACTCTCTTCTCAGGCCAACCAAACTTCCAACCCCCATGAAACTCCCATGGCAGATTGATCACCTCTACTAAAGACTACGAAAGTGTGGAAGGCTTCACACCGATCGGTGCTGGACTAGCAAATAGAAGGTTTTTGGCTTTCTAAACAATGGTATTTAATTTGGGACCCCCGTTCGAGTGGCCATACATGGGGCAAGAGATTAATCACCATTAAGGTGGCACTCCAGCCTGAAGAGGTTAAGCTCAACAGGGTTTAAGGGAGTACAACTCCGTCCGTATGACACATCCGCACAAGCAACCTTAGGTTTTCCCTTAAGGTTTACATTTATATACCGGTCGGGGGTAGCTTGGCGTTAGCTCCATTGTCAGTTTGAGTCACGTTGAGGTGATGAAATCCCCAGGTAGGCCCAATTTCTAGAGTCAATAACCATTTCTCTTACACCCAGGATCACACAAGTGTGTAAGGGGAGAGGATACTTCGATTATCAAGTCAAGGTTACACAGGGAAAAGTGGGTCTGGCTTTTTGATCACCTAGTTTGGACAAGGTGAGAGCATAGTCACCTACCACTTTCAAGCACAATCAAAAAGAGTAGACAGATTCATTTTAGATGCACCAAAGTCAAAAATGATTTAATCTAAGTGAAGATTTTTCTTCACAACAGGCATGGGGTTCGTTTTAATTGCATGATAAAGATGTGGTGGCTACCCTAGATTGATTCATTTTAAAACCAGCAAGGAAAAGAAAGAAATTCTATCTGCGGAAGGCGTTAGACTCAGAATCTCTGTTACAACCCAAATGCGCCAAAACAAACAGTATAAGCACATAAAAAATAACTCATATGCGCAAGAAAATAACCCAGATGCGCAAGAACAATACCCAGAGGCACAAGAACAAAACCTAGATACGCAAGAACAGACACTATATGTGCTAGACTAAAATGTAAATGTGGCGAATGATCTCCTATATGCGCTAATTAAATTCCTAAATGCTCTTCAGAAATTCCCATATGCGCCATTATGTTCCCTAAATGCTCTTCAGAAATTCCCATATGCGCCGAAATAGTCTTCATATGCGCTAAAGTACCTGCAAAATGAATTTTTTTTTAATCTCCCAGATGCACTGTCGAATGTTAGAAAACTTGCAAGAAAGAAGTCTAAAATGGGGGCATTGGGCCCCACGGTGGGTGCCAAAAATGTGTAATCGAAAATATATGCATAATGAAATAAATAAATACTATTCAAGCACAAATAAGACATTGTATCAAAACATAAAATAAAAGGTAAGTAGATGCAAACTCAATATTCTACTTCGATTGTCGTCCTATTGTCCTCTATCTTCAGTGTTTTCGTTGATTCCAGCTTTTGCTCTCAGATTATATGCTAGACTCAACAAACTGTCTTCCTAAAGAATGAGATTTAAATATGATGCATGATGCAAGATTAAGCCATGATATGGAATAAGACTAAGATGATTGAAATAAACATGATGCTATTATATTAGAATGCTAAATGAATTAAATGCAATGAACTCTAATTAATTGCCTATCCCCAATGCTTAGATTCACACAGGTATTTATAGAGTTTTTTGAAGGATTCTGATTGGCTGTCTTGATTAACAGTTGTGATAATTCCTGGCAGATCGAATGGCTGAAGATGGATGAAACTAAAGAGAAAATAGAAGAAAACCTGAAAACAAGATTTTTCTATTTTTATGAAAGATAAGAAGATAAGAAGATAAGAAATCATCTCTCTTTAAAAAGATAAAAGAAAGATTTAAAAGCTGATAAATAAATAAATAAAAATTCAATTATTTATTTGTGGATGACATTCAGCTTTTCTTAATTAAATTAGGTTTTTAAAGAAAGTAGAAGAAAGTTTGTGATAAGAAGAAAGTTTTAATTAGGATTTTTGAAAAAAGCAAAAGATCTCATATTTAAATAAAATATTTAATTATGATATGAGAAGAAAACAGAAGATTTCACAATTAGATAAAATATCTAGTTGTGATTTAGAAAGAAAGCATAAGATCCTTTAATTAAATAAGGTTTATTTAATTAAATTACTTTTATGAAATTAATTAAATGAAATATTTAATTAATTTAGAAGAAGAATTTAAAATAGAAGAAAGAAAGATATTTAAACTTAATTAAATCAAAAGATTTAATTTAAATTCAAACAATGATAATTAACTTAAATAAATAAAATGCATTTATTTAATTAATTAAGTGGACATATGAAAATAATTAAATAAAATAAATTTATTTAATTATGAAAGAAGAATAAGATGAATGAACAATATAATTAAATTAATTAAATTTAATCATATGTAGAGGATTTCAGAAAAATTAAATAATAAATATTTAATTAATTGCCAGGATTATAGACATGACCATTTTTATGCGTATACAAATATAAACTAAAGTATGAAGTTGACAAATGTATGAAACTAGAGGCAGAAATAGTTGCCTTAAGAAAAGACCTAGAAAAGGCTAGAGAACATATAGAAAAAGGATTGAAGATGAAAGAAGGCTCAAAGATTCTTGATAGATTATTAAACAAAGAAAATCCTTCTAACAAAGAGAAATTTAGTTTGGACTTAGAGAAAGGGAAGATCACCTTTACTAGTACTTCTGCAAAACTGTATGAAAGATTTAGAGTAGAAGAGAAGTCTAGTATAGATGTTGAGAAGGCCTACAAGGAGAATACATTTGAAGATGAGAAGAAACCAGATGAGATGAAGAATGTTGGGGAAGAAAAAAATCTTATTGCAGACAAGGACAACCAACCAGTTCCTTTTCATCCAAAGAAGAGGCAAAACATAAGAAAAAATGATGTTGATGGATTCACAAGGGTAAGAGATTTGAAGAGGCCAAAGAAAAGAGGACATCCTCATTCCGTACAAGGAAATGCTATGACTAGGTACTCTTCATAATTTTATGGGTACCATTATATTGTAATTAATTTGGTCATAGCGATAGAGATTGTAGAGTTCTTCCTAAAAGGAGCACAAAAATTGTTAGCAAAAAACTATTTGCTCCTTTAGTAGACGTGAATGTAATATGTTATAATTGTAATAATTTTGGTCACATAGACCAGAATTGTAGAAAAAATTTATAAGAGAAAAAGTTCATAGTGAGGAAAAGAAGAACGTACCTCCTAAAGTGAACAATGAATCTAAGGTCCTTGAAAGGAAGGAAGAAAAGTTAGAGAAAAATCCAAAAAGTTGTGGAGAGAAAAAGATTAGATGCCCACACAATCAATGATGGCACAAACTGCTCTTCATGCAAAGAAGCAAAATCTATGGGTAATAGATAGTGGTTTCTCTAAGCATATGACTGGTGACAAGAGAAAATTCATCTAACTCAATAAATGTAAGGAAAGATCAGTTAGTTTGGGTGACAACACTAGAGTGAAATTCTATGGAAAATAAATATTTAGCAAAGATGATAATTACCTATAAAATATATTCTTTTGTTGAAGATTTGAAGCAAAACCTGCTAAGTGTGAGTCCGATGTGTGAAAATGGTTATAAAGTCACATTCAATTCATAAGGATGTAAGAAAAGGAAAAATGGAAAAAACAATTGCACAAGGAGTAAGAGCTGGAAGAAATCTCTATAATCTCAGTGAAGTAAAATGTTAGGATTGTCTAATAGGACAAGTTGATGAGAGTTGATTGTGGCACAAGAGAATGGATTATGTAAATTTTGATAACTTGGTGAAAGTGAGCTTGAAAGGGCTAGTAAGACACATTCCTAAGATAACTAATCCTTCTAACACTTTCTACAAAGAATGGAAAAAAGGAAAGAAAACAAGGGTTAATTTCCAAACAAAATAATACTCAACTACAAAACCCTTGCAATTGGTTCATACAAATTTGTGTGGTCCTACAAAGACAAGAGGATTGAAAGGTGAAAGATAATTCATGTTGTTGATTGATGACTATTCAAGAATTACATGGGTAACCTTTCTAAAAGACAAGTCATAGGCATTTGAAAGATTCAAAAATTTTAAAGCCATGGTTGAGAAGGAGATTGGTAGAAGAATCAAATGCTTAAGATCAGAAAGAGGTGGATAATTCACATCAAAATAATTAATTAAATATTGTGAGAAGCAAGGAATCAAAAGGAAATACTCTACATCAAGAACTCTACAATAGAATGGAGTAGTTGAGAGAAAGAATATGACAATTAAGGAGATGGATAGAACAATGCTAAATGAGGCAAAATTACCTTAAGTGTATTGGAGAGAAGCATTTCATACTATAGTTTATATTTTGAAAAAAATTCAAATAAGAGTAAATTGTGATAAGACTCCCCATGAATTATGGTATAGAAAACCTGCAACTATCAAGTATTTCAAAGTGTTTGGTAGCAATTGCTACATCAAGAGAGAAAAAGATAATTTGGGAAGCTTGGATTTTTGATGTGATGAAGGAACATTTCTTGGATACTTCACCCAAAAAAAATATTACAAGTTTTATAACAAAATGTTGCACAAGATAGTAAAATGTATCAATATTAAGATTGATGAAGATATGAGACATATTAAATATGATAGTGATAACTTTGAAGATGAGTCAAAATGTGAATAAGGGATTATTGATGAAGAGCCTCAGGAAGAGAATGAAAAATCACATGCAAAATATGTTCAAAAGGATCATTCTGTAGATATGATAATTGACAATAAAAATGAAGGTGTTCAGACAAGGAGAAGAATTGCAAAAAATAAGGAACAAGTAAAATTTGCTCTCTTGTCATAGATTGAACCTAAGAGCTATGTGGAGGCTGTTAGGACTGGAAAAATATAACCCAAATTTTCACAAAAATCCATCTCCCACCTAAATGCCCCATCACCTAGCCTACCATTTTGTAAAATTTATCACTTAAAATATTCCATTTTCCTGCCATCCTAATAATATTCACATTCATCTTTTAAACTATACAAGAGCTAAGTTATATCACTGAGACATTACCATATTCGTTAAATTGTTTTCAAAGTCCCCTCGAAGAAATAATGAAGTAGCATAGATCGAATGATATCGAAGAAAGAATTTCCTAATGAAAGAAGCCATCTTTGTGTCTCTCCAATGATCAAACTAAATCCCTATCAAAAATACATTAGCATATTGGAAGAAGATTTTTTGGGTCTCTTCGATAGACTAAAGACTAAGCCACCAAACGATGTAAAGAAACTCTTTTTCTTTGGCATGAATTTCAAAGAAGATATACTTAAATATTCAGGAAATAGAAAAACATCTCTCAGACATAATTTATTCATGTATCGAAGTGATAGTAGAGAGTCGAAAGGACATATAATTGGTTTGTACACTCAATGAATTGGAGAGATCATGGAACATTGGGATAAGAGATACATGAGTCCCTTCGATATTATGAGAATAGCAAAGTTCATAAAAAAGAACATACATCGAGGGGATGGGGAAAATTGTCTCTTCAATAAGGAGATGGTAGTTATCAACAAAGAAAACAAAGGACCTCAAGATAGTTTTCAAAAGGACTTTGGAATATCCTAGTAATGAGACCCATAGTCCCCCCAAAAAATGAAAAAATTATCAAACTGAAGACATATCAGAGAGAAGAATCTATATCGAAAAAGCCCCAATATATGTCTCTTCGACATCCCTAAATAAAAAAGTGAGAAATTAAGTTGAAGACACCACCAAAGATAAAAGTGCACATCAATAGGATAAGAACAATAGTCTCTATGATAAAAAAATGTCATTCTTTGCCTCAGTTCTGATAATAAAATGTAGTAAAATATCGAAGTAAAAATAAAAGGTCGATAGGACACCTCTTGGCATCCACACATTAAGGATTGAACAGAGCATCAAAGATTGGAGTAAGATGATTCTTGGTCCCTCCGATAACTAGAAAAGGAAAAGAAAACACCAAGGAGAAAAGACCATATCGGTGAGACCCAAGCACCAATCCCCCCGATAAAGCTTAAAATAGAGAAGTAAGCATTAAAGCTAGGAACTTTATTGAAGGAAAGACTACATATCAAAAGAACTAGAATACTGGTCCCTTTGATGGAGTGATGAAGCTTAGTAAGATAAAATTGTGAGCATATCAAAGAAATAAAGGTACATCGAAGGAATTGACTACAATCACAGTCTTGATGAGACATGGTGACATTGGTATGAGGCCACATGTTGTCCCTTCAAAATTTTGAGGAATATACCAGTAAAAGGAGATATCATGGAAAGGGGAAGATATCAGTGAGACCTAAAAAATTTCATCTTGATGAAGCAAACATGTTGAAAAGACAACATGACAAAGGGACATTTTGGCAGTGGTGATGAAAGATCAACGACTGATATTCAAAATAATTAATTGCCCACATGAATGACATAAATTTTCCATTAATAGAGCAAAGCTAAGAACATTGAAAATCAAATTGTGAACACATATGAAAACCACTGAGTAGCCAGAAAATGAAGGAGCAGAGTATAGCAGAGGATGACACAACTCGAACCAGGGAAAGCACTCTTCAAGTAAGTACCCAGAAGCCTGAGACAAAAGCTTAAAAATATATGCAAGTTGGTTCAAATTATTGAAGCTCAAAAATAGGGTTTCCAATTTTTTGTAACATCATATAATGGAATCTACCTCTAAGAACCCTAAGAACAAAAGAAAAAAGGTAGAAGAATGATATTTTAACCAAGACTTAATCGATCAATGTTCAGGTTTTGGACAAAGATCTAGGAGACATGCACAACAAAACCCTCAAGCTGAGAAACTAGGAGATAAAAACAAGCTAGTGGGAGACACATGGACCTTAGCCAAGGGATATGATCTATTCATATATCACTATAGAAAAATGCATAGAAACAAGTTGGTGTCTAGCCCATGGAGGTTAAATTTGGGGAATTTAGTAGTACCCAATGTGTTTGTAAACATGGAATTGATCAAAGTACTTGTTCTCGTACAATTGAATTACAAGATTGAACCTCTTCCTTCCCCATCACCAAGAATCTTATTTCCATGGTATTCCAACTAGATAGTAGTCTTGACATGAAATTCAAACTTAGAGACCCCCTGAATGAATATCACAATTTAAGCACGAGTTATAAAAGATGGAGGTTACCACTACATACGTCCTAAGAAAAAGGAAATAGAATCAAGGTGCTTTTAAGGGAGGAAAACCCTCCATATTCTATGAACAGGTTTGAAGAATATTATTAGTATACATACTATTTTGTCTATCAAGTACTTGGCTTAGATGCCCCAATATTTATGGAGATAGCAATGATGGTCATAGCGGCCGATATACAGAGTCAAGATGTCTGACCTCTAGATTATGCAAAATATCTAGCCAATGAACTTCAAGATGATCTTGTTTCCATCAAGAATAAATATGGAGGTTTTTGGTTCAGACACTACTCACTATTTATGCACCTCATCCTATATGAGGGACAAATGCTTAAGGATAAAATATTTGGATGATGATGGAAACATCAAGCTAGTGCAAATGTGGACTACCATTTGGAATAGCTAGTGTGTGAGGTCACATTATTTGTATTTTGAGTAATACTTTGTGAAGAAAATATACAAATTAGTGGGTCATCCATGTGATTACAGTATATCACCTGAAATACAAAGGTTATTGAGATCTAAAGAAAAAGATGCTAGGGGAAAGGTCAACCACATCTAGGGTGATTGGTATGCCTACAATGATTGTAAAAATAAATATAATTTATGGGTTTGAAGGAGCACCACTCTTGTTATGAAAAACCTATGCAAACAAGATTACACACTTGGAGATTGTAAGAAAGCTAGCCTATTCAGATTTTATGCATCTAAAAAGTCATAATAAATAGTCATTGATACCTAGAACATTATGTTTTGGAGACTTTACCATAGTTTCTGAGAAGGGCTATGAATTGATTGACAAGAAGCTAGAGCATTACAACTTGCCCAGAGGAAACACAAGAGAAAATTTTGATCCTAAAATTTTTATTAATAATGCTAAAAAAAGTAAGAAACTAGGAGGTTACTCACACATACTCTTTGAAGGAGATGATCTGGTAAGATATGTCGATGAGCATTATGGCATTAGGAGAAGAAGCCTATATAATAGAGTGATGATAGCCAAATCCTGGAAAGCAGGTAACAGTCCTTCACATAGAGATGCATTTTTGGACATTGAAGACCCAATGAAAAACTCTGAGGCCCTCATTATACATGAGCCATAATTGATAAGGGATTTTCCCCCTTGGATATTCACATAGATGAGAAATGATGGCATTGGAGGAATCCAGGATGAGAATGAAGTTCCACTAGGTTAGCTCTCCCCTCAGCCTACACCACCTATCATTTTTTTTGTCAATACATCTATTGAGGAGCAAGAAGAGATCGAGAGTGAAGAGGAGGAGTTGTAGATAATTGAACCTATGATTGGGAGTTATGATCCTCTAATAGAAAGAAATGTTGTTGCAACGGAATCCCCAGATGATCTTTCAACTAATGTAAGAAATAGGGTGAGTAATAAGTTTTTCACTAATGATGAATTCATCAAAACTTCTAAATTTAAAAAATTTATATATGAATATAAAGGAAAATATATCAAAGAAGGAATCAAAGATGATACACTTGAGAAAGAGGTGGAGGCCTTGTAAGGAATTCAAGAAGTAGTTAGAGAAATGGCCAATATTAGGCTAGATAGAGGAAGGGATTTGTTAGAGGAATTTGGGATTATGTTACTCATCGACTGGGACATGAGCTTAGAAATTGTGTTTGACAGTTTCATAAGGAATCAGGATAAGGGTGTGCAGATGAGCTTGGAAGGGGTTGATAAAGTGTAAACTGGATCAAGGTATGACCCTAATAATGCAACTTTGTTGTTGTGGGCCCTATACCTACCAGACAAAAAGCCTTTAGTTATTAATGATCCTCATAAAGAATTTGTTCACCTCGTCATGCAATGAGTTGAAGATACAGACCCTCTAGAAACTACAAATTTAAATTTCAATGTGGCTAGGTTTACCAAAGCCCAAATCGAAAGATTAGTAAAAAATAATTAGAAATACATGGCCAAGAAAGAAAAATTGAGACAATAGATTGCTAGCTATAAAGAAATATTTCCATCCTATTTGAGCACATACTCCCCATAGTTATAAATTGACCCAAACTCATTGGAGAAGATCAAATTGAACAAGCACTCAAAATTCCTTTATCTTTTCCTCAAAATCACATCTTTTCTTTCAAGAATCACAAGGTACCTATTAGGCCAAATCACACCTTCAACATTCCACTTCATTATCAGTCTCAAAAAAATATTTCCCATCATAAAAATGACTGAGACAAATCAATAACCTGATTAGAATCTCTAGAAATAATCCATACTTCCATCATGCATCAAATTACTCATCTTTTCAACTTATTCCACAAGGCAAAATATCAACAACCCAAGTATTCTTTCTTTCAAATATTTACCAAACCTTAGTACACTTTATTCATCTTTATTTTTTCAGGAACAAAGCTTAAACACCTTCTTACAATAGTTTTTAATCAGATTTCTCAATTGCTTGCACTAGAAGACCAAATTTGCTTGTAAGTGTCAAAAAACTAAATCGGGTGTATCTTGCAAACCACATTGAATATCTACAGGATAAATACATTTTTGGGAACCCATTTCATCCTTATTAAACATACTTCAACAATAGATGCTGGTGTTTTGAAAATAATCAACAGAAAATTGACTGTCCCATTTCAACCATAAGCTCAATTAGGCCAAAATTACAAAGCAACCACCATTGAATCAACTCCAAAATGCAATATAAACTTTATCAGTCTTAATTCATGTTTCAAAACTCAAGATTCAATAACCTTTAGGAAGAAAAAACCTTCATAAAATGCTGATCCAACAAACCCTTGCTTTTTGCTCAAAACTAGGTTAATGAATGAGGGTTTCAAGGAAATATGCTGTCCAAACCTTCTTCCTTATTGAAATTACTTCAAAAAAAAAAAATTTGGTCTTCAAAAACTATCTAAACCCTCTCCCAACTTTTTTTCATACGTTCACATCATGTTCTATCATGGAACCATTCTTTTCATGGAGGAAATTCTGGTTTTTCCCCTTGGAGCAGCAATCAAACTCAAATATATTGCATTCTCTTTTATCCCTACACAAAAAAACAAAAATGAAACCTAAAATATCCTATTAAAATCTAATCCACCAATCTACCTAGCCTAATTCGGTGGAGTAGACTTCATTTTGCCTATAAGACTCTCAAAATCCTTGTTTTAAGGATTTCCAACTGAACTACACAAATGCTTTCAAACAATTGTTCTACTTGATCAAATCACTCCTAAGTGGATTCAAAAATGATGCTAACTCTCTAATATATCAAAAACAAAAAATTTTATATCCCTATGCTGCAGTACAGTCCATACAAGTGAATGAAATATAGAAAGAACTCTGCAAATTAACAAAATAGGGTACTTTTATTGATGACAAACTTCAAGAATACAAGAATAAATCATTTGCACACCTTCTCAAGCTTTTTAAAGATGTTTCCCAACTAATAAATAAATCTTTAACTTCCTTGATTGACCTATCTCTTCATTTTTCCCTCAAGGACTCTTCAACTTTTGATTTTTTCTTTTTTGCATCTTTTGCTTTGTACAAAATTGGCAACTTTACCATTTTTCCAACAAAAAATTTTTTTCTATCTTTTTGACCTCCTAAAATGACTCAAATACATTAAATATGCCCACTCAAGACCTTTTTACAATGATTTACATGCTTTTACATTTGAAAGCTCAAATTTTCATTTTTTTTTCCTTTTGAGAGCATTTTGTGTCAAGGTGCTCCTACACCAGAACAAAAAATTGAGACAAGAGATTGCTAGCTATAAAGACAGATTTCCATCCTCTTTGAGCACATACTCCCCATAGTTATAAACTGACAACAACATGATAGAAGCAATGGTTGAGACCACTTATTGGAAGCATAGAGCTAAAAAAAAAATTAGAAAAGGGATGACAAACTAGAAATGGAGATGAAATCCCTCAAGTTTAGAATGGTCTCAGAGTTAATAAAAAGAAGATTTGAAGAAATGCTTAAAAATGATGATAAAGTATGGGTACTTCATAGTAATACACATGCTACTTACCAAGAGCACAAGAGGCTACACCTCTGGATGATAGAAATGGAAGAAGAATTAGTTGCAAAGGAAGATACCGGTGACCAAGTATTCAAATTCTATGATGAGTTGATTGATAAACATGATAAATTTTATGATATATTGACACAAGAACTTAGCGAATTTGATCAGCCTTTGGAAATGGAATGGACCAACTTTTTTGAAGACGGAGGAGAATTAAAAGAGTAATATATATGGAAGGATGAACTGGTTCAATTACTTCTAGTCACTCTTGACAAAATAAATGATGAAGCAATGGTGTTGGACAATGCACATAAGTAGTTGGAGTAGATCTTTACCTTGGAGTTTTCTATGAAGGATATAATCAACAATACAAATACATATACTAGCCAGAATTACATCAAGCATCTTTCTAGAATTAACATGTCCATTTCTCAAATAGTATAGGGGTTGAAGTCACTCAGTATTGGATACATCATCGTAGATAGAGGACCTTGAACAAGCCTTAAATTGTCACGGGTACCTTATGTAGAATAGTAGATTGTAGTGTCACAATTATTGCTAACTTCACTATTGTTTGTTAATTAATTACTTTCTAGTTATGTTCATTAAAGTATAAACAAAAGGTCACCACTTTACATGTAACAACCTATTGATAGGACAACTGAGAGGGGCGGTGAATTAGTTGTCACAAATTTTAACCTTCAATTCAATTACCAAAACTAATACTTAAAACTGTTTAAATGATTAATCTTCAAATGCTAATGTAGAAAATAAAATCCAACACATAAACATAATAACACAATATTTATGTGGAAAATCCAATGAGGGAAAAACCATGGTGAGGATTGACTCACACTATAGAGAATATCAAAACTAATTACAAAAAGACTCATTGCCTAAAACAAGGCTCACTACTTGAGATAAGGCTCACTACCTGAAACAAGGACTCACTGTTTGGAATAAGGAATCACTATCCAATAGGGCTACAACCTAGAGGGATCACTACCACAAAGATACAAAGAATAAAAATAAGACTTGTTGTAGAGAGACAACAATCCCAATGCAACAAAGGATTCCACCACAATCACTTGATCAACTTGCATGAATGATAGAGTTCGCCTTCTCACTGCATCCAAAAAATCAACATTAAGCTTCATACTAATCTGCCACACACAACTTACACAAACCTTTTGAATAGCATCAATATCATGTCTACTCTTTCACCTATCTTCCTTCTTTTCTCTTGTATATTTTTCATTACTAGCTCATCCTATATTTATACTATCTCCAACCTTGAAAAAGATACAAAGTCATCCACCCAACTTCAAATTCAAATTAGCTCAATACCAAAACATCCTAGGGAAGAATTCGAATGAGGGCAACCCAAGCACACACTTCATTAGGACCCAAAATAGATCCAACACACTTCATTAACTTCAAAGATAGTGCTGAACATACGGTTGGCTAAACCAATGTAAAACACATAGAACAATTAATCTCATAAATTCTAGAAACCAAAAATATCTTCAATGCAATAAAAAAATATTAACTCTAGAATTGCAAGTCAAAAGACTTCATCAAAGAGAAATCCAGACTAGCAATTGTTCTCTCGTACCTCAACCAAAACATAGAAAAACATTGTTCACAACTTGTGAACACAACTCAAACTTCACAACAAACCAATAGCCAAACATATGGATATAACAACCTTCAACGACCGTGACCAATATATTTGAACCGCATGAACATGGGGTGGATCATTATCCTAAGCAACAACTAAATACTTGTAATCTTCCTTCAATACAAATTTTCTCAATATCCTCAACATATACAACCAACAATAACTAGTAGATAACTAGTTGACCAGTTGACATCAATGACAACACCTTCATTCCTTTCTCCCCCTTTGTCACTGATTACAACACATGATGTGAAAAACTATCAAAGACACCATACCGGTTCTAAATATACTTCTCAAGATTTTTTCTTTTTTGCTTATCCCCCTCAGAAGATCATCTTCCTCATTACCTACTTTCTATCATTAGCTTTCTCTCCTTTTCACACGCTTTATCTCCCCCTTTGACATCAATGGAAAAGGAAAAAGATATGTTCATTGAATCTTCCTTTGACATGAAAGGAGAATAGTCACAATGACAACACTTGAAACTACCTACTCCCCCTGAGAGGTAGCCACCAAAACATTGGTCCAAAAAGATAGAACCATGAATCCACTAGACTAATACATCTCCAAATGCATATTAGTTTATGAAAGGAAGGGCAATAACCCCTAAATTCTCCTGGAGATACTCAAAAGTATCTTTAGGAAGAGCCTTTGTAAATATATCAACAATCTAATCCTTTGTCGGAACATACTCAAGCTTGACTTCATTCTCCATGACCCTTCTCTCTCAAGAAATGATATATGATAGATATATGCTTCATCCTCGAGTGTATCACAGGATTCTTCAAAATGTCAATTGCACTTGTATTATCAGAAAAGATAGAAATGGGATCATCATATAGCACTATGATATCTTTCAATGTATGTTTCATCCATAGAACTTTTGTACAATAAGATGTAACAACAATATACTCAACTTTAGTAGTAGACAAAGAGACTGAATCTTGCTTCTTACTCAACCATGCAACCAACCTGCATCCAAGAAAGAATGCACCACAACTTGTACTCTTTATGTCATCTACACATACAACCCAATCTGTATCTGTATAGGCACTAAGTGTAAATTCAGTGTCTTTAGGATACCACAATCCATTTAAATCTAAAGTGTCATTCAAATATTTGAATATTCTTTTAATAACAGAAAAATGTGTTTCCTTCAGATCTTCTTGAAATATAGCCACAAGAAAGACTGCATGCATAATATCTAGTCTAGTAGCAATTAAATATAGTATTCCACCAATCATAGATCTATATTTGCTCTGATCATCCTTGGGTGAATCATCATCTTTAGCCAGTTTGTAAATATTCACTATAGGAGTACTTACCAGTTTGGAGCCATCCATCTTGAACTTCTTCAACATCTCACTCACATACTTATATTGTGAAATGAAAATTCATTTCTCTGTTTGATTAATCTGTAGCCCAAGAAAGAAATTCATCTCCCAAAACATAGACATTTCAAATTATTTTTGGATCTCTTCCACAAACATCTTGCACATCTTTCCATTTCCTCCAACGATAATTTCATCAACATATACAACTACAATCAAGATTTTGTCATTTTCAATCCTAAACTATAAATTATTGTCTACCCAACCTTTGTTAAATCCTTGTTGAATCAAATACCTATCTAACCTTACATACCAAGCTTTAGAAGCTTGCTTCAATCCATATAAAGCTTTATTCAATCTACACACCATATTCAGTTGATCCATTAATTGAAATCCTTCTGATTGTTCCATATAAACTTCTTCTTCCAACTCACCATTCAAAAATGTTGACTTGACATCCATCAGATAGAATTTGAAATATTTATAAGCAACCAATGCCAAGAACATCCTTATAGCTTCCATTCTTGCCACTAGGGAAAAAATTCTCCTAAAAATATATGCCTTCTACTTGTGATTAGCCTTTACACACAAGCCTCACTTTTTTTTTACAACTTCTCCATTATGATATTGCTATCAGGATTCAACCATGTAGTTTCGAGTCAAACTCATTGACCAATGTTTCATGAGTAGTGGTTCAACAAGAACCCATCTCTCATGATATCGAATGGTCCACTTAGCACTCATTGCATCTAGGTGATGCTCACAGAGGTGAAGCACTGGTCTGTCGCGGGAGGTCACCCATCCCAGTACTGCTCCAGCTCAAGAGCGCTTAACCAAGGAGTTTTCTCCAAGGTTAAGCCTGCTTGATTTGTTACCCCATTTGAAAAACCTTCATCAAGTGTTGTGCCTTATGAACAATTCATAATAGAGCCCCTTTAGCTCCAGCTCAAGCGCGCTTAACCAGGGAGTTTTCTCCAAGGTTAAGCCCGCTTGAGTTGTTACCCCATTTGCAAAAACTTCTCCATTCTCATTCAACTTATTTTTGAATACCCATTCTTATCCAATGATATTTTTATTTGTCAGTCTTGGTACCAATTCCCAAGTCAAATTCTTCTCAATCTACAAAATTTCTTCTTTCATTGCTTCGTTCCAATGTTCATCTTTACAAGCTTCACTTACTACCTTCAGCTCAATATTAGAGAATAAACACAAATTTACTTCAGCAAGAGCTTTTCTTCTGGTTAACACGCCTTTTGTCTTGTCTCCAATAATCTATTTTTTTTAATGATTCCTTTGTATATATCAATTTCTAGGGGACATCACCGAAGCATCTTCTTCTCTTTCATTCTGTTCATCTTGCTTTTTCTACTCATCTTTATCCTGTTCTTCCATAATTTCTTCTATTCTTGCACAATCATGTTCATCAAACACATATCCATCAATATCAATAGAATTCTTCATTGTCTCATCAACCTTGACATTTGATCTCTCTACAATATTTCTCAGTCTTTTATTGAAACATCTGTATTCCTTTTAGTAGAGTATCCAAGAAATATTCCTTCATCACTTCTTGCATCAAACTTTCCCAAAGTTTCCTCATCTCTTCTGATATAGCATTTTCTTCTTAATACCTTGAAATATTTAACAGTAGGAATTCTTTCATGCCATAGCTCATAGGGAGTCTCTGTACTATTTTCTCTTGCTTGAAATTGATTGAACACATAAACAACAGTATGTATAGCTTCTTTCCAGTAGACTTTCGGTAATCCAACTTTAGAAATCATTGACCTAGAAGCCTTTTGACCTATTATATTTTTCCTTTCAACAACTCCAATTGAGGAGTTCTCAAAATAGATAACTATATCTTTATTCCATGCACTTCACAAAATGTATTGAACTCATAGGAGGTGAATTCTCCACCTCTATCAGATCTTAAGCATTTTGTCTTCAAATTCACTTCATTTTCAACAATAGCCTTGAATGCCTTGAATCTATCAAATGCATCTAATTTCTCTCTAAGAAATGTAACCCATGTATATATAGAATAGTGATCAATTAAAAACATAAACTACCTTTCACCAAGTAGACTTCACACTCTCATAGGACCATAGAGATTTGTATGAACTAAATCAAGTAGTCTAGTAGTAGATTATTCTTTTGTTCGATAATGATTTCTTGCTTGCTTCTCAAACTGAAAATTCTTGCAAATAGCATTAATAGGCTTTGTAATTCTTGATAAATCTCTCACAGCCAGAACAACACTAATCCTTTCCAAGTTATCAAAATTCATGTGACACATTCTCCTATGTCATAACTATCTGTCATTTATTTAAGTCATAAAACATCATCCATCATTACCCTTGAGTTGATAAATATTCCCTTTAGATTTCTTTCTTGTAGCAATCAATGTTCTGGATCCTTTTCAGATCTCACATTTCTCATCCTTAAACACAAGATCATATCCTTTTCTACACATATAACCAACACTCAATAAATTATGCCTTAAACCCTTTGTAGACACTAAAAAATATCCTAAGCCTACGAGCATCATTTTTCTTGGTCTCTGTCATTTGATAATTGAATAATTTTAATTATTCCATTATGTTTTTATTTCTCTATTAATTAGATAATTTTTAATTATTTAATTAATTCACTTTCTAATCTTTATTTTTTATTTTTTAAATAAAAGGAATTAAGTTGACATAATATATTTATGTAATAATATAAAGGTTACAAAAACATTGTTTACAACTAAAAGTATACTTTTTAGCTCATCTTGTATGTACTAAACATTAGATTTCCAACTGTCAAAACCTAGATCATATCAACTTGTCTGGCTACTAATTGTAGGAACTCTAGTGCTGAAATATGTTCAAAAAACAAAATATCAGCTTGAATAATACAAAATACAGCTCATTACATGTTGATTGCAAACTATATGTGATTATATGCTTATATTTGATAACATATATGTATCAAGCCTTGCCTACAGAAGAGCCTTCCTCCATTTCGCCTTTGTGCATGTGCTGCTATGTTGGCGGTGTCGAATGAGAATTTTTTGTTATGTTCATGTTGGGAATTTGTGGGAGTGGCCTAAGCTATTGAGCCTTCATGTTTCTTTTCTCAGCTTGTGATTCTGCAAATTCCACCAATTCCAATTCCTTTTGTTTTGAGTTTTGTTTACTGACACTAACTGCTTGGTGACAATGATGAGTGAGGAGAATTGAGAGGGAATGATATTTTTCTTTGAAGTTTCTCTCCATGTTCTCCCCTACTTCAAAATGATGGTGTGAAAGTGCTCTGTGCAAGTGGCTATTTGAATCATACTCCAATGTTGTTTTGAGTGCAATGTATATATTTCTATAACATTACTTATGATGCAAGTAATTCCTGGGGAAAATTTCACCCACATATGCTTCCCCTTTCCAAAGATTGTATTTTTGAATGCTCTTGAGTAGAGCATTATCCTGTAAGAAAAATTTATGAATGACTGCTTTTTCCAGTTTTATCATATCTTGATAGTTTGGATTTAAATCCAACACATTTGACACAAATTTTGACACCAAATCTGAAGGAAATATCAATCTCTGAGCTATTAGGTGTAAGATATCATCTCCTATCAGAACTTTCAGGGACTTATACACAAGAAAGCACTCAGTTTTGAAAATATTTGATAGATGTTCTCTTTCCAGCCCATTGGAAAATGGTATCTCAAATTATTGAATTGGAAAAGGACCTCTATGATTTCTTGGCATAAATTCCATGGCCTGTTGTGCTTCTTTACAACCCCGAAACTGAATTGAAACCCAAAATAAAATTGCAACTCAACCCAGAAGAGTATATTTTCACAAACACCTAGCCTATTAGAACACCTTAATTGCATCGCTAATGTACCCCATTTTCTTCTATAATAAAAAAATCATCATTTATTTAATTATTTCTCTATAGTCAGATAATAATTATTATTTGACCCTTTATTCTTCCATGATTAAATAATTGTTGAAATTATTTAATCCCTCTCCAATTTCCATCCTCACATTTAATTAAATTGAATAACTTTAATTAATTGCTCCATCTTTTATTTCCTCCAAATAAATAATTTAAATAATTTATTTATTTTCCATTTGTCACCTTTCTCCATTTTCCTCCATTTTTGACTAAATTATTTATCCCTCCATTTTGGTCAAAGATACCTTGTCATTATTTCATGTCATAGCCTATATGTTTGTCATAGCCTACATGTTTGTCATAGCTTGCATGTTTGTCTTTCATGATTCCTCCAAGAATAGCATATTCTTGGTGCATCAATTTTGGACCATTGATCTTGGCATATTTCTAGAAGTTTAATCTTGACCATTCATTTTGTAACCTCCCTCTCATGCATCCTCCACCATTGATCTTGGAATCCTTCTACAAGATTAATCTCAATCGTCCATTCGAAAGGTTGTCTATAAAAGAAACCTTCCTCCTCCATTTTCACCTTAACAACCATTATCTCCAACTTTCTTGCTTACTATTTGCAAGTATTTGCATAACTTCAACAAAAAATCTAAGGGCAATATTGGCATAAGAAGAAGGAGAGACAAGAGAAGTGGAGCAACTAGAATGGGGAGTATTTATTCATGAATGCTTTCATTTTAATTTATCATTGTTTGTATTCTCTTGTTGATGTGGTTTTGTAGTCTAGAGGTGTTTAGCTATCACTATTCTAGGCTAGGAACTAAGAACCCCATCTCACATTGGTCAACTCAACTTGAATCTTACAATGTTGCAGAGAAATCTATTTGTTTTCTTGTTTGTTTTTGTTGTTTTGTAGGTTACAGCCAAGAATTCGCACAAAATCTTGTCATCTTCTTTTGAGTACAGAAAAATGGTGTATGAAATCTTAAAAAATGATTATATGGGTTTTTTAGGCCTCACTTTTAGCTTTCTAGAACTTCAAACCGTTTAAAATTTTGTTAAGATTTGAGAAAGTTATGACCATTTTAATATTTGTTGTTTATTAAATTTAGCTGTTAAAACCCACGTTTTCTTTTGCCTATAACAATTTCTCATGAAAAATCTTGAAAATATAATTTCTAATTTTTTTAGACCTCACTTTTAGCTTTCCAAAACTTCAAATGGTTTAAAATTTTGTTAAGTTTTGAGAAAGTTATCGCTATTTTAATTTTCCAAGTTACTAATCTCTTGTTTTCAGCATGTGGCATAGCTTGGAGGGAGTCTAAAAACTATTTCTTTAGAAAAAAAAATTGAGCTTTTCATTTCTTTAGGCATAATCAATTTTGTTTGCTTTCAACAACTACAACAAATTGCATTCACACTCATAAAGGTTAAAATGAACATGCATTTTTATTCATGAAGGCTAAAATGAACAACAAATTGCATATTTCATTCATGGGCTTAAAATGAACAACAAACTGCATATTTCATTCATGGGCTTAAAATAAACAACAAACTGCATATTTTATTCATGGGCTTAAAATGAACAAATTGCATATTTCATTCATGGGTTTAAAATGAACAACAATTTGCATATTTTCACTCATGGGATTTAAAGTTGACTTGCATCACATTTCATTGGTTTAAAAAGAATCCAAGTTTTTTCAAATAATAAGCAAGGTTTAAAATCAATCGACTGTCTTTTAGTGTAGAAAACACTTCAATTGGTGCTTTAAATAGAACAATTGTCTTCTTTCACATAGATTAAACTAGAGGGTAAAAGAACACCATGTCTTAGTGTTTGAAGGTGGTAGGTATTATGCTCTCACCTTGTGCAAAATTGATGATCAGAAACCTAGATCCATCCACTTTTGTGTTTGCCCATTAGAGGGATTTCCTTAGTGGGAAAAATTACTCACCCTAAGGGAATGACCCAAGCGGTAATGGGCTAAAGCCAAGTCCTTCTAAGCTGCAATATAAATTTGTGGCTACGAGGAAAGTTGGTAGTCAATAGGACGGTATGTGATAGTTCTCCTCCAGTATCTTTATGATACAAGAAACCCTTGTTATAAGGGCTAGGAGACCTCTCGAGGGAGTTTATCATCATATCCCCTGAATTGGATGCCCTTACTAGACACTTTTTGTTTTTAGAAGCCTAGCCATTTTCAACCGTTGCTTGGTATGGTGCAGGGTACATTATCATGCTCGAAGACACTCACTACTGACTCCCTTGAGTAGAGATAGTAGTTCTCAGGAAGTGACTACCCAAGAATCTAAATTTGGTGTGCCCATAGAAGTGAATGCCATGGAGGGGAGCTAGTGCCACCAAACTTCTAAGCTATCCACTCTTGAGAAGGAGAGGTGTTCAACAAGAATCCAAGGTATTTCAGTGGGCCTATACCAAGTATACAAACCCTTTTCCTATTAGGAGTGTGCTTATTTTCTTGCTACCATTTCATATCAAAGTAGTCCTAAACAAATTTCTCGATATTGTTTGTTGCGTTTGCCAGTCATATCTCATCATAAATAGTCAAAAATTCAGATCAAAAACATTTCAAAAATATCAAAACTATTAAAACAACATTCTGGAAAACAATAATTTCCAGATACAGAGCCACAACTACCTAATTACCACAATTTCACAAAATCCTTGTTTAAAACTAAACCAATTCATCATAATAGTGATCTTAACTTCCAAACCAGAGACTTGCAAGATTTACCAATTCATTTTAAGCATTCCCATTAGAAATACATTGCATTATAGGTTGCATTCCTCAATCCTTTGCATTACACAAATCAGACCTTGACTTTTAGGCTGCATTTAAACCTTCATATTTTGAACATAGGGAGACCTTTGAGCTTTTGAAAATTCTTGGTTACTTATTCTACTTTTCATTGGCCATTGCCATTTTCATTTGTCTTGTCATTGTCACTTTGTCAAGTTGAGTCTTGGTCTTGTCTCTTGGTCTTGGTTGTCCTCTTATGGTCAATGACATTTGGAATTTGCTTCCTTGGATTTACATTAGCTTGAGTGCCACCCTTTGTTTAAAATTTTATGTTTCCTTTGCATTTGATCACCCTCATTTAAACTACCCTTCCTTAGATTGCACTTTACCCACTATTCAAAAAATACAAAAAAATAGCTCACTTTACCTTAGTATCATATCAATCCCTCATTATTCTTTCATTTTCATACCCCAAAATACAAAAAAAAATATAAAAACATAGATTAATCTCTTTATCATCATAACCTTGCATTAGTATCATTTAGTCACCTTATCACTCACGTTGACCATCAATCAATCTTTTAGTGTCGTTTAGCATCCATTATCCCCTATCTTTTAGGCATTGTCCTCCTTGCATTATCACCCTTGCATTTTCATATCCAAAAATTCAAAAATTAAGAAAAAATCCAAAAAAGCACAAAAAAGCATAGCTTAGTCCCATACCATCTTGCATCATTTAGCATTTAGCTTCATCTACATGTCATATCCTTTGGTCATAAGGTCATTATCATCCTTGCATTATCACTTCACATCCCTATATTATCCCAAAGATCCCCAAATATATATTTTTTGGTCATCATCATCCTTGCATATCATATCCTTTGATCATAGGGTCATTGTCATTATACCATTCCTTAATCTTGGTCTTAGGTGCATCCTTATATCCAAAAAAAAAAAAAAAACATAGCATAGGTGCATACCTTCCATTGCATTGGCATCTCTTAGGCTTCATACCATCCACCACCATGTCTTCCATTCACCTTGATATGCTTTCTAGTCAAGTTGAATCCAATTACTACATAATGGTAAATCCCAACAAGCCATAGACTTCAAAAGAAAATACCTTGAATCCAAATACCAAGCACCCACAACCCATAGTCAGCCATCCATCTATCCCTCTTTAGGTACACCTTAGTAAGAACATGCCTCCATGAGGAAACATTAGGTTTTTTTATTTTGTATAGTTGATCTTATGTTGTAATAAGGCCTAAATGGTCACATTTAGCTTGTATTAGGTCCTTGTTTGTAATTTTGGGCATAAAGTGCAAAAGTTGCAAATATTGACAAAATGTTGTCAAGCAATATTGTTAAAATGCAACAAATTGAAAAATAGAGGAATGTGAAGAGTTAGGAAGTTAGTTTTAGGAATTGGGTCTAGTTTATAAAGGCATTTTGGAGCCTCATACACTTCGAGGAAGGTTGGGAGTTGATGTATGAAGAAGATTTTTAATGAAAACTTCTATTATTCTACTTTATTTTTTTGTAATTTCCTATTTCAGGCCATTGTACAGCCACATTCTGAGCATATAACCTCTCCTCCATTTTTTTTGATATCCCTATGGATCTAGTTTATAATGCACTTGATTTAATTTAAAACCATTTAGAATTGTAAAAGTTGTAAATTTACTTCAGGTGGGTTGAAACCCTGTTCTAGGGTATAGTGGATAAAAAAATTGTGTTTTTCCATTTACATGTGGAACAAGTTAAATCTTGGTAAGAAGGTTTATTTTTACATGTTTTTTCATATTCCAAGGTTTAGACTGAAATATTAAGGTTTTCATATGAAAATGTGATGCCCTAGGACTGTGTTTGGGTAAAAATATGGAAAAGGATATTAAAGTAAATTTCAAGAGTTTTGGATGTGGTGTATGGGTCCTTTTTCCTATATTGTTTGTAAAAAGGTGGCTATAATGTGTTGAACCCTTTTCTACAGGGTATTGAAAAAAACTATGAGTATTTGAAGGCTATGTGTACACTGTCCTAATGATTACAGAGTTATGACAGTTGTTAGGGAATATTTTGTATTGTATGATGCAAGGGAGATAAGCTACTTAGGTGGAAATGATTTTAAAGATTGTATTGGTGAATTTGAAACCATTTTCTATCATGGTTTGGTAGGTTGATAAGTTTTTTGTTCATTTTAGTGCTGATCTATGCAGGACAGTCCTATTTTGGAGAGTAAAGTGAGGGTTTGGAATGCATGTTTGTTGAAATGTATGGATAGAGAATAGGGAAATGGTCTAACATGGTTGTGCCGGTATTTTTTTTGCATATGTTGACGCCTTGGGTAAAGTGAAATGGGCTTGAGAAGTTGGAGTTTCTTGATTATGGGGTCTTAAAAGGCCTAATTACTAATTTGAGATAGTCTATTGTGAAGGTTCTTATGTTGAGATGTTTATGTTGAAGATTGAATTTGTGTCAATCATTTGGAAGTTGTTTAAAGTATTTGAGGAATCTACAAGTGGTTTTGTGCCTCAATATTTGTTTTGGTGTTATGAAACAAGATTTTTTGAAGAAGGTTTGAGTCTTTAGGTACATGATGGAATCATAATTGCTTGCAAAGTTTCTACTGGGTTGAGTTTGGTTGAGAATTTTCTACTCCTGCATTGCATCAGTTTGGTATTAGAGCTAGAAGGCTCTAGGAAAAGAGATTTGGTGTTGTGTTTGTGTGTTTTGGTTGTGTCCAGGTTGAGAAGATAACCTGGTTGTTGCCAAGAGAAGGCAAAGTGTTGAGAGAAAAGAGGAAGCAAGGAGAGACTTGCTTGAGAAGAGGAAAAGATGGAAGTGTTAAGGAGGCATTTGCAAGCAGCAGAGTTGCAGAAGAAATAAGCAAAAGAGAGGAAAAGAAAAGAGGACAAGGAAAAGAAAAAAAAGAAGGATCAAGAATTGAGGCAAGCACTAGAGGCAATCAGTGTGAGGATAGAAAGATTAGAGGCTAGGATGAAGCAGTTGTATAGGCAAGTCAAAATTTGGCATTTGAAAGTGAAGAAGAAAGCGTCATGGCCCATAAAGAAGATAGTACACAAGAGAAGAAAAGAGAGGATGATAGCATCTTTAATGGAATAAGACCAAGAACAAGTCAAAAAAGTTGAGTTGATGATAAAGGAGGATAAACAAGAAGAAGTTGCCATACCAGAGTTTGAAGACATAAAGAGAGAATTGATTTTGGAGGGAAATGATGAGAAAGAGGAAGAAGATGAAGAATTTGAGGATGCTATAGAAGAATTCAAGGATGAAGAAAAAGATGTTGCAGCCATTTCCAAGCATGAAGATGAAGGAGAAATAGAGACAAAGAACCTGATTCCAGAGGGAGAAGATATTGAGTTGGTGTCAAGATTGAATGAAGAAATGATCAAAGATGAGTTGATTTGGGAGACTTTCAAAGAGTTGAAGAAAGATGGAGGTTTTGTGATAAAGTTAATGCATCATTTCTTTGTTATGTTAATGTTTTGGATAAAGAATAATTTGTAGATCAAGGTGCAACAAATTGAAGAAGGACAAAAGGAGA
>VDFB02058242.1:121038471-121052589 GCA_007258455.2 Sequoia sempervirens | reverse complement strand
TATATCGGCCCTTGAGTTCATAATCATATCCTTTTTCTGATATAGGGATGGTCAGTATACATTCCTACAAGGGTTTAAAAGTATTCCAAGCCTTCCATATAACCATTGATATAACCTCCATTAAAATCCTTCTTGGAGTTATCATTTGAACCCAGTGACAGTAGGATATATGTCATGTAGATCTCATTTTTGGTATATCAAAGGGACAGGGTTTTGGAGGCAATTGACCATGTAAAGTTTGGGAATAGGGGCAGGTCCGAGATGATTATCATAGTCTAGAACCACAGTCCGATAAGCCACAATACATGCTCAATGAAGTCATATGAATATATGTTCAATGAGTTTTGATAGGTTTTAAGGATGACACAAAGCAAATCAGACAGTAAGCAAGACCAGTGGACAGTTAACAGTCTTTTCATAAGGCAGATAACAGTAAGAATGGGAAGAGATGTACATGATACCACAGATTTAATGGGCTGCTAGGTCTGCTCAGATTCATTCCACTCAGGAGACCTTTCAACTTTGCGTTTCATTAAATTATTTGCATCCATTGAGTAAGTGCTGGCAAGGCTTTAAAGGGACAGTTCATCATGCTGAGCTTTGTAATGATAGCACAAATTGTATGACAGTCACCTACCCCAAGCAAGTAACATAGAGGCATATCAGGTAGCAGTGTGACTAATGGAGAGTCCACCATGCATAGAAGACTGACTCAATGACTGATAAGATAGTGGGTTGATGAGAACATAAGCCAGCATAAAAGAATGAAGGACAGTCATATGTGAGTCCAAGCCAATTAATAAAATAGAACAGTGACAATCATATGGAGAATACAGTTTTATAGGAGAAGGAACAGACATTTCAAGGTGGCAGTGTGACTAATGGACAGTCCACAATGACATAGGCATTTGATGAGCCACCTTGTTAATGAACTAACTAAGGATTTCTCAGACAGTCACCATGAAATGAACAAGAAAGAGCAGAGTCCAAAACAAGAAATAGAGGGCAGTAAATCATGAGTCTTCAGTGGATTCTATTTGTATCAAATAAAGTGCACGGTGTCTTTCGATCTACTGACCTCTGTCATTTAGCATGGTCATGAAGGTGCAAGGGACAATCAACTAGGACTGTTAGGAACATGATGATTATGCACGGTCCTCACAAAGCACATGCCAAAAGTCAAATGTGAATGACAGGTAAACAATGATAAGAGCATGTTTCCAGGCCAGGATGAGCAGAGAATAGACTTTCAGGTAATATGCACAGTCATCATCAAAGGTGTAAAAGGCAACATATAAAAGAGAGTTTAGCAGTCCATGCAAGAACCATGAACACAGTGGAAAGAAAAACTATACGGTCATCAAAGGAGTTGTCAAGGCTACAGACCTCCATGGAAAAGAAATAATAAGAGGGAGGTGTGGCTTTTATGTGAAGATGGAGTAAAAGTTTCTATTTGAAGAACAAAAGGCCATATATCTATACCTTGCAGACCTCATGAAAAACAAAGCACAATGACAGGTCAGAGTTTGAAGCTAAGGACTGATGGTATCCTAAAGGACAGGCCTTAATAGATACAACCATAAAATAAGCATGTAACATGTTTGTTTTTTTCCAAACAAGTGAGTGGTTTTGTTCACAGTGATATTCACCACCAAGAAGATGATGATACAAGAAGATAGTGACAAAAGAGCTTCATGACAGTTATGAATGATGGAGAGACATGACAAACATGGTTAAAGATTAGTTGAAACCTCTTCAAGGAACAGTGTTAAAGCAATTGCAAGAATCATTTACTGATCCTGGTGCAAAGATCAGCAATAAAAGGCAGTCCAGTGATAAAAGGCAGGTCTGTAGAGGGCATTGCATGATTAACATGGACAAGCCTGTCATGATTGTGTTAGCATATGATAGTCCTTAAAGACAAAAGGGAAAGTCAAACTCATCATTGCTTGGAGAACATGTGACCCAAATACAGTTCAATATCACAAGGACAGTCCAAAACATGTATCACAGTGGAAGATTATATATAAATGATAGGTTCATAATTGACATGATTCACAGTCAAGTTTTCAAGATGAATCAAGGTGGACCTTACTGTTGCAATCTACTATGATCTTGGCAACAAGGGTGGTCCGAATGAAGATTGAAAGAAGAAATATTTTTAGGACTATAACCATGCCTATTGAGGGTTCTAAATCATGAAAGCAACATTATGAAGGACTGAAGATGCTTTGAGGGTTCTAGATCTAGGACAACATGTCATATGACATGGATTATTATACATATGATGGTTAGCAAAATAGGCAATCAAAAAACTTGTCATGACCAGGCATGAAGACAACCTAGAAGACAGTTAATAGTAAAGAGAGAGTCAGTGCAAAAGGTGACAGTCAGTACTGATGCGTATGACAGTCCCTAGGAAGGGCTTTTATAAGAATAAATTGCAGATATGAGGACCATGAAGGCTTGTGTAAGAGTAAAGGGGCAGATTGCAGGGGTTGTAAGAAAAATGTGTGTGACAGTGAGCATGGGTGAAGTCAGTGATGGCAGATTTGAAGAGAATGTGACAGTCCTACCAAGCCTAAAGACAGGTTGCATTAAGTCACTAGCTTGAAACAAGGTTTGTAAGCCAAGATAAGGGAATGGTTATGAAACAGGGGTTTCATATGAACACCACAACAATGATAACAAGTTCATCCTAGAATTTGACAACCCAAGTGGACAGAACTACTGCGCAGGTAAAAACACAGTGCATGATAAGGTCAGAGTATAATGATCACAGTCAAGGTAGAAATCATCAAAATTCAAATGCATACACAGTTGAGGATAGTCATCCCATGATAGAAGCATATGCTAGGATAGTCAATTGCACCCAAAAGGACAGAGTTGTTAACAGATAACAATGGACAACAAAGTTAGGGGACAGTGAGCATGTGGAAACGATAAGCTTTCAAAGTTAGGGGACAGTAAGCATGTGGAAACGATAAGCTTTTTATGTCAAAAGACTGAATAGTTAGAATGAGGCCAGAGATAGATGAGGACAACAAGTTTGCATGTGATTCATCACTATGATAGTCAATAGTGCAGCAAAAGGACAACCATTCAAGGGTTCATATGCATTTGAATGATGGTAAGGAACAGTTAGATAGCAGTGGCTAAAGAATATGAAGGAAAAGGGATTGGCAAGCTACTGTAGGTGGTTAAGGAGAACTGTCATCAAACAAGGATAGCATTCAAGAAACATACAAGCATCTAGGGATGAAAATCATGCCATAATTCCCAAGTGTTGTATGACAGTCAGGGGTCATGAAGCATAAAGGCAGCATGGTGACTAATATATGGAGTGCACAGTATAGTGCATGTTGATGACATTTCTCAGACAGTATGTAGACAGCATTTTTGACCATAACATACAATGCAGATGGAAATAAATTACCCCCTAATGTCAGTGAAGAAGTTAATAAGGTTATAGAAAAGATGAAAAGGTGAATCGTGGGGGTTAAACAGTCAGATTGAAGGACTCCCCTTGAACCAATTGAATGTTAAAATTGTCAAGTTGTGTACTAAAAATTCGATATCACCTAAGATAGTTTGTGTAAATATATCATTCAAGGTTTTTCAAGGAAAAGCATAACAGTTAAACAAGATAAGAGTGTCTGACAATTAGAATGAATTAAGTAATATCACAAATATGAGAATAATTACAAAAAAATCTAGCCAATTGATGAATCAAGTTACCAAATCTGCTAACCTGAAAGGCTTTGCGGCCAAGCCTCGCACGAATATCGTCCACGGTTCTCCAGCCCTTCTAGAGGATGATAATGATGATGACCAGACAATGTTGGCTACTGGCGTGAATAATCTTTTGTAAATCCCCATGACCGCAGCTGCTTTGATCTTGCACCTGCAAAAGCATTAAGATAAAATCTGATCGTGAATGGTAGTAATGTGTTGGACGGGTTTGTGATCATACTACTCAAAACCCTAAGAGACTGTCGTGCGAAATCGCAACGGTTAAAAGGGTTTCGCGTTTTTAAAACTTGCTAGAAATCGGTTTCCTCTTACAAAATGTAACAGATGATCTTTGAAAACCAAAGCTTTCGTGTATACTTTCAAATGAAACTTCGAACAGATAATCCCCGATCTAAAAGCAGATGTTTCTTATTAATAGAAACTTCTTTTTCGCTATTCAAATTTTTTCATATGTTCTATTTTTCTAAAATATGCGGAAAAAACTTATTACGCACCTGTAAAAGCGTATCGACGGCTATCTTGCGTCCATATCAATGCAAGACAATTAAACGAATCTCAGCCGTTCATCATTTTTCACTATTTTTAAGGCTGTTTTTCGCCCTTTTTTTCTGCTATTGAATTCCGCTCCTCCAAACTCTTCCTGGTATTGCCCTTTCACTTCTCCAATTTGGCGAGCTGCAGCCTGAAAATAAGGTTTCGACCAGGGTTTTAGAGTATGTTGATGGATTTTAGAGTATGTTTATTAAAATGAAAATTAGGGCCAAGATCCTAAAATGAGCACTATAATTATTTAATAATAATAAGTATTATAATTATTTATAATTTATTTGTTATTATATAAAATAAATATTATATATTAATTATGCTAATATATGCTCAAGGTAAAGATGTCGTAATGTTAAAACTTGAATGTGCTCATTTTAGGATCTTGGTCATAATTTTCATTTAATTCATAAACATACTCTAAAATGAGCACATTTAGGTTTTAACATTACGACATTTTACCTTAAGCATATATTAGCATAATTAATATATAATGTTTATTTTATATAATAAAAAATAAATTATAAATAATTATAATATTTATTATTATTATATATTATATTCTTTAACAAAACTATTTTTTTTGGAAAAAAATAGTATATATAAGTTATATTATTATTATTATTATTATTATTATATATTATATTTTATAATTCAAATTATTAAATATAAATATGAAATTATTATAATTAATAATTAACATATTTTTATATAGAACAAATTAAATTAATATATAACAAATCTGATAGTTTAATTGATCTTTGGATAGATTAGGAAAGAGAGAGAGAGAGAGGGGGGGAGGCAATTCTATATAAAGAGAGGTATATATACTAGCACTTGCATCTAAAGGAGGTTCAAGGAAAACTATATGTATGTTAATATGTTAGAGAGTATGTGTTTGTGCATGGATGCGTTGCAAATTCTAGTTACATGTGGCTAGATTAGTTAATTAATAATAAGTGCTAAATAATAGAATGAGTAAATTTAGATAAAACTAGATTTTTTCTTTAAAAAAATTAAGTATTATCTTATTATGAAATATTTGCATACAGATCTAAAACATAAAGCAATGCAAATGAGAAAATAAGTTGTCATCAAACTAACAAAAAAATACAGCAAATGGAGATAAAATGTTCCCATCCAATTGCCCAATCAATATTTATCTAACTTTTATGTGATAAGTGAGATTTTGGAGGCTTTTCCCTAATATTTAAGAGGATTTTACCATTAAACAGCAGGTGGTTTACCATTAAATGGTAGCTAAAACTTGTTTTCCAATGACTCGATAATGGAATGGAGGCGTGAGACTTGTTTCAGGCTCAAATCTCACACTATATGTAGCCTATCGGCTAATAAAGAGAGGGAAACTCAAAAGATAGAGAATGAGAAAAAGACATATTTAGATAGATAGATAGGTATCGAGAGAGAGAGAGAGAGAGAGAGAGATGGAGCTAGAGATTGAAAGAGAGGAATAGACAAAGCGAGATAGAGCATGAGAGAGAGAAATATAAGAGATACAAAGGAAAAGAGATCTAGAAAAGAGAAACTCACTTTTGATTAGTTGTTTCATGTCAACAATCCAAGGATGGCATGTGTCTTTGGGGAGTTATGCTCCATGTAGCATGTCATTTGATCAAGGATATGATAATTCACCTTTAAGACCTCTTCAATGTACCCATTGCACACTTAAGGAGACAAACATATAGAGAGAGAAGGAGAGAAAGAGAAAAGAAGTGAAAAGGGAGAGGAAGATAAAAATAAGATATAGATAAGTGGAGAGATAAAAAAAGAGAAAGAGGGCAAGAGAGAGGGAGCAAAATGAGACAAAGGAGGATAAAGAGACGAAGATAGATAAAGGGAGAGGAACAAATATAGAAATAAAGGGATAAAAAGAGGGATAGGGAGAAAAAAGGAGAGAAGAGAGAGAAACAAAGATAGAGATAGAGAGAAAGAAAGTGAGATAAATAGAAATAGAGAGATAGAGGGGGAGACAAAGAGATATAGAGAGAGATAGGTAGAGATGTATAGGAATAAAGAGGGATAGAGAAAGAGGTAGAGATAATGAGGGAGATAGAGAAAAATAGATAAAGGAAAAGAGAAAGAGAGAAGAGGAGAGAGACATAGATAGAGATGGGGAGATAAAGATAGAGGGAAGAAAAGATATATAGAGAGAGAGATAGGGAGATAATGAGAAACATACAAATAGAGATGTTAATGTTGGCATAGAGAAGTTGTAAGAGATAGAGATACATTTATCAGATAGAGATACAGGGAGGGGTGATTGATATCTTCCCAACGCCCCATCTCCCATATCCAACCATCTATCACCCCATTGATCGTGGATCCGATCGCCCGGATTCTGGATTCCTGGTCCTGATCTTGTCTTGATTTCCGCGCCAGCGTTCGACGCCCGATCGTCTTCGATCCTTTCGCCGATCTTTGAGTGATTGCCCTCGACTTTAAGGATCCGGGATCCTCGATCTTTGTCTCGACGCGATCGATGAAATGCTGATTTGACGTCTTGATTTTGAGTTGACGGATTCTTTTGATCCAGATTTCTCCGTCTTCTGATCCTGACCTGATCGTCGATCTTCATTGATTTTGATCTTGATTCGGATGATTTCGATTTGCCTGATCTTTCTTGTCTCCGACTTCTCTGTCCTTTGAGCTTGTTGGTAATGGAGCCTGATTATCTTCCTAATTCAAAGGTTTTATTTCAATCATGTTTGTATCCTTGTAAGTGGATGCATAGTTGATTTGAAGCTATCACTTCTCCATTGAGACATTTGTTGCACAAGCAACATCATTTGCTAAATGGTCTACTAATTAAGCTCATGTATTGTATAAATGTATGCAAAAAATAGACCAAAACTTATCCTAATTGACCTTCCGCATGGCTTTGATGTACTCATTGCACACTAAGGTGGGGCTGCTAGTATAAATTACATTGGCCAATATAAGTAATCAAGAGAGAGGTTGTATTTGCTATCCTTGATATCATGAACCAAAAAAAAATTGTAAAATAGTAATTATTTTTATTCACGTTAGATTTGGTTCTTAGCAATAATTTGATTGTTGAAATTGTAGTTGGAATGAAGTTTAATGATTATTAGATTGCATAAATAATACATTATTGTAGTAATTGTTAATCATTAATTGTAGATGACTTGAATTCTTACTAATTATTTTTTGCACAAAAGTACTTGTAGTGAAATTAAAACATCATCATTTCATCCCATTACTTGTCATTTCATCTACAATTAATAATTTACATTTAATCATTTGTTTAATTTTCCTTCCAAAATTAATTAGATAATATGTTATTATTTAATAATAAAATCACTATTCATCTAACTATATTCCTAGCATTCAGTCCTTTATCATCCTTCTTCCATAATCTAACTTAATAAGTAAATCTAAATATTTATTTGTTTAAGTTCATCTCACCCCATCCAAAAAATTACATAAATATCAATATTTATTTAATTTGTCTATTTAATGCACTTTTCATTAACCAACTAAGACAAATTAATTAAAGATTTTAATATTTGCACATACCTAACAATCATTAATCATGGCTTTATGTGTTCAAATCCTCTAGTAAATACGCATGCCATACTACTTGTACACTTATAGTACTTAAGGCATGGGGAAAATATTCCAATCTCTCAAAAAAATTGGATCCTCACTATCCATTTTGTCTAGTGCACATTTCTCACCCTTGATTCTCCTTGAATCTTGAGACCCTCCTTGATCTTCATTCCAAGCATGACATTTGTCCCCTCCTCATGCCCTCAATTCTCTAAAGTCATAAGACCCCTTGATCTTTTCAATCCATATTGGCCCTCCATTCCCTTATCCAAGAATATATAAATTGGATCAATCCAATCTATTTACATAAAACTCTTGAATATATTATCATGTTATCATATTGTGAGCATCTAACATTCTACTCTATCTAACCTTAATCCTTGTACATATACACTATAACTTGTTGCATCAAGGAGCCTTGGATGAGAGCATATTGTATACTTTCTTTTGTCATAATTGAGTGTTTCATGTTGTGAGAGTTAAATTAGTTAACTTGGTGTTTTAATTAGTTTTTGTGTGCTCACATTTATGTACACATTTCTGGCACATCAAGTGGGATTTATATCACTCATACTAATTGTTTTGTAGTGTTTCTAGTTGTTTTGTGCTTACAAGTTATAGTTTGGTGGATCCAGTATGTGTTTAGGTGTATCCACTCAAGATCTTCTTCTAACTTGTTTTTAGTTATTTTTAGCATTTAACTCTTAGTTTTTGACAAGGGATCACCTTTATAAGCTTTTATATTATCTATTTAGCTCCTCATCTATTTTTTTTAGCCTTAACATATTTTTTTAGGTTTGAGTGACTTATTACTACTCCAACTCTCATCAATGGGTTCACCATATACTTCGACATATCCACCATAAATCAGCATTTCTACTTAGAACAATTTTAATAGTGCTTTTAGTGAATGTTGGTTTAACAATCCCTTAGTTTTTTAACAAAAAATAATTTTGCAACAGACCATACTACCAAAATTGTGTTTTAACATGTGTTTGATATATGTAAAATAGGACTAAATCAATTTTTTATCTAATGTTAGCCATTTTTTGTGTAGAATGACACACTTCAACAAGTCCACTTTGTATTTCAATAATTCTACCATAAATCATCACTTCTACCTATATTATTTAAAATATTTTTTTGTTGAACTTCGACAATTTGATTTTGTTTTTTATAGAAGCTAGTTTTGTAGGGGGGATATACTATCAAAATTATGTTTTACTACAAACTCGATAGATCAAAATAAAACTTAATTTGTTTGCCTAACATTAGCCATTTATGTGCAAGTATCATATTGTAGTGGATCTACTCTATTTTTTAGTGAATGCACACATACTTCAATGATTTTGTGCTAAGGTAAAAATTATTGCTTTATCATTCAATGAATTAATGCCCTATTTTAGCATTTTTGCTCTACTTTTCAAGTTTTTGGTTTTGACTATTTTTTATCTTGTTTATCCCCACTAACTCAATTTGTCTTACTATTTTGCATTCTCTAACACTTTTCTTGCAACTTAAAAACATGGGTCCAAGATCATCTAACTAAAACTACTAGTATTTTGTTGTAATTATACTTGTCAAAGGCAAAGTCAATACCTTTTTGCATTAATCTAGGAACATTTGATTTTCTAAGGGAATGAGCCATTGTATGTTGTGTTTGTGATATTTATAAGAATATTCTCTTCCCTTGCACCTTAGGGAGATCTTGGGGATCAAAAGCTTGGATTGATCAATTTTATTGTTTTAATCCTAAAGCCTCATTGTGTGTATGCCTTTCTCTTGCATCAAAAGGAAAACTTAATAATTAAAAGCACATGATTTATCTTTCTCTTTAGGATTCCTACCTTGAATGTTATCATTAAAGGGAAGACTTCAACTCTAATGTAAAAGTGGGCATTGAATCGAGAGACACACCTCTTGGAAGTAAGAACTTGTCATTTTGGCTAAGCCCCCAAGAGCATTATACCTTGGGGAAGTGAATATATAGAGAGAGGGTTACCCTCTCCCCTTGGCTATGTGACTCATTTTATTTTCATTTTCATGGATCAAGCCCCATGTACCCTTGAGGAATATCAAGGATATCCCTTAGAAGCTTGTTTGAACCTAGATATGACCATTAATCATCCTTCTTTATGGTGAATGTCAAATATCAAGCATGCTTGAGAAGTTATATACAATGTACTTTCAAGTGCTAAGAGGTAGAATTAACCTTTGGGAAAGGCCTTTAGCCTCCAATGGTAAGGGATATCGTGTAATTCAATACTCTCAAGCTTCCAATCACCTGATAAATTGCATATCTATGGGCCCACATGGTTTGACACTCTAACGTAAATAATATTAGGTTCTTAATATGTCATTTGTATCTTCTTGTTTAAACCAATGAATTCCTTATAATCTAAAACTCCCAAAATTCAAAACTTATGCAATTGTCTATTTTATTGGTTAAAATTTAGTCTTTAAACACTAAGATTATGTTTCTCCAAATATTTTAATCCTAGATCAATGTATCCAAAATAAACTTCAATATTTTCACACAAAGAACCTCATCTATGTCTAGACAATTAAAAAAACTTTGAATCAATGTGTCTAAAACATAAGTTAGCATAGTGTTAAGCCTAGTCCCAACATTAAATACTAAATTAGCTTATTTGAAACACAAATCATCATATGCATCTAGACATTCCAAAATATAAAATCTAAAGTTGTGTGTATAAACCCCAAATCAAAAAAATTATAATAGTTCAGTGTCTACACTTTATATAGGTAATTATCCTTGAAACATTATTTAGGTGCATTTGTAACATATTTCAGTGCATTGTGCCTATTTTATCATATTTACCTAAACACCTAAAACTATTTGTAGGATTGAACTAAATTGTTATTCAAAGCCTTCATTTATGCTAGAATTTTAGGATATGTAACCTTCCACGTACTTTTCACACTAAATTTCATTAAACAACACCCCTCACCCAACCTTTACACACCATTTGTCACTATAGCCATCATCCAACATCATGTATCTTATACTAAATTCAAACTTTCACTTCAAATCAAACCAAAAATTTGAACACCCATCACGTGGATCACCCTTCTAAACTATACCATAATCACCTTTACTAAACAAATTATGGCATCAATAAATTACCCAATCACATATTAGAATTAAACCAAGATTTTAATCCTACACCATCACTAAACCAACACTTTCTTGAGAACTTAGCATATTTCAAGTTGGTAATCATAATTAAATTATGCATATTGAGCCAAAGGTATATAGATTAATCCAACACTTCTTTACTTAGGAATGTAGCCTACCCTAAGTAAGAAATCCACAAAAATCAAAATTACACAAAGAGATTAATCTTAGTTTAGGAGTAAAACCCTCCACCCATCCATTCTAAATCAAACTTAAAATATCATCCCTTGGTCTAAGGTCATTTTCTAAACTATTTAAACCATTTTACATCAACATATACAAACATTTCATGCTCATCACATATTTACAAGCACACCAAAAAATAGATTAATGGGATAAGAACCCTTTTGGATAAATATAGCCTACCACTTCAAACATAGCTACATCTTCACCCAAAGGATCCACATCATGAAATATCAATGGCTCTATGAACCATCCAAACAAGGTGACCCTATTAGCACATTAATGTCACTCAATACATGATTTCTAATGTTCCTCAATGACAACAAATTCTAGGATCAATTTGATTGTTTCTTAACATATAATAAGGACAAGATTCTTAAGGACCTTATAGATGAAGGAGCTAAACTTACATATCATTTTGATATTGAAAAACTCTTGAGAACCTACATCATAGTAAACCACCATCCCCCATCATTAATAATCCATGGGGAAAACTACCAAACATATACAATCTGACACATCACATTTATCACATTGACCAACAAGCTAGTGACATCATGTCATTTCTTTCATCATTTTGTCAACATGCTTCCCAACAACAATCATTTTTATCCCAAAACCAACCACCTTCTTCATATCAAACACCTAACTAATATATCATAAAATTTCCTTCTACTTCATTCTAAACACAAATATCATTGTTCAAACCCTTCTACCTCTTTTTATAACTAAACATGCAACTCACATCCAAACTACTCCACCTGTAGTATCACCTCACACTATCAACCTCAAACAAGTCACTTGACCATGTCATACACAATATCAAACTACTTCATTGCAATCGCAATAACACCACTCCAACTATTAACTTTCTCACACCAACACATATCCTCTCACTCCACGTCAATTTGTAGTAACATCTAGTCACTTGAAACAAATGATGTCACAAGTTAACATCTTAATTTTTGCAACAATCACCTCATAACACCAATTACGTCTAGTCAAACCCCACTCTTAGTACCCCCTTTGACCAAGAGAAGTAAGAAATAAATAAGCTATTAAGGGATTATAAAGTGGAACATAAAAGAAACAATACAAGTTAAATGCTTATGTCCCTACCCTTTTGACAAAACAATAACAATGGTACCTTTTCCCCAACATTTTGAAATGCCTAAATTTGACCAATATAAAGGGAAAGGAAACCCTTGATAATTTGTAAAGGAAATCTTCATGGAATTCCAAGAGGTGTCATATGATGATCTACCTCCACCTTTTTCCTAGAAGCTTATGTGGAAAGGCCTTAGATTGGTTTATGCAACTTGCCCATGGCTCCATCTTAATTTATTTTGACTTATCTAATAGGTTCATTACATACTTCTTCTACAATTCCAAGCATGAATTGACCATGTTAGACCTTTGTAATGCTAAACAAGGTAATAGTGAGATCTTTTTGGTATACCTGCAAAGGTGGAGGGCAGTTACTAGTCACTTTCCTTGGCCTATACTTGAAAATAAACTAGTTACCATATTTTTTCAAAACATTTATCAAGAAATGAATTTCCACCTTCAAGTACATTGTGTCTCAATATTTGGTGAAATTATTAAAAAAGGGTTCACCATTGATAAATTCCTCATTCCAAAAGGTTTAGTTAATATATACAAGGAAAATAATGATTATCAAACCAATGAACAAACCATGATTCTAGGATAAAAATAAAATTTTTGTTAATGATAGGGTCATTAACACTAAAAATGTACAAAGAACAACCAAAAAAATACCCTCAAAACTAATGATGTTTCCATCCCTCAAGGACAGACAACATAAATCTCCCAAAATAATCCAAAATGTAAGTATGTACCTCCTTGGGGGAACCCATGGAGGTAGTCTTCCAAAAACTAGTCCAAGCAAACATGGTCACTTTTCCCATCACTAGACCATTCAACTAATCTAAAACAAAACTTTTCATATAAGGAAAGCAAGTTTTACAAGCATCACCAAATTAAAGGACATGTGATGAGTAAGTGCATGAAGCTCAAGAATTTTATCTAAGACCTTATTGACAAGGGTGAATTTGAGATTGAATGGAACTCATACTTATATCCAAATGATTAGTTAGGAATATACTAGGAACCTCTTCCTAAGCATACCCAACCTTCCTCATCCTAGCCAACCAATTCCAATCAAATAAATCCTAAAATAACTACACCAATAATTTCCACTACAATACAACACCCCATAATTATAATAACATTACAAGACATGTCAAACATTTGAAGTGGATTTGGGAAAGATTTGAAGACTTAATTGCAAGAACACATATTCAAGCCTCACATGTCAATAAATTAGGGAAAGTGGAATTAATCATCAATAGATGAAGTTCCAAAGTTGAGTCTAGAAGGGAAAAACCTATAGACAATAACCAACAATAACCATCTAATATCTAATTTATGATTCTAAGATTTTCATTTCTAGGTCTATGGCACCAATGCCTCTATCCAACTAGTTTAAGCTCAAATTCATATACTAGGTTCCTCTATCTCTACACTATGTTGTTTTGTGATCATTTTTTGTGTTTCTGATTTGTGCTTCTTTGTTCAATCATAACAGTTTGTTGTAGTTGCATAATTGACCTAGGTACACATTTGCGTCATCAAATTAAATCAATTATTAAATCAATCAATCAACCCATTTCCTCCAAAGAAAGAACCAAAACTATGATCCACCATTTTGGCTCTTCCATAGAGGTTAGTAGCCCAATGGATGTTTGTGATTATTTTTGGTTCCTTCCATTGTGATGTAGGAGAAAGTGTGATTTAGACACTAGATCCCTTTTTCCCACATCACAGGG
>VDFB02058242.1:120798066-121038135 GCA_007258455.2 Sequoia sempervirens | reverse complement strand
AATGGATGTTTGTGATTATTTTTGGTTCCTTCCATTGTGATGTAGGAGAAAGTGTGATTTAGACACTAGATCGCACCACATCTGGGTACACATTTGCGTCATCAAATTAAATCAATTATTAAATCAATCAATCAACCCATTTCCTCCAAAGAAAGAACCAAAACTATGATCCACCATTTTGGCTCTTCCATAGAGGTTAGTAGCCCAATGGATGTTTGTGATTATTTTTGGTTCCTTCCATTGTGATGTAGGAGAAAGTGTGATTTAGACACTAGATCCCTTTTTCCCACATCACAGGGGTCACCTAGCTTAATGTTTGATGTTGGTTTTTATATTTAAGTGGATCAAAATTGTAACTACAAGAATGACCTCACACCTACAAACACAAGTTGGAATTGTGCTTGATAGGATTGGATTATGGATAAAAAATGGATTGATGATCACCATAAAAAAATATAAGTCAATGGGTCTATGATTGTTTGCATATAAGCATTGGGATAAGCACTACCTATAGGGCCAAGAACAAATGGGGTTAGGTATGTAATCCTAAAAATTCAAAAAAATCATATAAATACATCAAGACATTTGCCTAAATTAAGGATAAAATTAAAATTATTTTCCACCATTACAATTATAAAATGCATGTACTACTAAAGTTAATTAACCAAAGAAAACAAATTCTAACCACATCTTATACACCTAAAACTATATCAAAAATAAACCCAAAACAACAACAACAAGAATGCTAGCATACATAGATAATCAAGCTAATATTAAATACTTAATTTAGCTTCAAGAACCCTTAGTTACATTTCTAGGCTTCACATTTAAGGTATTTAATTATAGTTTGACTAATATGATCTTTTTATATATCACAAGCTTTTCTAAGCTATTATTAGGATGTACCATCCTAAACCAACTTCTCTTAATCAGTCAAACCATAAAACTTGATCTATTAGGTTGTATGATCATCATCATCCCATGCACTCTCAAGATTGGCAATAAAATACTTCAAAATTCAATAATCATAATGATGTTTAATTAAATAATGGATATACCAATAAATTCATTGGCTTAACATTTTTATCTTCTTTCATCCTTGTAGAAGCAATGATTTTTGTTGAGAAGAAAAATTCCATGTTTTGGACTATCTTTACTAAATGAGGACGAGCCATATTTAAATGGTTAGTTATAGATGTTTGAAAAGGATATTCTCATACCTTGAGTTGAGATGGTTTAAACAATGATTTCTCCAAATTCAATTTTATACAAATTCATGAATAAGTGGTATAGCTCCCATTAAGAGATACACCAAAATATTTCATATATTCCCCAAGTGCATCTCTAATAGCCCTAAAAGTGGGTTTCTTTGAGAAATTTGAGGGAAAAAGAATTAAATCCCAACAAGATGCAACATACTAAAATTCTTTAGTGGGTTGAAAACCCATCTTTGGATACTTCATAACAAGGTCAATTCTACCAAAAGTTTACTATCATTTGAAAAAAATGGCATCGGATTAATATTGTGTGGACACCATAAAGGATGTTAAATTCAATCCCTTAGAGATTTGTTAGTTGACACAACCCAAATCTACTTAGTCCTCAATTTAAACTATTTGAATACCTCTATGAAGAAGTTACCCTTTCCTTGAACATTCATCCATGATATTCTCTACTCTAGATAGTGAAATACAACTACCCCTCCTCTAGACAAGTCACATGGCATAGAAAAACTTTGGATTTTCCAAACACCCTCCAAAAAAATTGAAAAATATCAACAATATAGTTTTTAGAAAAGTGAGCCAAAGCTAAACCACCCTAAGAATTTGAGAGATAAAATTAAAATCACTAAAGTAGGATAGATGTTTTATTAAATCCTCGTAAAATGAATAAGCTCTATAGGACCAAGTTCCATGTCCATCCATGGTCATTTCATAGATTAGTGTTTATTACAAATGCAATAAGTTGAAGCATGGATAAATTTGATAACCACAGATACTTAATTTACAATGCAAAATAGTAATTGAGATAGTATAAAGAACATAAAATGTAGCAAATATTGTCATAAAGTGTAGCAAAATCACACTATCCCCACATTTCTCTTCTTTATAAGTAATTGAAATCGTTAAGAGCCTTGAGTCAAGCTAGCTAATGATTGTTACACAAGAAGTCACACTCGTAGGCTCCAAGATTAAACATGTAAATACAATCAAGAATTAAATTTGAAAATAATATAAAAGAACATAGAAATTATTCAATGACCTCTATAAAATTTATGACACTTTTAACTTCTACAACCACTTTTCTCTTAGGAACTGACTATAACTACCCAACACAAACCATAAATAATTAATCTGACATTATCAAGTAACTATAACCTAACACTTTGGATCATAAACTTAATGACCCCCTTGATCCAAAGGGAGCTAAGAGATGATCTAGAGCATACATCAATCTGACTCATTTGAGCACTCTATAAACTCAATCTCCTATCTCTTGGCACTGATAAACTATTGCCAACACTTGTACACATCCTCCTAATGCCTAACCATTTTTCATCATATTCTTATGTGAGAAACAATACAAGTTCTATACATCCATTGTCGTATGTTACTACCTCCCATGGTTTGAAGATCCATTGCCTTTTGCTAATACTACTTGAAATAATCATATTGAAATTCTTCAATTAGCATGCCCTTGCACTATGAGAAATTTTCTTTAATACCCCACTATAATTACCATTGTCCTTATGAATGCATGTATATGCAACCCTCAAGTATATTCTTAACCTATAACCAGCTACTTGACCATTCATTAGTTGAATTCACTTTTCCTATGCTTCTCTTGCATACACAACACTTGTCAAAAGTATAAAACCACTTTTTGATTCATCACAAAGTCCTACTTTACCCCTTATCAATAAGAGGAGGAAACAAAATATCACAACTCTACCAAGACATTGCTCTACATCAATGCTCAACAAAATGAAACCAAAACTAACATAACAAAACATGTTATAATACTTGTAGACACCTAAATTGACACATCATTACTCGACTATTTCTTCTATAATTTATTGAATACAACCCTTATTATTCAATTAATTATCTCATTCTCATCCCCTTATTAATTAAATAGTATTTTATTATTTAATTTATAAAATTATTATTCATTCACTATTTATTGCTATTCACCTACACCCATTTTCTAGCCTAAATCATTTAACCATTCCTTTCCTATAGTCTACCCATCTTCATCCCAAAAATTAAATAAATATTTTATTTATTTAATTTCCCTATTTTCCTACACCTTTTATTAAGTGGTCTAATCCACTTAATCCCTTAATCCCTCACTCACACATCCCTAATTTAGTCAAATCCTCCACATCCTCTAATATGTACAAAGGCATGGGTCTTTGTACATGTGACATGGCCTTGGTACCATGTCACGTAGGTCAAAGGACTTGACCATCCCTCGAGGGTACTCCTAAGTACCCTCCTCATCTTGTCCATCCATGTCCTCCAAGGAAAATCTCCAACCTTGATTTTGTCCTTAATCCCTCTCCCTCCATCTCCACCAATCACACTAGGGCACTTTTCCTCCTCTCATCTCTCCAAGAATTTCAACCAGTATGATCCATTGATCTCATCTTTTAATCTTAGCCATCCATTACTTGACCAAAAATCTATAATTAACCTCAACCCAAGTCATTTTAATAATAACTACTAGAATAAAACTTTATGTTGCTAGCAAGATCACTCACATCTAACCATCCATGAGGACAACCATCATTACAAGATGCAACAAGGGTTGGTTTTTGTAAACATTTTACATATGTTTATCAATGTTTACTAGCCCTTATGCTTAATCATGAGTGTTGTTTGTGTTTTGAGTAGAGTAGGTTAATATCACTTTTGTTTACTCTATTGGGCTCAAAATTTCATGCACACAATACTAAATTGAAACACACACCATTGAATTGAAAAAAACCATCTGCTCCAACCAAAAATATTATTCAAGCATTTTACCCCTTCTATTTGTGAATAGCTAGCTAAAGAAGGGAATGGTCCTCCAACCTCCATTATGACCCCTCTTAAATCTTAGAGTATTTAAGCATCTTCAACAAAGAAATATTCTTCTTCTTCTAAAGCAACGAATTGCACATTTGATTTTTTTCTTTGATTTCTTCTTTCAAATACAACCATGTGCATAATGGCCAAAAAAAATACATAAGAAAACACTTCACAGATCTTTTATTTTGAGGCGCAATGTTACTAGTACTAGAAGAAGAAGAAGAATTTGAACAATCACCCCAATAACAATAGTGAGAAAGCTTCTTATATTTTGATAATTTAGAACTTTTTTTTGTTTGGAAATAGCAACATAATCTCCTTCAATTGTCAAAATATTTTCTTATTTGCAAGTTGGCATTCATGTTAAGTGAGCAATTCACAAATTGAATGATGTTTCCCTTTTAAGTTTTTCATTAAGTTGTAACATTTCCAAGTAGTATAGTTGGAAGTAATTCCATCAAAAATAATAAAACGTCAAAATATTATCATCAATTTAACACATATAGACTATATTCTTGGTTTACATTTTTCACCTTAGAGATGTATTTTGTAACACCATCATCATTGAGTTTAATATTTAACAATTGCATTAATAGATAAATTTTCTTATATGAAGGTTATTTGTCATATAAATCCTTAAGTGTCTTTCAAACTTTCTAAGCTTTAGATTTACTAGCCTCTCTACATATGATAACTTGTGAAGAACAAGAATATTATAATAAAGCTAAATGTTTCTTGTTTTACTTTTGAAACTCAAAATATTTAACAACATCAATAGGAGTGCAGGTTCATTCTTAACCAAATCCCAAAGTTCATTGAATATAAATACATTTTCCATCATACTATAGCCTTCATAATTTTTAGGTGTTAGATTTCCTATTTTTGAGATGAGACTAGTAATTTTAGTTATGTTGACAAACTAAAAATAAGCCACCTTTCAAGCAAATCCCCATAACAATGTCTATTACTAAAAAAATTCTTATCACTCCATATTCATATTTTTGAATAATAAAACTATTTTTTTAAATATACATGTCTAAATTGACCATTGCCAAACCTCTAGATTTGTAAGCATCATTGATTGAGTAATTCAAAGTCAAGGGCATCTTTCAATATAAAAATAAATATAATCAACCCATAAAAGAAAGTTATGTATACAAATCATCTTTCAATATAAAAATATATAATTAGCCCATAGAAAAAAAATATTGTGCACATGAATTTCATATTTCAATCAACATGGAGGTTTTTGTATACAAATCATCTTTCAATATAAAAATATACAATTAGCCCATAGAAAACAAATTGTGCACATGAATTTCATATTTCAATCAACATGGAGGTTTATGGAGGTTTTTGTAGAAGCTTAAGTAACTTTAGGAGTTTTTTTTTAAGTCATAATAAATAAAAAAGAAAAGAATATTGTGCACACAAATTTTTAAATTTTAATCAATAGACATTTTTTATAGAAATTTAAATAGCCTTAGGAGTTTCTTGGAGGTCTTGGCATAGTTTACTTGTTCATGATGTATTTTTAAGATAGAAAGCTCACAAAGGTTGGAACTTGCACATAAAATATCATTTTTTTTGTGTGGCATGAATTTCGATAATTATTTAATGACTATGTGCATTGTTTCTCTATGTAGCACCTATATTCAGTTTATTATACAATGGTTTATAGCTCTTGAATAACCTTAGGCCTAGAAAAAAAGTCTCCTATATATAATCTTTAGATGATTTACTTACTAGCTTTAGCATCATGTCTTTCTCCTCATTTCCAAAATTCAAATTAGGTGGAGCTCTTTTATACTATTATACAACGTACAAGGGGCCAATGAAGGATGCTCATCTAAAACAAACATATTGGTTTAGTACTTGCTTGTAATGCCACAAAAATAGGTGACAAACCTCTATGAATAAATATAAATAAATTTGGTAATTAAATATCTAAGGTAGATTCCTAACTTTTTCTAGATCATAGATAGATTCATAACTCTTTCCAAATCATTTGTTGTATAAAAGCATATCAAAAAATTAATTAAAAAAATTATCAAGTTTGCATTCTTACCCATAGGACATTTTTTTGGATAGAGGATGCCACTATAGTTTGTAAATCAGACAAAAGAGGATGGAGCTATAAATTGAAAGTGAAATGAAGCTAAAATTGAGTTCACATCTAGACTGGTTGGTTAACTCCTAACCATAACCTACTTGACCAAACTCAAGAAAAAGGCATTGGCCTTTGGAACATACTCTCTAACTACAAACACCCTAGGTCAAGAGGTAACAACATCTGGAAGGGACCCTACTATTAGCTTTACTTATGAAAGAAAGCCCGGTCAACTAAAACTTCTACCCATGCCCCTAGATATCACTCAAAAGGTCAAGCCGAAAGCACACCATGAATTAAGTACTCACTGATGCTTGGTTGGATCAAGGAGATAACTCAACCTTATATTCCCTTCTAATGACAAAGAAAAATGTCTCAAGCTGATGTAATAGGTATATAATCCACCACTTGACACCCAATTTTGCAAGTTTTTCTCCCACTACATTTACTTTGTAATCACTCATGAAATAAATTAGGTACAAGAATTTCTTAGCTCTAAATTAATTGTGTAACTTGTGATTTACACATACTAGCTAAGCTTGATCCTAGCTCTAAACTATAGAACTAACTTTGGTTACATGGTAACAGAGAGGCATATCCCTGAAATATCTATTTGTCTCATTACTTTTGCAAATAACAAGAATGCTTTTGAGTATATTCTTTGGCAGCCTACCTAAATGGGCTATTGATGAGGATTCATAGGGTATAGCATAAAGCTTTTATTTTATTAGTTTATTACTTTTCAACCTAAGGAAAAAAATAAAACAAGAAAAGTCAAAAGCTAAAGGTTAGTTGTTAGGAGGTTAACATAAAGTAGTTAATGGTTAATTTGTTAACTTTAGTCCCTCATATTAAGATTTGGAAAAATATCTCAAATCCTTTAATTTAGGCATATTCTAGCTATATATTTGTATGTTTTCCTTATGTTTGCATTTATTAGAATTTAAAGTCATTTATTTCAATAGAGATTAATGTCTTTGGATGGAATTTGCTTGTTGATTGTTGTGTTTGCTTAGTTGTCATATCAAATAATGAGGATTCATGGGTATAGTATAGATTTTTATTTTATTAGTTTTTGACCTATGTAAAAAAATTAACTGTAAAAGTCAAAAGTTAAAGGTTGCTTGTTAGAGGTTAGCATAAAATAACAATGTTAATTTATTAATTTATCTTTAATTAATATTTGGACACAATCCTTTAATTTAGGCATATTTATACCTATATTTGTATTTTTCTCCTCATATGCATATACTAGAACTCCCAAGCCTGTAACTTATTATTATTTCTTTTCCGTAGATTTTATATATTAGTTGTAACAAAAGCACTTTATATCTATGGCTTTGGGCTTATTTTTCCAATCCATTTGATTTAATTTTTAATCCTCATCACATATACAGTTAGTTTTGAGCCTCTTTCCTGCACATAGAGGAATTTGTCATCAACACAATTTGAGGTGTTTTGCAAAACCACTTCTTTCTTTTTTTTTTCTATTGGCTTCACATGCAATGAGATTTCTACATTTCCTAAAGAGAAGTGAATTTGTTTTTGAAAACAAAGGGGTAAAAACTTTATTAGAAATTAGAACAGAGCATTACAATAATCCCCTGAAAACAAGGCGAAAACCCCACAGCATAAAACAACATCATCTATACCCATGTATCCTCCTATCCTCCTCCAAGAATGGGTCCAAATCCAGACGCAGCTCAGGGTTAACTTGACCCCAATCCTCAACCTTCCAACCACTATCATGCTCAGAGAACCATTTGGCCAAACAATTGGTAGCATGATTCCACTCCCTCAAGATGTGAACAAAGGATGCCTCCTCCATCCGAGAACTAACCTGAAGAATCCGTTGAACCACCAAAGCCAACTGCCAATTTATATCAGATATCTTTCACTCATTTAACAGATTAATCAAAATCTGTGAATTAGCTTCACATATAACCTTTCGCCATCCCAAAGCAAGGGCCCTCTCAATAGCATAAAGAATTTCCAAACCTTCCATGAAGTTAAGAGTCTTCACCCCCTCATGTATAGAGAATAGAAAAATCATCAACCCAGCTGAGTCCCTGCCAACCCCACCAATCCCAGCAGGCCCATGATTTCCCCTAGAAGAACCATCTGTATTGATCTTTAAAAATCCATTTGGAGGAGGTAACCACCTTCCAACCTGTTAAACCCTCTTTTTCCCAAGCCTATAGTTCCTGGTACTAACAAAAGAGGAATGAATTTCTTGAAGACCCAATCTGGCCACCAACTCAGCATCACCTCTCTCCAAGGGGAAAACCACATCACATTTAGCTAAAACTGACTCCTGTACCATTCCTAGCATACACATCCACACTTGCCGATCCACCAACTTCTGATCATGAAAAATTTGACGGTTCTACTCTAGCCATATTTGCTAAAGCAGAAAGGTAGGGCCCACAAACCAAACTTCCTGCAAAAAGGAAGCCATAGAAGGAGGTCTTCCCATACTATCCCATAATTCAACCAAAGAGCATGCATGAATACAAGGAAGCTTCCACACCTCCCACCACCAATGCCAAAGCTGCACAACAAAGGGGCACCGGAAGAACAAATGCGAAGAATACTCTTCCGCTCCCCCACACAAAACACAAATTGAAGGTCCTTGAAATCCCTGTTTACGAATGTTATCCCAGGTCAAGCACCTATTCCAAGCCAAAGTCCAAACAAAGCAGTTGCATTTAGGCCACGAGAGTTTATTCCACACCCTTTTCCACCAATGAATCTCTGCCCCAGTCAACTTCTGAGCCAATAACACCTGATAACCAGAAGCAACAGAGTAAACCCCCTTAGGATTATGGGTCCAAGCAAGAATATCCTCTTCCAAAAGAGAACTACAACTCCTATGAAGAATCTTGTGAAGCTCAGTGCTTTCTTTCGCAAGTCCCAAATCTGGCTACTCTGCGGGATCCTTCCAATGAGCCACCTCCAACTGACCAAAAGAAGAAATAGACTTGAAGCCACTCACCCTAGCCTAGCCAGCCTCAAGAAATCTTTGACACAAAGGAAGTAGGTTGGGAAACTGAGAAGTAAGTGGAGGGAATCCATCCCAAGAATCCAACTAGAAGAGAGCATCCATGCCCCGTCTATAAATCCAAAATAAACCTTCCTTGATAAGCTTCGCACCCTTCTGAAAAGTATTCCAAATCATTGAACCTTTCCCATCAAGAGGGTATCGAGGGAGATCCTGCTGTGGAATCCCCGGGAAATACTTATGAGATAATATCCCTCGCCCATGGTCAGATCCTCGCTCCACACACCATCTCCAAAATAAATAGCTAGCAACCACAACCACCTTATAAGCATGCATCAAAGAAGACCAAGACCACCAGCCAGCCATCGTATACACAACATCCCACCGACCAGCTCCAATTTGGAAGATGAAAACTTCCCCGCCTATAAGAATTTTAAGAGAATCCAACTCCTAAAACCCATCTGAGCTACACCAAGCATACACCAGAGGTAGAGAGCCCACTCACCGACTTCGAGAAGTTGAAATCGGCCTCACAAGAAAGACAACCATCTGTGGGTCCAATGATTAACTTTTGCATAGAGCTTATCAATAATATTCTGCTAAGAACCCTTGGGAAGATGGTGAACAGAAATTGGGAAACCCAGATAAGTCGAAGGGAGAACCCCTATCTGAAACCTCAAGATATTAGCAATTCTTCACTATATGGGGGTCAGCGTATTGAAGAAGAATATGGAAGACTTCTCCTCATTAATCAATTGTCCTGAAGCAACAAGATATATGTCCAACACCTGCCTCAAGTTAGTAGCTTCCCTAATAGTAGCCATCCCCATCAGGGCAGTATCATCAACAAATTGCAAATGAGATTGTGGAGGCAAGTCTCCACCCCATCGCCAACCTTGAATGATGCCAAGCTCCACCCTTCTTTTCAACAAATGACCAAGGCCTTCCACAAGAAGCAAAAAAAGATACGGAGAAAGAGGATCCCCTTGGCGCAAACCCCTAGAGGCACCAAAAAGTTCAGAATGATCTCCATTTATCAAAACTGAGAAGGAAACAGACGTGACACAACTCATGACCCATTGGATCCACTCCTCACCAAAACCAAAAGAAACAAGGATCTTCTGCAAAAAAGACCATCTAACCTTGTCATAAGCCTTAGCCATATCCAGCTTAATGAACATAGCCTTCTCATGGGAGTTGTCCATGGAGTGGATGGTCTCCGTAGCAATGACAACCCCGTCAAGAATCTGTCGACCCACCACAAATCCACTCTGTTCCTCCGAAATCAGCACTTTAAGCCACTTCTTCAATCTCTCAACCAATAACTTTGAAATGATTTTATAAGCCACATTGCAAAGAGAGATAGGTCGGAACTGAGATAACCTATCAACCCCTTCACACTTGGGTATGAGAGCAAGGAAGGTGGAATTCAGAGCACGAAGCATCTGTTTATTCCTCTGGGACTCAAGGACAACCGCCATAAGATCCAACTTTATGATATCCCAGAATTCCTAAAAAAATTCAATCGGGAAACCATCCGGACCAGGAGCTTTACCCCTCTTCATCTGAAACATAATCCCCTCCAGCTCATCAAGAGAGATATCTTTCATTAGATACTCATTCGCCTCCCTGGAGACCAATTGAGGAATACAAGAAAGAACCTGTGCTTCCTCAATAGAGCCCCCTCGTGAATCCTCCCTAAATAAAGTAGCAAAATACTGAGATGCCTCAGCAGAGATTTCCTTGAAATGAGGCAAGACGTTCACCCCTATCATTCACCAGAATAGGAATGGAATTACCATGCCTCCTATCCTTCACAGAATTGAAGAAGAAGGCGGTGTTTTTATCACCTTCCTGTAACCATTCAACCCGGGCCTTTTGCTTCCAATAGATTTCTTCCCGCAATTCAAATTCCTCAACCACTTTCAAAGTCTTAGCCTCCTCCCTTAGAAGATCCTCAGAGGCCCCATTCTCACGAATCAACCGCGTAATATTATTCAACTCCTCCTGTGGCAGCAACCTTAGCATGAAAGATATTACCAAAACATCGCCGATTCCACCTTTTAAGCTGATATTTGACAAACTGAAGAAGCTTGGAGAATGTGTACATTGTCGTACCAAAAGTTGGTCTACCAATCCGCCACCACTCAGCCACATGTTCATGAAGAGTAGGATCCCGTAACCACATAAGCTGGAACTTGAATGAGGGAGAACGAGGCCCCCAAGCAGAGATAATACTAAGCTTAATAGGCCAATGATCAAAACCTCTCCAATCAAGAATTTCAGATCGAGTGGACCATAAGTCTCCAACCCAATAACAGGAAACCAAGAATCGATCTAGCCTCTCAGCAACACAACTCTCACCAATTCTCCTATTATTCCAAGTGAAGCGACCATTACTTGGTAGAACATCAATAAGATTTAATTCAAGAAATGCTATCTCTGAATAACAGAGCAGAAGGCTCCAACCTAGGAATTCCACCTCTTTTCTCAGACAACTCCACAATAGCATTAAAATCGCCAGCCATAACCCACGGATGGTAAGGAGCTAAGCTACGAACAAAATGAAGATGGGACCATAGAAGTTGTTTACCCAGAAACTCAACAGGAGCATACACATTAGAGAGGAGAATACACTCACCAGTCTCATACCAAGAGGCGACTAGGGATATAGAGGATCTAGAGGACATCCACCAGAGAGGGAAAATCTTTCGAGGGTTCCAAAAGCAAGCCACCCCTCCAGAAGCACCAAGAGCCCCCACACACTGGCATTCACCATATTTCCACAACTTAGGAGCCATGGCCAACATATTATCTACAGATAATTTAGTCTCCTGAAGAAAAAGAACATCCAGAGAATGATTCCTAACCAAATCACAAACAACTTTTTGTCGAGGGCCACTGTTCAAGCCCCTTACATTCCATGAGAGAACAATCATTTCTGGGGGCATGAAAAATGTGAATCCAGAGTCTTGACTGACCCTGACTCCACCAAAGTTTCCCCAGTTAATTTAATCTTCTCCATATCCTTTTTCCTTCCCAGCTTGGAAGTCCTGTCACCAACCCCTTTCTTCAGTTCATTTTGCTGAATACCCAAACGAGAGGAGGCCAAAGAGCTCTTCCCCACATCCTTGCCTCCTTTCAGGGGCAATGGGGAACCACCTCCACCACTCTTCGAAGCTCCAATAGAAGATTCTTGTTCAGTCTGGACAATCAATTGTTGATCCGTATCCATCTGCCCAACCCCAATCTCCTGCACAACCTGCATGGCCTCCAATGGTGGCCCATCCTGTCCTGTACCCAAAGTTCCCTGATCCAAGTTCAGCAACCCCGGATTCACTTCCTCCTGGCTGAGATCATCCAGCACCTCAAACCTATTAAAAGTTTCATCATCCTGCCTCTCCCTCAAGGTCCGCTTCTGGCCCCGATTCCTATTGCGAGCCTTGACAGGGACATAACCATCATCTCCATTACCATCACCCGGAATAGGCTCCTTACCATTATCAGTCCTAGGTGGATTACGAGAAGGCTGAGAAGGTTGGGGCACCACAGGCTTAGCCCTAGGGCACCTACGCTGCAAGTGACCATATTCATGACAAAGACGACACCGAAAAGGTAGGGTTTCGTAATCTAGCTGTTGAACCCAAGTATATGATCCAACACTCACTTCAACAGAATCTGGTAGTGGCTTGCTTAAATCAATTTCTACACAGATACGAGCAAAAGTCATTACCTTTTTATACTGCATCTGTTGTGAAGACCCAACAGGTTTACCGAGCATTGAAGCCACCAAATGCAACACGTCATCTCGCCAACACTCAACTAGAAACCACGGCAACCAAACCCAAACTGGGATCCGACTCAGTATTGCCTCAGTCGAGTTGAAGCCAGCATGCCATGGCTTGATAAACAAACCCACCTAGTTATAAAAATAGGGGCCACCCTCGAAGACCTAATTCTGATCTGCCATACAATCAAAAGAGACCATAAAAAAGTTGTTCGCAAGGAGCCTAATCTCCATCTCCCCCTCCGGCATCCAAGTCCGCTAAGCCCAGGATTCCAAAAATTGCAGCAAGACTCTCAAACCCATGAACTTGCAATAAAAAGAGTTCCTTGAATAGTATTCAATATCATCTGCAAGCATTTCCATCGGTATAATCAACTTCGGTCGCTCTTTGCATCTTTCCAAACACCCATTAATCTTCGTTATTCAGGAATCACTAACCGATCCTAGATCATTCATCTCCATCTCTGAAGAAAACAGTGTATTATCAAAAACATTCACTCCATGCGTCGAAGGCTTCGAACCAAATGTTGATTGGAAATCCAATTTGGGGCTAGCCCCAAATGTTTCCCCACCCTGCATAGCAAAAAACAAGATCCCCAGCAGGCATGCAAACCCCCAAGACACTTTTGCAAGAAATGAAAAAAAGGAAAAGACCCCAAGGGAAGGATCAAAACCCTTCCACCCACAAGCCACCCAAACGACAACAAGAAGGCCTCCAGAAAAGAAAAAACCCAACCACCACAACCCCGAAAGCTTCAAACCCCCCCCCACAATGCAGAAGCAAGCAACACACAAAGAATGAGCTAGGGCACGGTCACCTAAGCAGCGTAAATATGAATGCACCATCCTAAATGTCTTTTTAATCCCTTCACACTCATAAAGGTTAAAATGAACATGCATTTTTATTCATGAAGGCTAAAATGAACAACAAATTGCATATTTCATTCATGGGCTTAAAATGAACAACAAACTACATATTTCATTCATGGGCTTAAAATGAACAACAAACTACATATTTTATTCATGGGCTTAAAATGAACAACAAATTGCATATTTCAATCATGGGTTTAAAATGAACAACAATTTGCATTTTTTCACTCATGGGATTTAAAGTTGACTTTCATCACATTTCATTGGTTTAAAAAGAATCCAAGTTTTTTTAAATAATAAGCAAGGTTTAAAATAAATTGACTATCTTTTAGTGTAGAAAACACTTCAATTGGTGCTTTAAAAAGAACAACTATCTTCTTTCACATAGATTAAACTAGAGGGTAAAAGAACACCATGTCTTAGTGTTTGAGGGTAGTAGGTATTATGCTCTCACCTTGTGCAAACTCGGTGATCAGAAAGCTAGACCCATCCACTTTTGTGTTTACCCATTAGAGGGCCTACCTTAGTGGGAAAAAGTACTCACCCTAAGGGAATGACCCAAGTGGTAACGAGCTAAAGCCAAGTCCTTCTGAACCACGATATAAATTTGTGGTTGCGAGGAAAGTTCGTAGTCAACAAGACGGTATGTGATAGTTCTCCTCTAATATCTTTATGATACAAGAAAACCTTGTTCTAAGGGCTTGGAGACCTCTCGAGGGAGTTTATCATTGTATCCCCTGATGGATGCCCTTGCTAGACACCTTTTGTTTTCAGAAGCCTAGCCATTTTCAACCATTACTTGGTATGGTGTAAGGTACATTATCATGCCTGAAGAAACTCACTACTGACTCCCTTGAGTAGAGATAGTAGTTCCCGGGAAGTGACTACCCAAGATTCTAAAGTTGATGTGCCCATAGAAGTGAGTGTCATGGAGGGGAGCTAGTGCCAACAAACTTCTAAGCTATCTGCTCTCGAGAAGAAGAGGTGTTCAACACAAATCTAGGGTATTTTAGTGGGCCTATACCAAGTACACAAATCCTTTTCCTATTAGGATTGTGCTTGTTTTCTTGCTATCATTTCACATCAAAGTAGTCCTAAACAAATTTCTTGATACTGTTTGTTGTGTTTGCCAGTCATATCTCATCATAAACAGTCAAAAATTCAGATCAAAACCATTTCAAAATTATCAAAATTGTCAAAACAACATTTTGGAAAACAACAACTACCAAATATAGAGCCACAACTACCTAATTACCACAATTTCACAAAATCCTTGTCCAAAACTGAACCAATTCATCATAATAGTGATCTTAACTTCCAAACCAGAGACTTGCAAGATTTACCAATTCATTTTAAGCATTCCCATTAGAAATACATTGCATTATAGGTTGCATTCCTCAATCCTTTGCATTACACAAATCAGACCTTGACTTTTAGGCTGCATTTAAACCTTCATATTTTGAACATAGGGAGACCTTTGAGCTTTTGAAAATTCTTGGTTACTTATTCTACTTTTCATTGGCCATTGCCATTTTCATTTGTCTTGTCATTGTCACTTTGTCAAGTTGAGTCTTGGTCTTGTCTCTTGGTCTTGGTTGTCCTCTTATGGTCAATGACATTTGGAATTTGCTTCCTTGGATTTACATTAGCTTGAGTGCCACCCTTTGTTTAAAATTTTATGTTTCCTTTGCATTTGATCACCCTCATTTAAACTACCCTTCCTTAGATTGCACTTTACCCACTATTCAAAAAATACAAAAAAATAGCTCACTTTACCTTAGTATCATATCAATCCCTCATTATTCTTTCATTTTCATACCCCAAAATACAAAAAAAAATATAAAAACATAGATTAATCTCTTTATCATCATAACCTTGCATTAGTATCATTTAGTCACCTTATCACTCACGTTGACCATCAATCAATCTTTTAGTGTCGTTTAGCATCCATTATCCCCTATCTTTTAGGCATTGTCCTCCTTGCATTATCACCCTTGCATTTTCATATCCAAAAATTCAAAAATTAAGAAAAAATCCAAAAAAGCACAAAAAAGCATAGCTTAGTCCCATACCATCTTGCATCATTTATAGCATTTAGCTTCATCTGCATGCCATATCCTTTGGTCATAAGGTCATTATCATCCTTGCATTATCACTTCACATCCCTATATTATCCCAAAGATCCCCAAATATATATATATATATTGGTCATCATCATCCTTGCATATCATATCCTTTGGTCATAGGGTCATTATCATTCTACCATTCCTTAATCTTGGTCTTAGGTGCATCCTTATATCCAAAAAAATCCAAAAAAAAAACATAGCATAGGTGCATACCTTCCATTGCATTGGCATCTCTTAGGCTTCATATCATCCAACACCATGTCTTCCATTCACCTTGATATTCTTTCTAGTCAAGTTGAATACTGATTACTCTGTAATGGTCAATCCCAACAATCCATAGACTTCAAAAGAAAAAACCTTGAATCCAAGTACCAAGCACCCACAACCCATAGTCAACCATCCATCTATCCCTCTTAGGCGCAGGTACACCCTAGTAAGAACATTCCTCCATGAGGCAAATTTAGTTTTTTTATTTTGTATAGTTGATCTTATGTTGTAATAAGGCCTAAATGGTCACATTTAGCTTGTATTAGGTCATTGTTTGTAATTTTGTGCATAAAGTGCAAAAGTTGCAAATATTGACAAAATGTTGTCAAGCAATATTGTTAAAATGCAACAAATTGCAAAATAGAGGAATGTGAAGAGTTAGGAAGTTAGAAAGTTAGTTTTAGGAATTGGGTCTAGTTTATAAAGGCATTTTGGAGCCTCATACACTTTGAGGAAGGTTGGGAGTTGATGTATGAAGAAGATTTTTAATGAAAACTTCTATTATTCTACTTTTTTTTTTGTAATTTCCTATTTCAGGCCAATGTACAGCCACATTCTAAGCATATAACCTCTCCTCCATATTATTTGATATCCCTATGGATCTAGTTTATAATGCACTTGATTTAATTTAAAACCATTTAGAATTGTAAAAGTTATTGTAAATTTACTTTAGGCGGGTTGAAACCCTGTTCTAGGGTAGTAGTGGATAAACAAATTTGTGTTTCTTCCAATTTACACATTGGAATAGGTTAAATCTTGGTAAGAAGGTTTTTTTTACATGTTCTTTCATATTACAAGGTTTTAGACCGAAATATTAAGGTTTGCATATGAAAATGTGATGCTCTAGGACTATGTTTGGGTAAAAATCTAGAAAAAAGACAGTGTAAAGTGGAAATTTCAAGAGTTTTGGATGTGGTGTATGGGTCCTTTTTCCTGTATTATTTGTAAAATGTGGCTATAATGTGGTGTAACCCTTTTCTACATGGGATTGAATAAAAACTATGAGTATTTGAAGGCTATGTGTACACTGTCCTGATGATTACAGAGTTATGATAGTTGTTAGGGAATATTTTGTATTGTATGATGCAAGGGAGATAAGCTACTTAGGTGTCAATGATTTTAAAGATTTTATTGGTGAATTTGAAAGGATTTCCTATCATGGTTTGGTGTATTGATAAGGTTTGTGTCATTTTAGTGCTAATCTATGCATGACAGTCCTATTTTGGAGAGTAAAGTGAGGGTTTGGAATGCATGTTTGTTGAAATGAATAGATAAAGAATAGGGAAATGGTCTAACACAGTTGTACATGTTTTTTTTTTGCATATTTTTATGCCTTGGGTAAAGTGAAATGGGCTTGAGAAGTTGGATTTGCTTGATTACGGGGTCGTAAAAGGCCTAATTACTAATTTGAGACAGTCTATTGTGAATGTTCTTATGTTGAGATGTTTATGCTGAAGATTGAATTTGTGTCAATCATTTGGAAGTTGTTTAAAGTGTTTGAAGAATCTAAAAGTGGTTTTGTGCCTCAATATTTGTTTTGGTGTTATGAAACAAGAGTTTTGTGAAGAAAGTTTGAGTCTTAGGTACACAGACAGTCCATAATTGGTTGGGTTTCTATCAAGTTGAGTTTGGTTGAGAATTTTCTATTCCTGCATTGCATCAATTTAGTATCAGAGCTAGAAGGCTCTGGGAAAAGAGATTTGGTGTTGTGGTTGTGTTCAGGTTGAGAAGATAACTTGGTTGTTGCCAAGAAAAGGCAGAGTAAGTTGAGAGAAAGAGGAAGCAAGGAGAGACTTTCTTGTGAAGATGGATATTTTGAGAAGGAATTTGTAGGAAGCAAAGTTGTAGAAGAAAGAAGCAAAAGAGAGGAAGATAAAAGAGGAAAAACAAAGAAAAATAAGAAGGATCAAGAATTGAGGCAAGCACTAGAGGAATTTAGTGTGAGGATAGAAAGATTAGAGGCTGAGATGAAGTAGTTGTATAGGCAAGTCACAAGTTGGCATTTGAAATTGAAGAAGAGAGTATCATGGCCCATAAAGAAGATAGTACACAAGAGAAGACAAGAGAGGGTTATAGCATATTTGATGGAAGAAGACCAAGAACAAGTCAAACAAGTTGAGTTGATGATAAAGGAGGAAAAACAAGAAGAAGTTACAGCCATATCAGAGTTTGAAGACATAAAGAGAGAATTGATTTTGGAGGGAAATGATGAAAAATAGAAAGAAAATGAAGAATTTTAGAATGATGAAGAAGAATTGAAGGATGAAGACAAATGTAGTGCAGCCATTTCCAAGCATGAAGATGAAGGGGAAATGGAGACAAAGGACCTGATCCTAGAGGGAGAAGATATTGAGTTGGTGTCAAGATTGAAGAAATGATCAAGGATTAATTGGTCTTGGAGGTTTACAAAGAGTTGAAGAAAGATGGAGGTATTGTGATATAGTTAATCTATCATTTCTTTGTTATACTAATATTTTGGATAGAGAATAATTTGTAGATCAAGGTGTAGCAGATTGAAGAAGGAAAAAAGGAGATTGGAAAACTTCAGGGCATGAAGGAGCGGAGTCATAAAGAAAAGTCAAGATGGAAGCATGTTTGCATTGACTAACTCAAACCAAAGGTAAAGATGAAGGTTGCAGGGCAAAGAACACCACAAGGAGAAGAATTAATGATGAAGGCTTGTTATATTCAATCCAAGAGGACTTGGAATTATTTTTGGCTAGAGAGAATGGTGTAGGTGCACCCTAGGAAGAACATGCCTCCATGAGGCAACTTTAGGTTTTTTAATTTGTATAGTTTATCTTATGTTGTAATTGTTGGAATCAAGGAACACTGAGAGGGGGGTGAATCAGTATTCTACAATTTTTAACTTTATTAATTTTATCTTTAAAGCACTGATAACATTCAACCAAAAGAAAGATGCATGAACATAAGAAAAACAACCACAACACCATAACACAAGGATTTTTTAAATGGAAACCCTAATAGGGGAAAAACCATGGTGGAGGTCAATCCACAATATGATCTGAGTATACTCAAAATGAATGTTTACAAATGGAATGCACTTGCATTTAGGCACACTACCTAGAGCTCATTGCTCAAAAATAGAAAGGCTCATTGCCTCACAATCAATGTCAAAAGATAAATGGAGTGGTGAACTATGAAATAGAATCTACAAATTCCTGAGAATAGTTCTGGTTAAGCACATCAATCACAATCTTGACCTTCTGTCAGATTCTTCTCTTCTGCTCTATCTACTTTAATTTGCTTCACAAATCCTTTTATGCACAAGTGAAACTATGCACAATCACTCTACAATCCTTCTAACTTTCACACCACTCACCAAATCACTTTGTACATACATCAAAATGATATAAATGATTGCTTATATATATCCGATACTAAGGATTTAATCACTACATGTTGGCTTCAACAAAATAGAAAATATTTACAAATTGTTGGCTCAATCCACAAATAATTTTCAATGCACACCAACCAAAGTTGGCCACAACATAGTGAGGACCCAAATCAACATGCTCGAACACAAAAAAATCACTTAAACAATTACTCCTTGAAAATCCACAACACGCTACATTCACCAAGTCGGCCTCTTTGCTCTGTTAAATAGAAAATCAATCAACTAGATCTTCTAACTTGTGCACAGATCGATATGAGGCCCTAAAATTCAAGGATAACAAAGATCATACATCGAACGACCTTCCCTAAGATCCACAACTCAAAATGATAACAAAAAATTGCATATGAATCGATGAACACAATTCTGTCGAATGCTCTATACTAGTTTGACAATTAATTACAAAACTTTGATATGACTTCCGGTATGATCAAATACTGATGTGTGGATTGAATCATTGACTAGGGTTGCCATCAATGACAACACTAGATGACTTGTGCAATGTCTCCTTCCAACAATCTCCCCCTTTGGCATTGATGGCAACATGTAGTGAAAAATGACTAAGTGTTAGATCAATACCAACATGAATTACACTTCCAACCTTCAAAACTTCAAAAACACAGCTCCCCTTGAGATGATTAAGGAATTTTTCACTGTCTCACTCTCCCCCTTTGAAATCAATGGAAAAGATGAGGAATCCGCATACCAAAAATCAAACAAAAACTTTAATGAACAAACTGCATATGTACAAACTTGTTTCTACAACTTACACAAACTTGAATATATCTGCAAAATTAGTTTTCAATAGGCTCAAACTAGTGTCCCAACTCTTTTTGAGACTCTCCAAGATAGTCATGTGACCAAAAAATAGATAAGATTGCATCTCTGTTGATTCAAGGTTTGTCAGATCACTAACTGCCATAGCATCTTGTGCTTACTTCAATGCACTCAACATTGTTTCCATCTTCAGACCAATTAGGCATCTAAGATCACATGCTCTTTCCATAATTCTATCATTATCATGATTCAAACTCTTTATCTTTTCAAGTAGGGATATAACCTAACCTTCTTGCTTTCCAATAGAAATAGTTAAAGGATCAAAGGCTTCAAAAATATCAGCTAACTATTTCTCATGATCCTTAATCTTCTTCTCATTGTCATTAGTAAATTTAGACAAAGATAAGCATGACTTATAGATCTTTCCTCCTTCAGATAGTGCACTTTGAATATTCTTCACACAGGTAGCTAATAATGATTTTCCATTAGCAATCATGCACTTTACCCTATTGAACCTTTTATCATCAAATTATTTCTATACCTTGTCCTCAGCTGACTTCTCAAGGGACTCAAAATGAGTACTTAAAAAATTAATAAGATTCTTCAACTCACTGGAGGGAGAACTAGATGGATCCTTAACATGAGAAGGAATGATTCTCTCCAAGATGCTAGATGCAAGACTCAATAGCTCACTATCCTCAATGTGAGACTTCAACAATTCTTCCATAGCCTTTTCCTAAGCAAATGATGCAACTTTCAATTTCTGAATCAGAGACAAAGTATCCAAATTAATAGGACCTTCACCCAATTCAAGGTCAAACTCTTCCTATTTCTCTTCCAGAAATTTCTTTACTACCTCTACAATGTCTCTTGCTTCGACAAGAACTTCCTTTACTTCAACCTTCTTTTCTTCAATCACTGTTTCCTCAGCTGCATATTCCTGCTTGTCTTTAGGAATCTCAACTTCTTCAGTTGTCACATCTCCAAGAGCTTCAGTTTCCACAGGAGCTTTTGTATCATACACATCAATAGGAATTTGAGTGTCCTCAAATGTATCTTCCTTTACCTCTTCAACCACCGGACCGAATGCAATATCTTTATCATGACCTTCTTCAGAAACAACATTGATTATGTTCTTTAACAAAACTTCTTTTAGAATTCTTTCAGTTTATTTTGCTACATCTTTATTCTGACCAATCATAAGCTTGTTTACTCTTGTTTTTCTCTTGAAATCCTTCTTAGCACCATTCATAATTGTCTTCATTTCCTCAATAGACATCACTGGACATAAATATGCAAGAATGCACTCTCTCATCTGCTCATCTTTAGTTCTTGCATTCACTCTCCTTATTTCCAAAACTTCATATAGTCCCTTAGGCAACTCAGACATATGAGAGTCAAATTGAAAGCATTAAAATGATTTATTGTTGCTTCTTCAAGAATTATTTGACCAACACTATCAAACGTATCATACCATTCACTTAGTGTCTTAAGATTACCATCCTTGATTATGCCTCTCTCAACTTCCTTTAAAGACATACCTGGTTTTTTAGTTTTCATCTTCTTCAATGAAGGGCTTGTCCTTAGAGACTGTTGTTTCCTTTGTGCCATTTTTCTTAATTTCTCCCACTCCTTCATCAGATTCTATTTCCTCATCTTCCTCAACTGCAACATAAACTCTTTTTCTTTTATCTTTTTTCCTCTTTCCTTCTCTACCAGATTTCTTCACTTGAGCTTTCACATGGCTTGATTTCACTATAGGACCGGATAAGAGTGCAGAGCTCCTTGTTGATCTAGATCAAGCAGAGGATGTTATCAGACTAGCAGATTCAGTTCTAGTAGGCTCTTCTTCAGCTTGTTCTCTCTTTCTTCTAGCTTCTCTCATAGCTTATGCAGATATACCCATGCTCTTTGAAAAGGCTTCAACTTCCTTCCTTACCTTCCAGACTATCATAAGTTTTTTCAACTTCTCATGTAATTTGAATATATTTTTCTTCATAGGTTCCAAACCTCTCTTCTGTTGGATCCTGAGGTTTACTCAAAAACTGTTGTGCATATAGTTCCAAGATGTTCTCCTCAACTTCATAGCCCATTGGCATAATCTAGACCATTCTAGGATCTGCAGTTCGATCAAGCATTGATCAATGTCAACCATAAAGCATATAGTTTCCTTGTACTTCTCCTTAATAGACTTAGGAATTATTTCTCTTGCTTGCATCTCACTCTACAAACTCTTGAAATATCCCTAGATAATAGTTTTCCTTGTCTTAATATCACCAACTTTGTGCAAGATATCTCTAATTTGAACAACTACTGATTTATTAGCTTGCCATTGTAATTTTCCAAATCTTGAAACTTCATTCATAAAGTAAAATAATAAACACAACAACAAATTGCCATACTTGAAGGAATTATTCTTATATTTCTTGCTTACCAAGATTCTCAATAAGCCGACTCTGGAGTAACTCACATAGATCATACTCTGCATTCTCCTTCACCATCTGATATGTTGCATAGATAGTTGTACTAGATGCAAAATTGTCCCAACTAGAATGATAGATCTTGTAACCAATGACCATCAAGGAAAATCTCACATCCACATCAATGATGTAATTTATAGTCATAGCTCTTTTATCAAACACTGAACTAGTTGCATCAATAATTGTCTGATTTTTCATAGCTTTCAATGTCAGCAACCCACCAAAGGAATTTAAACCAATAACAACGCTTATGGATTCTTTTGCAATCTTAAAAGGTTGACTCAACCACATAAATTCAACATGAACTTGGGTCAAAATATACTAGACCCACTTGTTTTCTTCAAACATAGAAAATTTTACAATCTATGTGAATTTATTCTCCTCTAAGGTTTTGAATTCGGGCTTTACCCTGAAATCTTCTCCAACTATATGATTTGTATACAAATTCAACAATTGCAAGCTCCCTAACTCCTCAATATTTGCATGAATGTATTCCCTAATTTCTTCAATATGCAAGACGTCATACGAAATAGACAAAAATGCACCTAAGGGCTCTATCTCAATAGATTTGAAAGGATTCCACTTGAATTTCAGACGGGGTCTATCCTTGATATCAACTACCAATGGAGCAACCATTTTCACAAATTCACAAGTTCACAAGTTTTCCCGATAAATACCTTTTCGCTGGATTAGAGTTGGATCGCCAAATCACCTTCACACTTGAATCTCACCACAATTCGCTTGTAGAGCTCTCCAAAATTCTTCTTCTCAAAGTGAAAAGTGACAAATGAAGAATATAAATGACCTTTTATCATTCACACACCTAAATTTTTGTCGCAATAAATGTTTTTTCCCTAACTCATCTGAATACCCTATTTCCATACTCTGTGAAAGATAACTCTTTTGTGGACCTTCAACTCTGCACAAATACTCTCTCTAATTGTTTCAACATTTGTAGATCATCAATGCAATCATTTCACTCATCCATTTCTCGGTACCAACTACTAGAAGGGGGTTTGAAGGATTTTCTTGACAACTCCCAATAGGCCAGAATCCCTAATCTAATTCCTGAAGGAATTACTAGATCCTGGTTCTGGTGTGGAATCATTTCCTACAATAGATGGACTCTTCTTCACCCATATCTTCTTCATTTGCTTCCTAATATCATCTATAGTGACTTTTCCTTTTCCCTTTTCATCCTTCTACATGTTTCTCCCTTGATTTACCAGACCCTTTCCACTTCTACAAAATCTAGCAATGTGACCAAATTTGTTGTAATTGTAGCACACCACATTTCTTTGTCCAGACCAGTTATTCCATTAATTTTCTCTTGATCTGCACTAGTTAGCAATATGGCCAAATCTATTGCATGTATAACATCTGACATCTCTATAAAAAAATTTCATCATATTTATGCATTCATTTTACTTATGAACATACTTATTAAAATTAAAGCATTGACCTGAGAATGATGGACCACTTGGATTCATTCTACTTCTACATTGAGCCTCCATATGACCAAATTTATTACAAACAAAATAGTAACCATTGAACCTGTGAGCATTAGGTTGTCTTACATGATACCTTCTAGCTTTGTTCATCTAATTTCCTTGCCTAAATCTCCTTTGCTCAGATCTAGAGCCTTCTCCTTTCTCATATCCAAGACCTCACTTGTCACCTTCAATCCTCTAACTTTTAATCAGTTCATCAAGCTTGGATGAGCTAATATTTAACTTCTCCTTGAATTCGTTTGCAATAGCAAGTTCATCTTTGAGATCAGCAATCTTCTTTTCAAGCTCTTCTTCATTATTTTTAGATTGTTCAAATTCAAGCTCCAACTGATTGAATCCATCAGTAATTCAGATACATTCTTTAGATTTCTCTTTCAAAGACTGAGCAAGATTCTCTTCATTCTTCGTTCTCTCTTCAATTTCCTTGGTCATCCTCATCATAATAGATTCCATCTCATGCTTTAGGAGTGTATTATCTCTGGCAAAATTTTCACATTCTTCTATCTTTTCCTTGAGGGCTTGATTCGGTTGTTCATCTTCAATTCTTTTACTCTCTTTCTGCTTGATCTGATCATAGAGTTCCCTTCTCTTCTCTCTGGACTTATTGATTTTATCTTTCAATGATTGGATGAATTTCTCAGCATTCATAAGATTTACTTGAAATTCCTGAACTTCAGATTTGGACTGATCAAGATCATGTAGGGCCACCAAAATTTGTTGTTGAAGACAACTTGAATCCATTGAATCACTTTCTAGGATCTTCCCCAAGCTTTTAAACTTCTTCTGAGGAACTAGGCTCTGATACTAATTGTTGGAATCAACAAACACTGAGAGGGGGGGTGAATAAGTGTTCTACAATTTTTAACTTTATTAATATGATATTTAAAGCATTGATAACATTCAACCAAAAGAAAGATGCATGAACATAAGACAAACAACCACAACACCATAACATAAAGATTTTTTATATGGAAACCTTGTTAGGGGAAAAACCATGGTGGAGGTGAATCCAAAATATGATCTGAGTATACTCAAAATGAATGTTTACAAAAGGAATGCACATGCATTTAGGCACACTTCCTAGAGCTCACTACCTCACAATCAATGTCAAAAGACATCTGGAGTGGTGAACTATGAAATTTCATCTACAAATTCCTAAGAATAGTTCCGGTTAAGCACATCAATCGCTTTCTTGACCTTCTATCAGATTCTGATCTTTTGTTATGTATGCTTTAATTCACTTTACAAATCCTTTTATGCACAGGTGAAACTATGCACAATCATTCTAAAGTCCTTCTGACTTTCACACAACACACCAACTCCCTTCGTACATACATCAAAATGATACAAATGATTTCTTATATATATCCGCTACTAAGGATTTAATCGCTACATGTCGACTTCAACAAAATAGAAAATATTTACAAACTGTCGGCTCAATCCACAAATAGTTTTCAATGCACACCAACCAAAGTTGGCGACAACATAGTGAGGACCCAAATTAACATTCTCAAACACAAAAAAAATACTTAAAAAATTACTCCTTGAATATCCGCAACACGCTACATCCACCAAGTCAGCCTCTTTGCTTTGTTAAACAAAAAATCAATCAATTGGATCTTCTAACTTGCACACAGATCGATATGAGGCTCTAAAATTCAAGGATAACATAGATCATACATCGAACGACCTTCCTTGAGATCCAAAACTCAAAATGATAACAAAAAATTGCATATGAATCGATGAACACAATTTTGTAGGATGCTCTATACTAGTTTGACAGTTAATTACAAAACTTCGATTTGACTTCCGGTATGATCAAATACTGACGTGTGGATCGAATCACTGTCTAGGGTTTCCATCAATAAAAGTTCACGAGATGACATGTGCAGTGTCTCTTTCCAATATTAATAAGGCCTAAATGGTCACATTTAGCTTGTATTACATTCTGGTTTGTAATTTTGGGCATAAAGTGAAAAAGTTATAAATATTGACAAAATGTTGTCAAGCAATATTCTTAAAATGCAACAAATTGCAAAATAGAGGAAGGTGAAGAGTTATATAGTTAGAAATTTAGTTTTGGGCATTGGGTCTGGTTTATAAAGGAATTTTGGAGCCTCATACACTTCGAGGAAGGTTGGGAGTTGATTTATGAAGAAGATTTTTAATGAAAACTTATGTTATTCTATTATTTTTCTTGTAATTTCTTGTTTCAGGCCATTGTATGGCCACATTCTGAGCATATAACCTCTCCAACTCCATTATATTTGATAGTCCTATGGATCTAGTTTATAATGCACTTGATTTAATTTAAAACCATTTAGAATTGTAAAATTTATTGTAAATTTACTTCAGGTGGGTTGAAACCCTATTCTAAGGTAGTAGTGGATTAACAAAATTGTGTTTATTCCAATTTACACAGTGGAACAGGTTAAATCTTGGTAAGAAGGTTTATTTTTACATGTTTTTTCATATTCCAAGGTTTCCAGACTAAAAGATTAAGGTTTTCATATAAAAATGTGATGCCCTAGGACTGTGTTTGGGTAAAAATCTGGAAAAAGACAGTGTAAAGTGGAATTTTTTAGGAGTTTTGGTTGTCGTGTATGGGTTGTTTTGCTTGTATTGTTTGAGAAAGGTGGATATAATGTGTTGTAAACCTTTTCTACATGGGATTGAAAGAAAACAATGAGTATTTGAAGGCTATGTGTACACTGTCCTAATGATTATAGAGTTATGACAGTTGTTAGGGAATATTTTGTATTGGATGATGCAAGGGAGATATGCTACTTAGGTGGTAGTGATTTTAAAGATTGTATTAGTGAATTTGAAACCATTTCCTATCATGGTTTGGTGGATTGATAAGGTTCGTGTTCATTTTAGTGCTGATCTGTGCATGACAGTCCTATTTTGGAGAGTAAAGTGAGGGTTTGGAATGCATGTTTTTTGAAATGTATGGATAAAGAATAGGGAAATGGTATAACATGGTTGTGCAGGTATTTTTTTGCATATTTTGATGCCTTGGGTAAAGTGAAATGGGCTTGAGAAGTTGGATTTTCTTGGTTATGGGGTCTTAAAAGGCCTAATTGCTGATTTGAGATAGTCTATTGTGAAGGTTCTTATGTTGAGATGTTTATGTTGAAGATTGAATTTGTGTCAATCATTTGGAAGTTGTTTAAAGTGTTTGAGGAATCTACAAGTGGTTTTGTGCCTCAATATTTTTTTGGTGTTATGAAACAAGAGTTTTATGAAGAAGGTTTGAGTCCTAGGTACAAGGACAATCCATAATTGGTTGTGTTTCTGTCAAGTTGAGTTTGGTTGAGAATTTTCTACTCATGCATTGCATCACTCTTACCAACAACCCATAAACTCTAGTCTTCCATCCATCTAACCTCATTATCAAGAGTCCCTTAGCACAATGCATATCATTAATCCTAATCAAACTTCCATTAATCACCCTTATCCTAACCTTGACAAGAGAAATCAACCTTCCACTAGTCCATTCCAAGCCTCTATGTCCTATCCTAATCTATTATCCCTCAACCCATTCCAAGTCTCCACAGCCTATCCTAGCCCATCATCCACTAATCCATTCCTATTCAGTCCATCCCAAACTAAATTTAGTCATGAAAATACATTTGGTCATGGTATCCAAAACCACATCACATTGCCTACACCTTAGGATACATGTCAAAAAGAAAGTCCAAAGCATGACATCATAGCTTCACCTTTATGTCAAGATCAAAGTAGTCCATCCCATGACCCAATTCTTAAGTCCATCCAAGAGGTTCTTCTAGATAATCATGGCATCCAAAATGCACCTATCCTTGATCAAGATCCCATTCACAATCATGTCATCCAAGACAAACCTATTTTTGACCAAGATCCTACCCTTGAACATGAAGTCCAAAATGATCCTCTCATAGACCTTTATACCATCCATGATAAAATAGTTGAATTTGATCCTATACAAACTCCAAACACCTCCATTTCCCAAGATGATACACTTGTCTCCTTTGGCCACATAGATAATCAAATAAATGGCATAGATCAAGTCAAAGAAGAACATAAATAAGCTACTATGGCTCAAGTCAAAGAAGAAGATACAAAAGCTACCATGGACCAAATCGACATCCCAAATGATCAAGAAGAAACAAGAATGAAAAATGTTAAATCCAAAACATCCTATCAATTAGGATCATCCACCTTTGTCAAAGCAGGCTTTCTTGCAGAGGAGAAAATTCCAAACAACAATTTTCACATACACAATGATGGGTTTGCATCTTGTTTTCAAAGAAAAAAATACCCCATCACAAATAGAATATGTTAGAGCATGATGTATCAAGGAAAAGGACTAGGCCTACATGAGCAATACATTCAAGAACCAATATAGTTTTATGAAAATCCTAGACATCAAGGTCTTGGCTATTCTTCAGTCAAAGAATCAAATGTTGTTAGTGGTACCTCCTCAGTATTGGGGAAAACTTTATCTTATACAAACATCAAAATGGATGTCATTAGTAGTCCTTGTCAGAAGGTTGTTGCCAACACTCCTTCCATCCACACCATAAGTCATCATTCCAACATGAATAAACCTTCTATTTGGAACCAACAAAAAGAAAATTATTACAAATCCAAAGCCCAAAATCAAATATCAAAGGCTATTGAATGCAAAAATCTAAGTGGACAAATAAAGCTAAAGTGGATCCCAAAGAAAAATGGATCAAGCAAAGAAAATATTCCAAATTGAAAAGTCAATGAAAATGTGGAGCCACAAGAAAAGAGGACTCCCACATATAATAAATGTCCACCTCCATAAAAATGGTCATCAAGCAAGGCATATAAAAGTGTTGGTTCCAAACACTATCCCAATTATAATTCCAAACTCCATCATCCATCAACCCAAGTTTGGCGAATGAAAATTCCTACATCTGAATTTCCAAACACATCTACCATCATCCATCATAATCCTTCCTCTCGCCTAAACTCTAAAAATATCACATTACAAATCCATTGCATCTTGGCAGCAAATCTTTATCATAAGGACTCCCATGGTACTCTATCACAATGTGTGTATTCTAATAAGGCCAAATCAAGTATCAGAAAGGATCACAATGACATCAATTAGTTGTATGTAAGTGTTATGATCTTGAAAAGACAACTACTCCATAAGGGTCACTATTGGTATATCATGACACTAGTATCTACATCAACATGATCAAAGAATTTAGAATAATCAGTGATCATCCAAAACATCAAGTTGATATAAAAAATCAAAAAGAAAAAGAAAAAAAATAGTAAAGAGAAATTTTTTGTCTAATAGTGAAAACCATTTTTATGGTGCTTTGGATAAGTACCATGATGAAAACTTGGAAAATAGGCATCATGTGTAAGAGAAATTATCTATGTGGATCATTACACTTGGGGGAAAGTTGTCTCATTTCCCATGCATTTATCATAACATTTCCATCTATTTTCCCATCTACCTTGATCTTGATAAGAAATGGGACACAAACATAAATCATGCTTTGGGAAAAAAAATTGACATGTCTAGCCTTTGGTCATAAACTATCCATGAAATATCATGTCATTTCCTTCATAGAATTTATCCAAACCCATACCTTGGAGAGACAAATTATTCCTATGCGACATAGTCCTTGGAGATCATATGCTAATTCTTTCAGCAAATAATCCTCCTATCCTTTGCCAAAATCAATCCATTATCTTTCGATACCTATTGTTGGACTTGGTTTCCCTTGTCATTGGTTTAAGGATTCTAATATGCTTATCCAAGTTCCCTCCATAATCTCATGTATTCCTAAGGTTAGTCATTTCAAATGCAACAAGCCTAATCTATACAATCTTTCTATGCACCCTAGCACATCATCCAAAATATTCCTTGTCTTTGTTCCTAGCCTTGTTGTAGACCTTGATCCGTTAGTCACACTATCATCAATGGGATATGTCTTTCCCAATCCTCAAGTTGTTTCAGGATGTGTCCTTCCCATATCAAACAACGTTGTCATTATCATCATCACCTATCAATTGGTTTTTAGCTTGACTAGGGGCAAGATCATGTTTTTCCTTGGATCCTTGTGCATTCCTCATTCCTCCCTGGTTGATTGTGGGTATCTTTCACATGCATTTATCATGATCCTTATAGTTATCATCCATAACAAAGTCTCATCTGTCCATAATAAATCTTTGTCATCCTTCCATGACTTGGAAACCACCAACATTTGGGTATCTCGATCATCATTTGCATTCAACACTATCCCTTTGCACATAATAAGTTGGTCTCACACCTGACTGGGGGAAATTCCTTGACCTACGTCTTTATCGAAAATAATATCAACATCATAACACACCAAAATCCAAAAAAAATCAGAAAACATCAAAATCCAAAAAAATTAGAAAACATCAAAATAAAAAAAATCAAAAACATCAAAATCCAAAAAAAAGAAACCATCAAAATCCAAAAAAAATAGAAACATCAAAATCCTAAAAAATAAAACATCAAAATCCAAAACAAAAACCATCACAATCCAAAAAAATCGAAAACATCAAAATCCAAACAAACCATAACATCAACCCAAAACATCATCAAAATCCCAAAAAAATTAGGAAACATCAAAATCCAAAAAAATTATAAAATCATCAAAATAAAAAAAAAACTCAGAAAACATCAAAATCCCAAAAAATAGAGTCTAAGTTTGAGCCTAAGTTTGAGTTAATTTGTGTTAGAATGGTCGAACTACATTGCCTATACACATTTTCTACATAGGCAAGGCTCATCTTAAATGAGCCCCCAGGGCATTAGGCCAGTCCTTTTAGGTTGTCCAAAGAAAATCATGACTCGGTTCTTTTTCAAATGAGACAAAGTCAAGTCATGTCAAACTATGAGGTCTCTACACATTGATACGTAGGCAAGGCCATCTTTTGATGAGCCCCGAGGCCCCCTAGGTCAAGTCCCTTAGCATTTCTTGGGTCTAGTCAAGTACTTGGTCTAAAAAGATCACCATTCAAACCAAACCACAAAACAACAAACAAAATATTTCATCAATCAATCATCCTATCATTAATCAATCAAATTGGTCATTCAATCAAAATGAGGAATTATGTCATTTCTCTCATTTGGTCTCATCTCTTGTCTTTTATCAGGATGTGTCCTTCATGAGGTTAGACTTTGTCAATTTGGTCATTCACCTTAAGCAGGATATGTATTTCCTGCATTTAGGTTCCTTGTCAACACTTATCACTTGATCAACCTTATCAGATGTGTCCCTTGTCCCAAAATAGTATGTGTCCTTCCTTCAGCTGGGTATCGTCACATCTCTTAGTCATAATCATCAATATTTGTTAAAAAATTGATCAATCTTTTCAACATGGTCAATCAATCTTTCCTTGATTAGGATGTGTCCTTCCTAAAACTAGGCACAGTCAACCAAATCAATTTGTGAACCCTTGTCAATCAATCTTTGTCAAAATCATCCAATCTTATCATCTTGCTCAATCAATTTTTCCTCATTTAGGATGTATCCTTCCTAAAACTAGGTGTAACCTTTATCAAATAAAATTTTCAACCTAACAATCTTTGTCAACTTGTCATCTTTATCAATCTTTTTCAATCAAATCAATCAATCTTGGTCAACTTAATCAATCAATCAAACAATCCTATCATTACCACTGGCAAACACTTGGCAAAAAATTTATTGGTCTAGAATTGTCTTATCATCTTGATTGATTTTGGGTCGTGCTACTATTCTCCTTGAGGATGTCCTATTAACAGATGTAAAGGGATGATGATGGATCATGGCTTCTTTTCTTTGCTTGTTGTTTGTGGTTTGTTTTGGAAAACATATTGGGATAATTGGGTCCTTAGTATGAGCCGGGGCATTCCTTGTCTGTTGATTTTGTCTTTTGACTGCTTGTCTCTCCCAAATGGTCACCTTGCTAGTGCAAGAGTACCCATGGGTCTAATGGACCTAGAATGCTTTGCTATGTTTTGGTTTTGTTTTTGTGATGGAATAAGGTCCTAAGGACCATTTCACGTGCTTTGTAATAGGTTTTCTAGGTTGTTGGTTGAATTTTGGTCTTGGTGACCAACTTCTTTGTACAACAAGGTCTCCATCCTCCTTTTGTAAGTCTAGTGCATTTTGGAAAATTAAGAAATAAGGATGCCTTGATGTAACTAGACACCTGAGGGGAGTCACCTTGTTCATTTGAGTGGGCTTGATTGCCTTTCACATATTTTGGAGGTATCTTTGTAGGCGGGTTGGTGAAAGTTGTCTAAATTGCCTTAATTAGGCATTTAAGTGACAAAATAGAGTCCTTTTGTGTTTCCAACGGCCAACTGATTCAAATTTCAGTTGGAGGATGTTGGAGGAGGTTGGAAGGCTTAAAATATGCCTCTCTTGCTTGATGTAAGGTTGTTGAAGTTGGGAACGAGTTTTCAATAAAGAATTTGTTGATTTCTATGTTTTTCCTGAAGAAATTGTTGATCTCGTACTTGGTATGGTCTGTATGTGTTGTTTTATGCTCCAAGCCTATAATGGTTGGATAGGTAATTGAATAATCTTTCTTTTGGCATTGGAGTGGTGAGATTTCATTAAGGGAGATATCTTAATTTTACTCCCGGGTGGTCTAAAAACCCTTAAAATCAGGGTTTTGGGTGAAAAATGTGGATTTCTTCCATCCCCACATTGTAGAGTTGCTAAATGTTGGTGGGATGGAAGATATATGTCTGTACTACTATGTCCTCAAGGTCTTGAAGAACGATAGGCTCATTGGAGGAAGTGGTGTAAGATTTGTGGCTTGACATCTCTATGTGGCAAGCCTAATTGACAAGTAAAAATGTGAGTTTTTGCTTGATTTTGAAGAACCTATTTAAGAGGCACTTAGGGATGATGTTGATAGGTGTAAATAACCAATAGGAGTCTAAATTCTGGCTTTGGGGTGCAGGGGTGAGCCTAGGTAGTCAAGACCCAAGTGTAGGTCTTTGGATTAGGCCTCTTGGAGTAGCAATAGAATAGGCCATTGTGGATTATGCATTAACAGTCAAGAAGAGAGGTTTTGGGGCTTTGTAGGAGTCCATTTTGGGAGCCCAAGTTCAATTTTTTGGTGTCATAACAGTCCATGTGGATTTCAAATTGAATTTCCTACCAGGTGAAGTTAAAAGCCTTAAATGTAAGAGAGGCCTAAGTCATTGGAATGAAGAGTAATTGATGTTCCCTAGGTGCAAGGTAGGTTGTTGAACCTTGATTTGGTCTATGTAAGCATGTTTCAAGTGTTTTGAAATCTCTTGGGTGGTCTGAGTTTATAACCCTAGGTGTGAGGGGTTTCTTCCTTGAAGGAACAATGGAGTTTAGGACTCCTCATAAGAGTATTTGAGAAAAGCATTGAGTGGAGTGACTTTTCCACTTGTGATTGTGAGTTTTCCTTCCCTGCCACTATGCATCACTTACACACCTTGTTCTATGTCATACCATGGTGTTTATGGTCCATTTGTGATATTTTTGACACCCAATGATGATAAATATAAAAATGTAAGAATGAAAGTTTGTTCCCTTATGATTTATCATCTAGCTTTTCATCTCTATCTTCCTTTCCTTTTTCGTGCTAACATCCATCTTCTCCATGCTAACATTTCTTCTATCCTTCATCCTCTAGTCTTATCATCCATTTCAAGAGCACATTCGTGTTCTTTAAACCCGCATGTTTGCTCGAGGGGGCATACCAGTACCCTGATGTCATTGGGGCATCCTAGAATATATTTTGATTGAGTTTCTTTGACACAACACAATAAACTACATTATGTCAAAGAGGGGAAAAATGTAGTCACTGAAAAATGTCCTAAGCCTATGAGCATCATTTTTCTTGGTCTCCGTCATTTGATAATTGAATAATTTTAATTCTTCAATTATGCTCTTATTCCTCTATTAATTAGATAATTTTTAATTATTTAATTAATTCGCTTTCTAATCTTTATTCTATCTTGACTGATTAAATAATTTAATTGCATCGCTAATGTACCTCCTTTTCTTCTATAATTAAATAAATCATCATCTATTTAATTATTTCTCTATAGTCAGATAATAATTATTATTTGACCATTTATTCTTCCATGGTTAAATAATTGTTGAAATTATTTAATCCCTCTCCAATTTATATCTTCACATTTAATTAAATTGAATAAATTTAATTAAATGCTCCATCTTTTATTTCCTCCAAATAAGTAATTTGAATAAATTATTTATTTGCCACTTGTCACCTTTCTCCATTTTCCTCCTTTTTTGAATAAATAATTTAAAATAAATTATTTATCCCTCCATTTTGGTCAAAGATACCCTATCATTATTTCATGTCATAACCTACATGTTTTTCATAGCTTGCATGTTTTTCTGTCATGATTCCTCCAAGAATAGCATATTCTTGGTGCATCAATTTTGGACCGTTGATCTTGGCATCTTTCTAGAAGTTTAATCTTGACCATCCATTATGTAACCTCCTTCTCATGCATCCTCCACCATTGATATTGGAGTCCTTCTAGAGGATTAATCTCAGCCATCCATTTGAAAGGTTTTCTATAAAAGCAACCTTCCTCCTCCATTTTCACCTTAACAACAATTATCTCCAACTTTATTTCTTACTATTTGTAGGTATTTGCACAACTTCAACAACAAGTCTAAGGGAAATATTGGCATAAGAAGGAGAGACAAGAGAAGTGAAGCAACCACAATGGGGAGTGTTTATTCATGAATGCTTTCATTTTTAATTTCTCATTGTTTGTATTCTCTTGTTGATGTGGTTTTATAGTCTAGAGGTGTTTAGTTGTCACTATTCTAGGCTAGAAACTAAGAACCCCATCTCATACCCTTAACATAGTAAACATTGTCAGTATGATGCTTGCCATCAAAACTTATTAAACCTATCCCACATATTTTAGCACCAATATCATCTCCAAACATAACCAAGCCTCCATCATATTTCTCAATCTTAAAAACTTACTCTTATCACTAGTCATGTGAACCACTATCAACTACCCAAAAATTATTTTCTTGTTTATCATGTAGGACAGAGATAATTGTACCTTCATTTTTCTCCTTCTCCTTCTTTGGAGGGCTTTCCTTTACCTATTTTTCTAAATTAGAAGTAGGTTCATCCTTAATCACCAAGAACAAGCATTCATTGTCATCTAGATCTTCATATTCTGAATCTTCATCTAAAATACTAGCATTCTCATTAACATTGTAAGCTCTATTAATTTTCTTTCCTTTCTTTTCTTTGTCATATATTTTTTTATTCCTTTTAGCTCTTTTTGGACACTTTGCAACATAATGACCTATTTCTCCACAACTAAAGCATTTAAAGGTAAACTTACCTTCATACTTACCAAAACCTTTTCTCATTCTTCTTACAAAGTTAGCTTCTATTTCATTAAAGTTCTCTTCATTTGAATCTTTAGCTTTTGTAGATTTAAAAGAAATCTCTATTTTTCCTCCATTTATTAGACCCAACTTCCTCATCTCATAAGATTCCAAAAATCCTTACAACAGATCCTTGGTACAATTCTTATAGTCTATTGATTGCTCAATAACACTCACCTTCTCACTGTAAGCATCAAGAAGAGTTCTGATAATCTTCTTTATAATCTTGGTTTCATCTACAGTAGCGCCAAGTGATCACATTCTAGTCACTACCTCATCCAATCTCTATACGTAAGCTTTAAAATTTTCATCTTCGAACATATGTATAAGATCAAACTATGTTTCCAAATTCTGCAATTTTTCCTCTTAACTCTTTCATCACACTCATGTGCTCTTTATAAAGCATCCTAGACTTCCTTAGCTATCTTCAAATTCTAAACCTTAATCAAGTTAGAATGTATCAAACTATTCTTCAAGATGAACTTCGCCTTATTATTCACTTAATGTGCTATGATCTCCTTAGGTGTACTCAAACCATTAGCAGGAGGAGTGTAAGGATTCTTGTAACCTTTCTCCACATCATATCTACAATACTCCAGACATTCTCCCATCAATTCTTTCCAGATACCATAATTAGTTCCATCAAACCTCAGATAATCAAAGACAATTTTGCTAGCCATCCTAGACCTTCCTCAAGCAGTTAAGCTCTTCACCAAGGAACCAAGCTCTGATACCAATTTTTGAATAGGACAACTGAGAGGGCAGGTGAATTAATTGTCACAAATTTTAACCTTCAATTCAATTGCCATAACTAATACTTAAAACTTCTTAAATGATTAATCTTCAAATTCCAATGCAAAAACTCAAATCCAACACATAAACATAATAACACTAGATTTACATGGAAAACCTAATGAAGGAAGAAACACGATGAGGATTAACTCACACTATAGAGAATATAAAAACCAATTACAAAAAGGCTTACTGCCTGAAATAAGGCTCACTGCCTGAGATAAGGCTCACTGCTTAAAACATGGACTCACTATCCAACAAGGCTACAACCTGGAGGGCTCATTTCCATAGAGATACAAAGAAGAAAAAAAAGACATGTTACAAAGATAAAACAATCCCAATGAAAAAAAAAGGATTCCACCATAGTCACTTGATCAACTTGCATGAATGATAGAGTTTTCCTTCTGCTCACTACATTTGGAAACTTAGCATTAAGCTTTGCACTGATCTGCCACACAAAACTTACACACACTTTCTAAATAGCATCAATATAGCGTCTACTCTTTCTCTTATCTTCCTTTTTTTCTCTTGTATATTTTTCATTACTGTTGATGGGTGCTTTTTCACTTTGCAACACGAGAAGCACACAAGTGCACTACCTCTTTTGAAAGGTGAAAATCTGCAACTGAGTTTTAGAAAATCACCTCAAGGTCTCTCAGGTGTCAGGTCATGACAATGCTTTGAATAGTTCAATTGGTTGATGTGATTTGTTGGTAATCAAAGGGTGGACTTTATGGTTTACAAAGCATGGGAAGTTGGGTCTACAAATGGAGTTTCAAAGTGCTAGAAATGAATTAATAGTGGTTGCCCACTATAAACAACAAACTAAAATTCACCATGTTCATCAAATTTAGCATCGTGGTGATGCTTGGAATCCTAATCTAACAAGGAGTTAAAATAAATAGCAAAAGAGAAAGGGTAAGAGAAGCTAATCTAAATCTAAGCTATGAATGAACAATAACAATAGAGGATGCTATAATAGACTAACTCCCATAAAACTAAGTTTTTCTTGACCAAGAGGACCTATAGCTACACAAAACCATTGCAATCTCCTAAGATCTATAGATTTTTAGATTGTGAATTCACCTCATGAACATACAATTGAACTTAGTTGCAACAATGAAATAAACAATCCCAAGCTAACTTTACATAGTAGTTTGTCATCAACAAGTGCCAAAAGTATGGGAAAGAAGTCCATCAAATACTATAACAGTAGCCATTATCAAAGCCATTCAAGAAACTAGAAGCTAAATCTAACATGTAGGTTGAATCATGCACGCACAATGATCAAGTTTAAAGAAAACACCCATAAAACAATGCAATGCTTCCTTCTATTATTGCAACATGCCTCTTACAACAATTCAACACACCTTACAAATGAGGAGCAAGCCCCTATTTATAGTTTTCCAAATCCCAAGTGAATGGCCAAGATTTAATTACAATGTGTGGCTCAGATTTAATACAAGCTATGGTTTCACCTACCCCCAATATTTCTCAATTTAAAATAGGCTATTTTGTCTTCTTCTCTATTTTGTCTTCTAGTGACCCTGGCACTGTAACAGATGTCTTTTAGTGGCCTTCCCTACTGTAGCTGAAATTGCTAAAGGTTGCCCTTTGTCTGATGTGTTTGTTGCATTCTTTGTTACAAATCAGTTTCTCTAAGAAGTGGGTGTGCTACCCATAATTTTGATGGATAGCTACTAAAAATCATCATCATTTGGTGAAAAATAAAACAGCTCCCTCCTACTCTATGTTTGAAAGCATTTCTCAACTTAGCATTGCCTAATAGAAATTCTTAAGCGAGCTTATTCAATTAGGTAGAACTCCCCTTGATGTCAATATTTAGATAAGCGGCTCCTTTTTTGGTCGTAATCACCCTCCAAGAACAAAAAAATCTATGCCTTTAGAATGGTTCCATGAATCCTGCACACAAGAGGTACAATAAGTGCTTCATACATAATCAAGGAAAATTTTAGTCAAATCCTGAAAACTCATTGTTAGATCCATCCATGCATCATTAAAAGATCATAATATTCATCATTGTTCCATATTTGGAGCTCATTTGGACCATAAACATAAATGTGAGTTTAGGGGTGTGAGTTTCCCCTAGGCCGAAAGTTGTTTAGAGTAGCTAGGAGTAGGATGGAGTTGAGGCCATGGAGACCCACAGATAGCCACCTACAGCCAAAAGTTCTACATGGTGAACTTGTCTATCAAATTCCATGTGAGGAGCATTGGAACATGCAAATATCAATTGTAAGGCACTTTAAGTTACCAGGTTAAGTTTGATGCATTTTTAGGTCCAAGGCATGCGGGTGTAGGAAGGTTGAAGGATCTTTGGAGTCTCAGCCATTAAGCAATGCAATTTAGAGCACAACAACCACAGGTGGAAGTCCACACTACGGGACCCATGGGTGCCTCTGACATTAAGGGCTACATGTGAAAGTTTGACAAAGACATGGGAGGGAGCTACTAGGAAGCCATCGTATGTTTGCCATTAGGAACAACATTGGAGGGATGGTGGTGAAAGGGAAAATCTCCTAAGGAATGATTAAGCAAGGGTGAAAATGGGTCATGAGAAACTTGAAGTTGTTAGATGAAGCTTTGATGCTCTTGTAGGTTTGAAGGATGTGGGCGCTGTGATGTGGAAAGGAATTAAAGCTCAGTCGTTAAGTGACGATGTTCATGAGATAGTGACCCACATGCAGAGTTCCGCAAAGCCACAACTCTTAGCAATTTTTAATTTTTCCAAATTGAGCACATGGAAGATGCATTAGAGGGGTGCCTATACCTATTCCTCAATGATTTGACCCTTTTTGAAAAATGTAGAAATCTGGAATGTGGAAGCTAGAGGGTCTGTTGCCTTAAAAATGACATTGAGCACACGGAAACCCATAGATGGCAATGGAGGGATGGTGACAGAGGGACAATGACCCACAATGAAATCCCCACAGACAATGAAGGAGGGATGGTGACCTGCAAAGAAATTCCTGCAACTTCACAAAACTTAGTAGATTTGAGATTTTTCAATTTTAGCATGTGGAAAAAGGGGGAGATAGAGTGCCAAGACATATTTCCTTGAGATTTGACTCATTTTGAAAAATGGAGAAATTTGGAATGCATAAGCCAGAGGGTCTTCCGCCTTTTACAATGACATTGCTCAAACGGACTTCTGCGAGTGGACTTTCGTAGTGAAATTTATGCAATGTCTAAACACATGGAAAATTTGATGCAAAACCCTTTAGGCATGTTAAGACATTCATTTTATGGGACTGAGATGATGAAAACTTGAAGTTTTCACCCTTTCTTAGAAATGAAAAGATTTGGAAGGGGGAAGCCAGAGGGTCTACCGCCCTTTACAATGACAATCAACACATGGAAACCAACACATGACGACCTACAATGAAATTCTTGTAGACGACGATGAAGGAACAACAACCTGCAAAGAAATTCCCACTAATGATGATGGTGGGGTGATGACCAACAAAGAAATTTGCACGGATGACAACCCACAAAGAAATTCTTGTAGCTGGCGATAGAGGGATGGAAACCCATAAATAAATTCCAGCAGATGACAATGGAGTGACGGTGACCTGCAAAGAAATTCCCACGGGTGACGAAGGAGGGATGGTGACTCGCAATGAAATTCTTGAAACTTCCTGAAACTCAACAAAACCTTGGAAATTCACTTAGGAATCATAGAAACATCCCAAATCCATAGGAAAATTGTCCCTAAAGTCAAAAAAGTGAAGGAAAAGGCAATGCAAGAGAGTAGGGACCAAGTCAGTAGGAGAAAGGAAAAATTGAAAAAAAAAGGGGGTCCCTACCTTCGATAGGGTGTTTGTTGGAAAAATAAAGAACATATAGTTTTTGTTATTTTGTGTTGTCATTGATGTCACCATGATATATGAGTTGTAACTATAAGATCAAGTCTGAATTTGTTCCAATATTCTGGTCCAGTATCTAAACTGGTATTTTTCTTACATCCTCTGGTATTTTGGTCCACATTTGTTTGCTGGTGATTATTGTTGCTTGCAGTTTTGGGAAATGGTTTGTAGATGTTGGGAGCATGTACATTCAATATATCTCATATCTAGATGGTCATATGGTGTATCAACATTACACTGGTATTTGCAATTGTGCTATTAGGCATATTCTTGGCTGACCTAATAAATGCATTATGTAATGGTGAATTAATTTTTGTTGTGTGGATATATGTGTGAACTATCTTAGGTCCATGTCAATTTGATGTAGCGTGTTGGATGTGTAAATTTATTTTTGAGATCTTTGTGAAAGCTTGAAGCTGAAAGTTGGTATTTTTGGTGAATGAGAAGTGCATCTAATTAGGTCAACCCAATTGATGCTTCAAGAGAGGTCAAATATATATATTGGATATTTTTTGAAGTTTTGAATGTAATGGTAATGTTGCAAATGTAAATGTGAAGAAGAGTGAATATGATGAAGTGTGTCAAGTCAGTTTACTGAGCTTCATTGGAACTGAATTTTCACTCACTAGGTGTACCTTATTAGTTCATCTTTTTGGCTGTAAGCCATCATTGCCATTATAATTCTATAGGAAGTGATCCTTTGTATTTGGACAGTGATTCCTGGCAGTGAGCCACCCATTTTGTAATATCTTATAACCAGTTATACTATATTGTGATCTAACACTCACCGTGGTTTTTCCCATTTTGTGTTTTCCACATAAAAATCATGGTGTTCATGTGTTTTGTGGTTTCATGTTCTATTAATCCTTTCACTTATATTTGATATTGTATGCATTAGAATAATTGGATGGTATCTGATCATAAAATTTAAGAAGATACAGATTCACCCCCTTCTCAGTATCTTGGACATTTAATAGTGTGTGTGCAAAATATGCACAACAAATGGTGACTTGGATAGGGAAATGCTCTGGATCATTTTGATGAAAAACTGGAATCATGAACCTAGAATCTCTAGTTCCAACCTTCATGCTAGGAAAAGCAATCTAGATGCTTGACCCAAGGATCAAAACCACTAGTCAACCCAACCTTCAGTATGATAAAAATCCAAGTGTGTGTAGATGCATTCATTCCCATCCTTAAGTAACTGCAAGAACCGAAGCTCCATCAAGTTAAGCTACGTAATTGATTCTAACCTCAAAAGCATCCTGGAAATTTCCTCACTGCCAGTTAGGTTTCCATAGCCCCAATGAGGTTGTCATTGTGATTCTCCCAAACATTGCTCTATTGTTGGCCATGCATCCATAGCCCAGATAGAGTTATTTGTATCCTCCTAAAAGTTGAATTTTATTTCTTTTTTATTTTCAATGTCTTTCTTTTCTTTTCTTTTCTTTTTATTTTTCCTTTTCTATTGTTTCTTTCATTTCAATCGCAAGTAGTGAAGCTCGCACTCAGGGCCAAGAATCTAAAACAAAATTTTAGATTTTTCACTTAACTGAACTTTGCAAAGGACCTACAATGACCTTCTGATTCTTAAAGTGTGTGAGAGATATAAGATTTTAGAACACATCAGGATCAGATTAAACCAATGACGTATCCCCTTTGAATCAAACATCGAGGTCATTTGACACTAGAAAAATACCTTCACCATCCACTTTGAAAACTTGATTAAAGTTTCTCAAGGAAATACATAAAACAACCCCAGGCAATAAATGGTTGTTGTGTAGCAAACATCCCCAACAAAGGACAAGGGGACCCTAAGCAAAGCAACAACAAAATGGAAGCAAATAGAAAGCAAACAGATTGAAAGAAAACTAACCTACGATAGACCAACTAACCTAACAAAAGTAGGAAAGTGGGACTATATACACAAAACCTACATTACTCGAACCAAACTATGTACAAAGATATTCACAACAAACCATGTCAGCAAAGGAAAACTAATGTTTACACCCAATGGATTTCGTAATACATGTACAAGCAAAAGGGAAATTGTTACAGTTCTAAGCCATGTAAACTCATCCTTATATTTAGAAAAATGAAGCTCAATATTGTAGCATTGAAATCCAATAACATTTTTAGGAAGGATTAATAGTTGAGGTGACTCATTAAACCCATAGTTTATCCATAAACAAATCCATCTCCCCTCATTCCCATAATCAAAATGATAAATATAGCTATAAGTATTCATAAGAGAAAGGAAGGATAGAACCTAGATGTTGCCATGAGGAGGTTGAAACATTTGACAGCTAAGAGTGAGCACTGCATCATCGAACATTGCATTGGTAGCCTTGGGTGGATGCAAAGGATGGTGCAACATCCCTCTTGCATTACAAATCTGTAGATCACAATCAAATTGATTAGGCAGTACACATTGTGAAGAAAAAAATTCAAATGCAAGGAACCTTGTACTTGATATTGTGCTTGCATAAGGCTGGGAGAATGGGACAAAAAACACTTCTTCCAAGTTACCAGTGGGACCCACAACCTCTATCATTTTTTCTTCAAGGAGATACACACTATCATGTTGATCAATTGCATCCCTTGTGTCTACTTGATTCTTGTCTTCAAAAGGTAGCATGCTATCCCATCTTACTTCCTCGGTGTTGATCTCAATTTATTTATATTTCATGTCATAAAAACATGACATGGATGAATCTGTCCTACTACAACTCTTAGAGTGTGTAGGAGGATCAGCAATAGACAAGGAGGAAAGACTCTTAGTTGAATCTCGTAGCTGGTGAGGTACATCATCTTTGTGGTCTGATTCATAATTAGAGTTTACAAAATAACTTGTAAATTAAATCTAATTACAGTAATTTCCTGATCTAATACAGAATTGTGTGATTATTCCTTTTAACTGTTGAATTTAAAAAATAAGTAATTAGAAATTCAAATACTGAATTTAAACTAGAGAGAAAATTGAGATAGAAGAGAGAAGAATGAGACAAAGAAATAGAAGGATCACAATATGCAGATTGATAATGGAGTTCGTCCAATGTGGACTACGTCTCCGGGTCCGCTTCTCAATGCTAGGACTGCTTTATTGATATCACCAAGCAAAATTATGCTTTCTTACAATACCCAAGCTCCAAGAACCTGCAATAATCTCTCCACAATCTCTCTCTTTTACAATTTTTGGTGTACAAAAGCACCTTGTAAATTCTCCTCCAAAGAATTATTTCTCCCAAAATGAACTTCAATAATTCTCCTTGTTACAATTCTCTCCAAGAAAATTCCCGTACAAAATTATCCACTCAATAATTTTCCCCTTTTACAATAAAAATCACTAATATCCCGTTAGTATAACAAATTAATCTTTCAAAAATAAATCCCCCTTTGGCTTTTATAATTCTAAGCCATACAATTAAAAAACAAACCCCTTTAACTATGGGTCATTATAATTTTGGACTTACATTATAATCTTTCAAAATATCTTTTAAAAGCCCCTTAATCATCTCCTTGGATAGTCTTTAAAATAAATCTGCTAAATATGAGAAAAGTGGTTAAAGGGGTTAATTTGTTGAAATGTAAGTTTATGGGATTTTTTTCCTCTCCTTGTTTTATGGGCAAGGGAAGAGGATTTTAAGGGATAAAGACCCACCAAATCCTCCTTGAAATCATAAAAATCTTTTAATTTTTAAACCATACATATTTTCTTTTAACAATATGGTTTAATCCATATTCCTTTTTCCACCATGTTTGTGCCAACTCACCACTCCTGCCACATCACCATCCGCCATGTTAGCTTGTTGATATCATCAAAGTCATTCATAGTCAAAATTTTGACCAACCTTTGACCAGCTGTAACTTTCAAATACGAGCTCTATTTTTGAAACCGAATATAGTTTTGGAATCAACGCGATGAGCACTACGCCTTGGCATCATTTTTATTTCATTTTGAGACAATATTTTTTTTTCCTTTTTGAACCCCTGATTTGCCTGTTTGACCGAACCTTTGACTGAGCATAACTTCTGCATATAGACTCCTTTTGAGCCCATTAAAGTTGCATCTAGATTGTGTCAGCGAGCTCTACACATTGATGTTGCTTTGGAAGAATTCTAAGACTGTGAATTTTTTAGGTATTTTGGATCCACCTAGATCACTCCTCCAAATTGAGAAGCTTTTGGACCTCCAAAAGTCTATTTTTATGTACAATTTGAGCTAGGGAAATGTCGCCCCACTTGCCTAGTATCATTTGTCCTTCTTGATGAAATTTTGAACATGTGACCCATCACAAACACAAAGAAATGTGATGTAACTTTGTTGATACAATCAATTGCATGTTCATCAATATTCATTGTCACATTCATCATCCACATAGAAATAACTAGTAGAATAACAAGCAGCAGTACTGAATACACCGATGTGAAGGAAATAGTATCAACATTATGGATCTTCTGAATAGGAACATTGTTAGAAAATGAAACATTCAAACCCTCTTTTACCATCTCTAGTTGAAGGCATGATTCTGCTTGCAACTGATCCTCACACTGCATTGTTTGTGACACCCTATCATCTTCATGCTTAGTATCACTAGCTATTACAGACATGAGAGTTAAAGCATTTACTTGCATTTACATTCATTTTCATATGCCCTATGTTTACAATAGATCTATCATTCTTCATGTGATGAGATTTTACAATATATTCAAATCCATCCTTAAAAAAATGATACTTGTTATGTTCCCTGTAGAAAATGGCTTTTTTTTCATAAAAATAAGGACTACCTAAAACCATCCCACAAATGTCAAGTGGAATTACATCTAACTCTACCTCATCCACAAACTTGGATGTGATTGCAAATCGGAGTTTACACTATTGTGACACATGTAACCGAGCATTATCATTCACCCAACCCAATGGATATGGCTTAGTATGAGGTGTTGTCTTTAATCCCAATTTCTTAACAACTTGTTCAAAGATTAGATTCACTTGTGATCCACTATCTATGAGTGTATCAATCTTGCTTTGTTTTGCAACAACCCTTATATGAAATAATTCATTCCTCTTACTTTCAACAGGTACTTCATTACAACTTAGAGAAGAAGCATGAGAACTATTACTAAAAATAGGAGTTTTACCTTTGATACCCACAACTAAAATCTTTGATTCATCACTAGATTCCATACCAAGGTCTTACACGATTGCTATGGACTTTTTCTTACCCTTTCGATCCTTGAACCACTTTGGCTTCTGATTAGGATGCAATTTTCAACATCTTGCATCTTCGTGCCTTTCCTTCTTGCTATGTGAGCAATAAGGCTTTTCGTCCTCTTTCTTTACAGTAGTTGTTCACTGTGATTTCTCTTTCCCTTTCTTGCTCCCTTTGTGCTTACTTGAGTCCATCAACAAATTGTCATGGCTATTCCTTGAGCTTGTTTCCAATGGATAGCTTGCACACTAACTTCATCAATGTTAGTTGGATTAAACATAAGTATTGTATGTCTCAAACTTTCATGTAATCCACCTATATACTTTAACAAAGTTTCTTGTGTGTATAAAGGAATGCCCAAAATTAAAGCCCTTTTCCTAAACTCATGTGTATATTCCTGAACACTTTGTTTGTTTTCTTGCTTTAATGATTGCCAATTCATTACTGCTTTTTGCATATGTCCTAATGGATAGAACTATTTCTTTAATGCAGCTATAAACTCAAACCAAGAAGAAATAATTTTTCCATAACAACTTAGATCCTCCTGTGTTCTACTCTCCCACCAAATTAAAGTTGTGCCTCCTAGGCGAATAGTTGCTAATTGGATTTTTTGAGAATCCTCAGTAAATTTTTGAATTCTACAATAGACTTCAATTTGCTTAATCCAATTATCTAGTTTATCTGCATCTAGTTCTCCATTATACATTGGCAGATCAAATTTAATATCAAGTTTCAAAAAAGGTGAATTAACTTCGGATTTCACAGGTTGTTTCTTTTTAGAAGAAGGGGTAGACGAAGAGGAAGAAGAGGATGAAGAAGAAGATGGGGATGGAGGTTCAGGAGGGTCACTACCACCTCCTACTCCTTTACCTTTATCATCTTTTGAAGAGGATTCATCTTCATTCTTCTTTCTTTTCTTGAGTTCCTTTTTCTTCTGTCGCTCTTGCCTCTCTTGGAAAAGAACTTTCACCATAGCCTTCATTTCAAGAAATTCTTTCTGGAAAGCTTTCTCATCAAGCTCTGTAGGACTTTGATCAGCTGCCATCTCTGCTTGTGGAAAAGTCCTTCATTTTCCAATCTCTAGATTGAAATCTTCTAGTGCACCTTCTTGTTTCAATTTCAACCTAGTTAGCATTCACTCTGCAATTTCCTACAAAAAGGGCTCTAATACCAACTTGATCCATATTTAGATTTTACAAAATAACTTGTAAATTAAATCTAATTACAGTAATTTCCCGATCTAATACATAATTGCGTGATTATGCTTTTTAACCGTTGAAATTAAAAAATAAGTAATTAGAAATTCAAATACTGAATTTAAACTAGAGAGAAAATTGAGATAGAAGAGAGAAGAATGAGACAAAGAAATAGAAGTATCACAATGCTCAGATTGATAACAGAGTTCATCCAATGTGGACTATGTCTCTAGGTCCGCTTCTCAATGCTAGGACCACTTTATTGATATCACCAAGCAAAATTATGCTTTCTTACAATACCCAAGCTCCAAGAACCTGCAATAATCTCTCCACAATCTCTCACTCTTTTACAATTTTTGGTGTACAAAAGCACCTTGTAAATTCTCCTCCAAAGAATTATTTCTCCCAAAATGAACTTCAATAATTCTCAATGTTACAATTCTCTCCAAGAAAATTCCTGTACAAAATTATCCACTCAATAATTTTCCCCTTTTACAATAAAAATCACTAATGTCTCGTTAGTATAACAAATTAATCTTTCAAAAATAAATCCCCCTTTGGCTTTTATAATTCTAAGCCATACAATTAAAAAACAAACCCCTTTAACTATGGGTCGTTATAATTTTGGACTTACATTATAATCTTTAAAAATATTTTTTAAAAGCCCCTTAATAATCTCCTTGGATAGTCTTTAAAATAAATCCGCTAAATATGAGAAAAGTGGTTGAAGGGGTTAATTTGTTGAAATGTAAGTTTATGGGATTTTTTTCCTCTCCTTGTTTTATGGGCAAGGGAAGAGGATTTTAAGGGATAAAGTCCCACCAAATCCTCCTTGAAATCATAAAAATCTTTTAATTTTTAAACCATACGCATATGTATTTTCTTTTAACAATATGGTTTAATCCATATTCCTTTTTCCACCATGTTTGTGCCAACTCACCACTCCTACCATGTCACCATCTGCCATGTCAGCTTGCTGATGTCATCAAAGTCATTCATAGTCAAAATTTTGACCAACCTTTGACCAGCTGTAACTTTCAAATATGAGCTCTATTTTTGAAACCGAATATAGTTTCGGAATCAGCGCGACGAGCACTACGCCTTGGCATCATTTTTATTTCATTTTGAGACAATAATTTTTTTGCCTTTTTGAACCCTTGATTTGCCTGTTTGACTGAACCTTTGACTAAGCATAACTTCTGCATACAGACTCCTTTTGAGCCCATTAAAGTTGCGTCAAGATCATGTCAGTGAGCTCTACACATTGATGTTGCTTTGGAAGAATTCTATGACTATGAATTTTTTAGGTATTTTGGATCCAGCTGGATCATGGTCGGCTACCAAAACACCCTTGCCTTGGTATTCTTCTCTTTGTAGTTTGTGTGGCTCACCATGATGTTCACTCATTTCCTCTTGTTCATCATTATTGCAGATGGAGAACAAGTTCCTTTCCCAATGTAAGAGCTCTAATGTTTCACCATCTAGAGTTTCAGGTAGTATGTCTTCATCACTACCAACCTCTGAGATGTATTCTTCTTTAGTGTTGCTATACCTTTGTAGCACAATTCCAAGTGGGAAGTAATCAACAAGTGACACATGCCCATTGAGGGGATCGATGTATGACGAGTGGTTTACCTCTGAAAGTCCTCCATAAAGGCTATCATCCATCATGTATAAATTCTCTACAAGAGGGGAAGACTCTTGACGATCAATGGACGACTCCCTCATTCGACCTACTTCATCATTTAAAGGTTCAGGACATTTTTTTTCTCCTTCCATCACTGCCCCAATTCCTTCTTGGGAGCGGCTCTCAGTCAAGCCATTACTTGGTTCAGGTTCTTGGACCTCTGGCTCAGTTCTTGAAGTAGTCATCAAATTTTGTGCACTTGGTTTCCATTTTTGTTCTTTAACTTTCTTGATGGCCTCTTGGCATAGCTCGCACATGAACTTTGAATGGGCCAAACCATGGAGCTTGCACCAATTTGTTAGTAGCAACATCTCCAAATCTACTTGGTGTCTCACCTCAGACCAATCCCTCACGAGTCTTGAGACGAGTTCATTGTATCTTTCCACCACTACATCGTCATCAACACTAAGGAAGGAAGTTTGATGGTAGAAAGTTGTGGCATGTGGTTGTTCCCACTCCTCTAGATCTTCCTTTTCAAAGGTTTGATTGCCTTCATTCATGGAGAAGGGGTCTTTGAATCTTGTTTCACTTATTCTTTCAACATCATTTTCTACTGCCCCAAGGCTTTCAACCTCTTCTTCTTCCTGATATTTAGCATTTGTGTTGGCTTCCCCAACATACAGTGTTGCAAATTTTGTTGATTCATCTTCTATATATGGTATTTCAACTATTAGTTGTTCTTCTTGAGTGGAGGGTTGCTCTTCACCAATGAAGAAAAGATCCTCTAATTCCTTTCCAGTTGACCCTTCATCAAGGCTACCTACTGTCCCAAGGAATTTAACTCCTTCCTTGTGATTCTCAACCTCAGTGTCTATTGTCCTAGCACTTACTTCTGTAGAATTTCTTGGTCCAACTTCAGCGTGTTTTCCTCCAAATTTTGATTGCTCTCCTACCTCAATAGACAACTCCTCTTCATTAAGATTTGGTTGCTCTAACTTTTCTAAATAGCTCCTAGCTTGGGCAATGATGTCTGCACATGATGAGAAAGTAGAGTCAAAATGTGGTGCATTATGGACCCTGCACCACCCAACCATCAGTACCTCACCTAGTCTTAGTCCATCCTTACTGCTCAAGTGTTCTTGAATCAACCCCTTGAAAGCCTTGGCTGCCATGTTATTCAATTCTTCTTCTAGGTCTAGTAGGGCTAAGGGTTAGTATATTTCCCAACAGGGGATCTCTCCTTGCAAAACCATCTCAATTCTTCCCAAGAATGTTAGACATTCCAATTCATTGTGTCTGTGAGTGTCGTGGATTCTACATTTGTCTTCGAATACAAAGTGTTGCAATGGATTCTTCAATATCCTATTTAGATCTTCATGTAGCTAAGTGATGTTGATTTGAAGTTACTGCTCCATCTCAGCTCAGATTTTTCCTCGCCTTCCAATTTTATAATTTTAAAATTCTAGGATATGATGAGATCTTCTCTATCTTATATTTTTACTTGAAGGTGAATTCAACTTCCAACTTCCAACTTTGTAGCCTTGTGCTCAGCCATGCCCTCCCTCTAGTCCTGATTCTGTTGATAGGTTATTTTTCACTTCTCAACACAGGCAACACACAAGTGCACTACCTCTCTTGAAAGGTAAAAATCTGCAACTAAATTCAGACAATCACCTCAAGGTCTCTCGAGTGTCAGGTCATAATAATGCTTGGAATAGTTCAATTGGTTGATGTGATCTTTTGGTAATCACAAGGTGGCCTTTATAGTTTACAAAGCATGGGAAGTTGGGTCTACAAATGGAGTTTCAAAGTGCTAGAAATGAATGAACAATGGTTACCCACTCAAAAATGCAAACTAAAACTCACCATGTTCATCAAATTTAGCATTGTGGTCATGATTGGAATCCTAATCTAATAAGGAGTTAAAAGAAATAGCAAAATAGAAATGGTAAGAGAAGCCGATCTAAATATAAGCTATGAATTAATAGTAACAATGGATGATGATACAGTAGATAGAATCCCATAAAACAGAATTTTTCTTGACCAAGAGGACTTACAGCTACACAAAACCAGTGTAATCTCCTAAGGTTTATAGATTTTCAGATTATGCATTCACCTCATGAACATATAATTGAACTTAGTTGCAGCAATGAAATAAACCAGCCCAAGCTAACTTTACACAATAGTTTGTCATCAACAAGTGCCAAAAGTATAGGGAATAAGTCCATCAAATACTATAACAGTAGCCATTATCAAAGCCATTAAAGAAACTACAAGCTAAATCTAACATGGAGGTTGAATCATGCATGCACTATGAGCAAGTTTAAATAAAAGACCCATAAAACAATGCAATGCTTCCTTTAATTGCTACAATATGCCTCTTACAAAAATTCACCACACATTACAAATGAGGAGCAAGCCCCTATTTATAGTTTTCTAAAGCCCAAATGAATGGTCAAGATTTAATTACAATCTGTGGCTCAGATTCAATACAAGCTAGGGTTTCACCTACCCCCAATATTCCTCAATTTAAAATAGGCTATTTTTTTTCTTCTCTATTTTGTCTTCTAGTGACCCTAGCAATGTAGCAATTTTGTCTTTTAGTGAACTTCCCTGCTATAGCTGAAATTGCTAAAGATTGCCCTCTATTTGATGTGTTTGTTGCATTCTTTGTTATAAATCAGTGTCTCTGAGAAGCGGGTGTGCTAGTCTTGATTTTAGTAGATAGCTCCTAACAATCATCATCATTTGGTGGAAAATAAAATAGCTCCCTCCTGCTTGTTTGAAATCATTTCTCAACTTGGCACTTCTTGACACAGATTCTTAAGGAAGCTTATTCAATTAGGTAGAACTCCCCTTGACGTTAATATTTAGATAAGTGACTCCTTTGGTGGTCACAATCACCCTCTGAGCACAAAAAAATCTACACCTTTAGCATGGTTCCATGAATTTTTCACACTAGAGGTGCAATAAGTGCTTTCATATGTAAATTAGGGAAAATGTTAGTCAAATCCTACAAACTCATTATTAGATCCATTCATGCATCATTAAAATATCATAATATTCATCATTGTTCGATATTTGGAGCTTATTTGGACCATAAACATAAATCAAGGTTCAAGGGTGCGGGTTTCCCTGAGGTTAGAAGCTGTTTGGAGCAGCGAGGAGCAGGACAATGCCAAGGCCATGGAGACCCATAGGCAGCCACCTGCAGCAAAAAGTTCTACATGGTGAACTTGGTGATCAAATTCCATATGGGGCACTTTGGCATGTGCAAAAATCAATTGTAAGGAACTTGAAGTTACCAGGTTAAGCTTGATGCATTTGTAGGTCTGGGGCATGAGGGTGTAGGAAGGTAGAAGGACGTTTGGATTTTTCTATGTTAAGCAATGAAATTTAGAGCATGACAACCCATAGGCGGAATTCCACCCTGCAGAACCCATGGGTGCCTCTGATGTTAAGGGCTACGTGTGAAAGTTTGACCAATTTAGGAGATGCAGGAGGGAGCTACAAGGCTGCCATTGTATGTTCGTTGTTAGGAACAACATTGGAGGGATGGTGGTGAAAGGGAAAATATTGTAAGGAATGATTAAGAAAGTGTGAAAATGTGTTGTGGGATACTTGAAGTTGTTAGATGAAGCTTTGATGCTCTTGTAGGTTTGAAGGATACGGGCCCTGTGATGTGGAAAGATGTTAAAGCTTAGCCATTAAGCGATGGAATTCAGGAGACAGTGACATGCATGCGGGGTTCGACAAAGCCACAACTCTTAGGAATTTTGAGTTTTTCCAAATTAAGCACATGGAAGATGTATTAGAAGGGTGCCTAGACCTATTCCTTAATGATTTGGCCATTTTTGAAAAATGTGGAAATTTGGAATGCAGAAGTTGGAGGGTCTGTTGCCTTAAAAATGACATGGATCACATGGAAAACCATGAACAACAACAAAGGGATGGCAACCTACATAAGGAATCTCGTAGATGGTAATAGAGGGACAACAACCCACAAATAAATTCTTGTGGATGCCAAAGGAGGGATTGCGACCTGCAATGAAATTCCTGTGGACGATGACAGAGTGATGGCGACCCAGAATGAAATTCCTGCTGACAACGAAGGAGGGATGGCGACACACAAATAAATTCCCTCAACTTCACGAAACTTAGTAAATTTGCAATTTTTTAATTTTAGCACATGGGAAAAGGGGGAGATAGAGTGCCAAGACATATTTCCTTGAGATTTGACTCATTTTGAAAAATGTTGAAGTTTAAAATGCAAAATCTGAAGGATCTGCCGCCCTTTACAATGGCAAAGCTCAAATGCACTTCCATGGACGAACTTCCACTGTGAAATTTTCACAATGTCTAAACACATGGAAAATTTGATGCAAACCCCTTTGGGCATGTGAAGACATTCATTTTATGAGCCCGAGATGATGAAAACTTGAAGTTTGCACCCTTTCTTGGAAATGCATAGATTTGGAAGGGGGAACCCAGAGGATCTGCCACCCTTTACAATGGCAATCCACACACATAAACCTATCCATGGTGACCCGCAAAGAAATTCTCATGGACGGAGATGGAAGGATGATGACCTGCAAAAAAATTCTCGTAGATGGTGATAGAGGGACAATGACCCACAAAGAAATTCATGCGGACAACAATGAAGGGACAATGACCCACAAAGAAATTCTCATGGACAGAGACCCATAAAGAAATTATCATGAACGGCGAAGGAGGGAAGAAGACCTGCAATGAAATTCCCGCAACTTCCCAAAACTCAATGAAACCTTGGAAATTGACTTAGATATCACAAAAACATCCCAAATCCATAGGAAACTTTTCCCCAAAGTCAATAAAAATAAAGGCAAAAGCGAGGCAAGCAAGCAAGGTCCAAATTAGTACAAGTAAGCAAAAAGCAAAAAAAAAGGGGGTCACTTCGTTTGGTAGGGCATGTGCAAAATATGCACAACAATTACTAGTTCATCCTATATTTATACTATCTCCAACCTTGAAAAAGATACAAAGTCAACCATCCAACTTCAAATTCAAATTAGGTTGGTGCCAAAACATCCTAGGGTGGAATTAGAATGAGGGCAACTCAAACACATGCTTCACCGGGGCTGAAAATAGATCCAACATGCTTCATTAACTTCAAAGATAGTGCTTAACACATGGTCAGTCAAACCAGTGTAAAAAAAATAGAACAATTAAGCTCGTAACTTCCAAAAACTAAAAATACCTTCAATGCAATCAGAACATCTTAAGTCTAGAATTGTAAGTAAAAATACTTCATCAAAGTGAAATTTGGAACAACAAGTTTTCTCTCGGACCTCAATGAGAAGAAAAAAAACATAGTTCACAACTGGTGAATAAAACTCGAACTTAACAACAAACCAATAGCCAAACATCTAGATATATCAACCTTCAACAACTGTGACATGTTGATGGGTGCTTTTACACTTTCTCACCACAAAAAACATACAATTATGCTATCTCTATTGAAACATAATTTCCTACAACTAAGTTTCAAAAAATCACCCCAAGGTCTCTCGGGTGTCAGGTCATAACTTGCTAAAACAACTCAGTTGTTGATGTGATTTTCTAGTAATCACAAAGGGAATTTATGATTTATTAAGCATGTAGGGAATTGGGTCTGCAAATGGAGTTTTATAAATTCTGAAAATGAGTGAACAATTGTTGCAAGTTTAGAATAGGAAGCTAAAACTCCACCCTTTCCATCAAATTTGGCTTTACAATGATACTAGAACTTTACTTTAACTTCAAATTTAAAAAAATAGAAAAAGGGAAAAAGGGTTAGAAGTTTCCTAGACTTGTAATTAATGATGAACAGTAACAATGGAGGATGCTATAGTGGAAAAATTTCCTAAAACTGAGTTCCACTCAACCAGGGATAGCCCATAGTCTCATGAAACTAGTGCAATCTTCAAAGGGTCAGTGCAGATTTTTAGATTGTTCATCCACCATTAAAGCACGAATAAAAATTGAACTTAAGTGCAACAATATAAATGATGCTCAGACTAACTTTACATAGTAGTTTATCATCAATCAACAACCAAAAGTATGAGTTGGGAAGACATCAAACAAAGTAGCATACAACCATCATTAAAGCACAACATAAAACTAACAACTAAAAGTAACTTAAAGCAGGAAACAATAGAGCTAAAATATAATATTTGGAGATAGAATCATGCACACATGAGAGAAATACACAAGAAACCATAAAAATAATGATTTTCTCATATATTTTGTAGTAGCATGTCTTTACAACAACTCATCTCTCTTTGAAAATAAGAGGATGCCCCTATTTATAGTTTTCAAAAAGTGAAATGAATGGATAAGATTCATTTACAATGAGTGGTCAAGATTCATTTTCACTTAGGGTTTCACCTAGCCCCAACATATTACAATATATAAAATAGACTTTTGTCTTTTTCCTTATTTTGTCCTCTAATCTATTTTGTCTTGTAGTTTTTTTTCTCTTTTAGCTTCCTTTTTAGCCTTTACAACTACTTCAACAAGTATTCATCATCGATTATAGTCTTCCCAACCTCTTTATGTGTTGTGTACTCAACAAACTTTCCAATCATGGCTATGAGTTTCTTCTCTTTGGATAGCTCGGACTTGAGGATCTGGAAGGCTATCTTCTTGAATATGTCTATGATTTGTTCCTAGTGTTTAGTGCACTTTGGTGTAGCCTTTATGACTTGTTCTGATTGAGTGAAAGCCCTTGCAACAAAATCCATGAAATTCAGCGACAATGTATCTATAGCCCCTTGTTCCATCTTTTTTGTGAAGTAATGGCTTGATTTTCTTTGGATCTAACTACAAAGCGGGTATTTCATAATCCATCATCATCTTCAGATAATCTTCATTGTATGTCCGGTGCTCCATGACCCATTCATGGTCGAGCTCCAATTCATGCAAGGAATTTTCCAGAATCTCTTTCCTGTAATCAATGTTCATCTGTCATGTCTCAACCAACCAATGATCCTCTTTTGGTAGCTCCAGCTCCATTTCCCATGTTTCCTTGGAGAGATTAAGGATGCTCTCAAGCTTAGGATAGGTAATCCTATACAGCTCAGATAACTCTTTGTAGGTATTTATCATATTCCCTCCACTTGCTTTTGTAAACTTGGAAATTTATTGAACAACCTAGCAGCATGACAAATGCCCTGTTGGAATCAAGGAACACTGAGAAGGGGGGGGGGGTGAATCAGTGTTCTACAAAATTTAACTATATTAACCTGATATTTAAATCACTTATAGCATTAAACCAAAATAAATATGAAGGAACACAAAGAAATCAACCACAACACCATAACACAAGGCTTTTTTATGTGGAAACCCTATTAGGGGAAAAACCACGGTGGAGGTCAATCCACAATATGAGTATACTCAAATATAAGTGTTTAGAAATAGGAGAGCACATGCATTCAAGCACACTACCTAGAGCTTACTACTCAAATACAAAAGGAAGACTCACTATCTTACAAAACATTTGGATTACATCCAAAATATTTGAACTAAGAAAATAGCATCTGCTAATGCTTGATTACAGTTCCGGTTAAGCACATTTACAACATTCTTCACACTCTATCTGCTTTAATTCGGATCACAAATCTTTTTTTGCACAAGTGAAACTGTGCACAATCACTCTACAATCCTTTTGAATTTGCATCTTATCGCAACACAAACCAAAATGATAGAAGTAATTGATTATATATATCCCCATCAAGAGATTATATCAACCACATGTTGGCTTCAATAAAATATAAAACACGTACAAACTGTCGGCTCAATCCATAAATAATTATTAATGTGAATCATACAAAGTTGACTACAACATAGTGAGGACCCAAAACAATATCCTTGAACATGAAATATCTTAAACAGTTACTCCTCAAATATCCACAACATGCTACATTCATTGAGTTAGCCTTTTCACACTGTTAAACTGGAAATCAATCAACCAGATCTTCTAACTTTCAAACCAATTGATACAAGGCTCTATGATTCATAGATAACATAGATCATACATTGAAAAACCTCCCCTAAGATCCATAACACAAAATGATAAGAGGAAATTATATATGAATCAATATACACAACTTTTTTAGATGCTTTGTTCTAGCTTTAACAATTAATCGTTAATCTTCAATCTGACTTTCAAAATGAGAAAATGCTGACGTGTGGAGAGGATTAATGACTAGGGTTTCCATCAATGAGAACACCAGATGACTTGTGCAGTGTCTCTTTCCAACAATCTCCCCCTTTGGCATTGATGGCAACACTTAGTGAAAATTGACTAAGTCTCGGATCAATACCAACATGAATGCATTGCCATTCTCAAGATTTCAAAACACAACTCTTAACCACAACTCCCCCTAAGATGAATATGAAATTTTTCACTATCCCATTCTCCCCCTTTAAAATCAACGACAAAGATGGAAATCTACATACCAAAAATCATACAAAATTTCTATGAACAAACTATATATGTATAGACATGCTTTTACAACTTACATGAGCTTGAATATGTCTACAAAATTGTTCTTCAACAAGTTTAAACTAGTGTCCCAACCCTTCTTGAGACTCTCTAAAATAGTCATGTGACCACAAAACAAATAGGATTACATCTCTACTAACTGAAGGTTTGTCTGATCATTGACAACCATAATATCCTATGCTTCCTTCAATGCACTAAGCATTGTCTCCATCTTAGGACCAATTAGTCCTCTAAGCTCACATACCCTTTAAACAATTCTGTCATTTTCATGTTTCAAACTTTTAATCTTGTCAAGTAGGGATATGACTTGACCTTCTTTCTTACCAATAGAAATGGTTAGAGGTTCAAAGGCTTGAGAAATATTTGCTAACTATTTCTCATACTCCTTAATTTTCTTTTCAGTGTCAGTGAATTTAGACAAAGATAAGCATGAATTGTAGATCTTTCCACCTTTAGATAAATCACCTTGAATTTTCTTTACATAGGTAGCTAATAAATATTTATCATTAGCAATCATTCCCTTCAATCTAATGAACCTACTTGCATCAAATTCTTTTTGATCTTTTGATGCAGCCATGGTAGGAGGGTCCTCAAGGAGAACTATCTGAATCGTGTAGCAAGAGTAACACAACAAAAGCAATACATAATATGGAGGAAAATGTAGGTGAAAATATTTTCATTAACAAAAATCTTAGTTACATTCAGCCAACAACATTTGAGCTTACAGATTCAACTCACAGGCCTGACATAACATGTTCAATATTACAACATTCCTAATATTCTCCTTTATGCGAGCTGAAATCTTACAATTTAGATCAATCATAATATACTAAATTAACTACTCACTCCACTACTCTAGTCGATTGCAAGCTTTATACTATATACACGATTCTAGAAGCATCCACATCAGCCAAAGATCATCACATTATTCAAGGAAATAAAATGTAATATTCCCATGAATAGGTCGACTTCAAATTTGAATTACTCTATCAACAGGTGCATAGAATGAAGTGTGGACCTATACTGAAGGTTGGGGACACTCCATGAAACAATTAAAATCACACCATTGAGATCCACAAGTCATGGGGACAATCCAAGAAAGATCAAATTAGTCGTTAGTCTTGAAAACTATTTTGGTGCCAGTTCAAGAAACTGCCATGAAATTTCAGACGCGATAACTTGCCAAAAAAATATCCAATCACGCTCAAATCTTGGTATAAGGAAAATGAACATGTAGATGATGTAATCCAAGATCCACAAGGTTTGGTGAGAAAAGATGATGAATCCACCAACATGAACTGAGTAAGAACAAAACAAGAACAAAACTAAAAGAAAATATTTTTGGTTGATGGAAGATTGCCAAGAACCAAGGATGCTCCTACATCAAACATCTGGGGTTATTGAAAAGTGAGTCCCTCACTTTGCAGGGGCTAAAGGTAAACCAAAATGGTCTACCTCATCCTGAGAAATCCAAGAAGAATCCTCAACTGGTCTACCTTTCCAGTTCACAAGATATTCTTTGTACTGTCTTCCAAGTGTCTTTCTCTCATCTCTAATATCCAAAATCTACTCAATCCCATCTGACTGCTACTTAGGAAATTGGTGTTCCAATCTTACTTCACCGTCCTCTCTGAATTCTACTTCATGGTACTAGTGTAGGTTTACAATGTTGAATATAGGTGATATATTGATGCCATCTGGTAACTCTACTTCATATGCATTTCCAGAATCAAACTTCTTCAAAATATTACAAGGTCCAAAATTCCTCATCTTCAACTTGTTGTATGTTCCAACTAGAAATATATCCTTCCTCAAATATACCATCACTTCATCTCCAAATTTGAATTCCTTATCTCCTCTTTTCATCTATTTTCTCCTTATACTTCTGGTTCATGTCTTCCAATTGTTGTTTCACTTGAGTATGTACTTTCTTCATATGCTCTGCAAATTCTTTTGCTTCTGCACTCCTCTTATCTTCCATATTGATGTCTCTCAACTCTGATATTCCTCTAGGATGAACTCCAGTAACAATCCCAAAAGGTGTCTTCCCTGTACTCCTGTTCACTAAATTATTGTAAGCAAACTCTACTTGTGCAAGGACTAAATCCCAACTTTTGGTCTTCCTTTTAGTCAAACATCTCAGCAAATTCCCTAAAATCCTATTTACTACCTCCGTCTGTCCATCTTTATGTGGGTGAAATGTAGAACTAAACTTCAAATCTTTCTTTAACTTCTTCCAAAGTGTCCTCCAAAAGTAACCAATAAACTCTACATCTCTGTCTAAAACAATACTCCTAGGTAACCCATGTAATCTGACCACTTCCTTGAAAAACAAGCTTGCTACATGTATTACATCTTTTGTGTTCCTACAAGGTATGAAATGTACCATCTTAGAAAATCTATCTACCACCACAAATATAGAATTATTACCTCTTTATGTATTTGATAAACCAAGTATGAAATCCATACTAATGTCCTCCCAAGGTCTCTCCAGAACTATCAAGGGCTTATACAATCCAATATTCTGACTATTTCCCTTTGCAACTTGACAAAATCTGTAACTCTACACAAATATCCTAACATCCCTATGAATCCACAACCAAAAGTAATTCTCACTTACCAATGCCACTGTTTTATCAACTCCAAAGTGTCTTGATAGTCCTCCACCATGCTTCTCCTTCACCAACCCTCATTGAACTTTGGGGTATACACAACTAATTACTTCTGAACAACATATCCCCCTAAATGAAATAAGCCAACCATTGGCTTCTATCCTCCAAAACAGGTTCTTTACAAGCTTTCCAAGGTTCTACAAAATCCAGGTCTTTCTCATACAAGTTCTTCAACTCATCAAAGTCTAATACCTCCACTCTCATTTCTGTCAGTAAATTCCTTCTCCCACTAAAAGCATTAACAACTCTATTTGAATTTCCACTCCTATGCTTCAAAACAAAAGTGTAACTCTGTAAGAACTCTACCCATCTCATGTGTCTCTAATTCAACTTACCTTGACTTTCAAATATTGCAATGCTTGATGATCCATATACAACACAAACTCCTTAGGAAAAAATAATGTCTCCACTTCTTCAAGGCTTGAACTATAGCATAAAATTCTTGATCATACATTGAATATCTTCTCCTAGCATCATTCAATTTCTCACTAAAATAGGCTACAGGTCTTCCCTCTTGACTCAACACTACTCCAATTACATTTCACTTGCATCACAGTCTACTTGAAATACCTTACTAAAATCTGGTAAAGCCAACACAGGTTGCTCAATCACCTTCTACTTCAACAACTTAAAACTCAGGTCTTCTCCAGATGTCCATCTAAAATCCTTCTTATCTCCTCTCATTGTTTCTGTCATAGGACTACAAATAGAATTGAAGTTCCTAATGAACTTTTGGTAGAAACTAGCCAATCCATGAAATGATCTTACCTCTCCATGTTTCTAGTGTAGGCCACTCAACAATTACTTTTACCTTCTCAGATCCATCTTCAACCCATCCATAGATATTACAAATCCAAGATATACCAATTCCTCCTTCATGAAACTGCATTTCTTAATGTTTATCAACAACTGCTCCTCTCTCAACCTCTCAAAACTTGTCTTATATGAACAAATGTTCTTCCCTGCTCTTACTAAAATCAAGATGTCATCCAAGTAAACAATCACAAACTACCCAAGAATTTCTTCAATACCTCATTCATCAACCTCATGAAAGTACTCGTGCATTTGTCAATCCAAAAGGCATCACCAACCACTCATACAATCCTTCATTTTTCTTGAATGTTGTTTTCCACTCATCTCCTTCTCTATCCTATCGATGATATCCACTCTTCAAATCTATCTTTGTAAATTATCTAGCTCCACTCAAAAATCCATGATGCCATCCATCCAAGCAAAGGAAATCTATACTTCATGTGATCTTTTTATGGCTCTAGAATCTATACACATCCTCCATTCTCCATCCTTCTTAGGCACTAGCACAACAGGTACTACACATGGACTTAAGCTCTCTCTGATCAAACCCTTCTTCAAAAATTATTGCACTTGTCTATTCAACTCTTCATTCTCTTCGGTGTCATCTGGTGTGCTGCTTTATTAGGAAAACTAGCTCTAGGAATCAGATCCATGTAATGACTAATACTTCTCATAGGTGGTAATCCATCAAGTACATTATCTTAGATGATCTCCTCATACTCGTCAGCAACTCCTTTATCTCTTTTGGTTGTTCTTCTACATGCTTCAAATCTTCAGTCTTCTTAGGAACCAAGGCATAGCATATTTTCTCATGTCTCAACCCATCAAGGAATCTCCTTCCATCAACCAAAAAAACTCTAGTACTCGTACAAACCTCAACTGTAGGGACATCTTCCAAAGGTAACAAAATATGCTTCATCCCATTAGTAACAATAGTATATATATTCTTATTTCCATCATGAATAGCCTATCAATCATACTTCCAAATCCTTCCCAACAAAATATAACATATATCCATAGGCATGATATCACACAGAACTTCATCATGGTAATTTCCTATCTTTAATTTTACCAAACATTGTTCACTTACTAGTATCTTATGCTCATCTTGGATCCAAGCTATCTGATAGGGCTTCAGGTGCTTCAGCCTTTCCAAATTCAACTTGGTCACCATCTCTTTAGAAACTAGGTTCTTAGAACTTCGACTATCCATAATCACTTTTCAACATTTACCAGCTACCTTGCATCTAGTCTGAAACAAATTCTTTCTCTGCAATGGCTCCTTTTCCAACTCACTCTGACATAGTACTCATCTATTCACCAACACTTCTCCCTCTTCTGGTTTATTAGATGATCCAACATGTTCTTCCTCAACAAAGGTTGTTCTCATATTTTTCTCTATCTTTCTGCTTGCCTCTCCCTGATTACATTCAAAATCCCTATGTCCTTCTCCACCACACTTAAAGAAATTTCCCCTAAATACTATTTTATCCGTATCATCCTTTCTATATCCTTCATTCTAGTAACTACCATATCCTCCTTCTCTGTAAGAGCTCCCAAAACCTTTATGATATGAATTATCATTCTTACTGACCTCCTTATCCTTATTTTGATCTACAAAAGAGCCTCTTCCTCCTCCATCAAAAGTTCTTCATCTCTGAAATCTTCCACCTCTTCCTCTTTGTCTCTATTCATGTCTTTTATTCAACTTCTCTTCTCCTTTTAGGGCACACTAATATGCCTCTTCCACACTCTACAACTTAATCAAACTGATCTCATCTTATATAGATGACCTCAAACCATTCACATACCTAGGTACTTGCTCAATCTCATCCTCCGAATGTCCAGATCTAATATTCAACTTATAAACTCCTTAGTACACTTTGTCACACTTGAATATTTCTGCTTCATATTTTGCAACTTTCAGAACAAACTAATCTGATAATCTGCACGCATAAACTTTTTCTTCAATTTATTTATCATCTGATCCCATGCCTTTATCTTCTCTTTTCCTCTTCTCTACATATTTATCTACAAATTTTCCCACCAAAGGTATGCATGTCCTCTCAACTTTGTGTTACCAATTTTTCGCTACAGCTCTATTGGTGGAGCTGATTAAATGTTGTTATATTTAAAAGTGGACAATACAGTTATTTCTACATATGCTAGGTGTTGATTGCATCTTATTTGTCATTTTATAAGTGATAGTTATGCATTGAAATGAGGAAACTGAGTTTCAAGAAATTGATTTTCAATGTTTCATAATCAAATGGAGTACAATATTGAGCATTCAAAAATAAAGCATGACTGAATGCTTTCATTTATTTCATAAAGTGATTCATATTTACAACATTTCAATTGATTACAAGAATTCAAATGGTGATACATTCAAATGATGGTACAACATTGCATTATAAATGCATTTTCTTTTAAAAATGAAGAGCAGAAGATTGAAATTGAATATCCACACAAGTTGTGGATGTAACTGTTACAGTGCATCATAAGCATCACACTACACTATGGAAGATGCATAAAAGGAAAATTCACATAAGTATAGACATAATCATCATTGCATGTTGGTTGATAGCCGACGTAGAAGTGGTGCACCTTTTGTCTTCTTCGAGCTCCATTGACCTGTAGGAAGGAAAAGAGGGATGTTAGAGCTCTGACTATGAATATACCTACATGAACCATCAACGATAATGTAGTATGCTACTAATCATACACTGAAATAATGAAGAAAATTGCAGAAACATGAGCTGAAAGAGAGACATCAACATCATCATATGTATATTGTTTTATGCTAACATCGTTTGTTTCTTTGTGTAGGTATAGGGAAAATCATAAAGTTGTTTATCATTTGAAGATCAAGCATGTGGAGAAAAATGGGCTCCCACAAGGGTAGAGCTCGGCATGCTACCCCTTATTCATTACAAGTGGGCTAAGAAGGAGATTGCAATTATCATATTCATCAAGAAGGGAAAAATAAACTGAAGGAGTAAAACAAAGTTCATCCATCAAGTTATTAAGCCGACTGTTCACTCATAATAGTCAAACATGTTTCTGAAAACTACAGGTGAATAGTGGGTTTAATCAGGTCAATCAATTCAACTGATTACATTCATCTCAAACACTGTTGCATACATAATGTCTCAACAAAGAGAAATGTTACAGATTTTCATTTTAGAAGAGAGCAAGGCATAAAGCAGTTTTAAATAATGGAGCATAAAAATGCATGAAGAGTGCCAGATAAGGAGTGATAGCATCTAATCAATACATGAACAGTTCAGTCATCTATTAAGTGGTGGAGCAATCAACTTGTTTGTAAGTACAGAATACAATGATCAGGTGTGTTAGACACAATCTTTTTGGCTGGTAGTGAAGGGAAATAGTCCAAGAGTACAATATTTTTTTAAAGTTTTGTTTCCTGAATTATCATGTATTTTGAATGGTGGTACAACAAGTAAAAAGACATTTCCAGAATGAGTAGAGTTTACAAAGGAAATGGTATTAATGAGGGTTTGGAGTGCATCCATGAAGAGCATAACTATGAGTGCATAGGAGACTAAAGCAAACAAAAAATCTATAGAGTTAAATTTAAAAGATTTATGTGTGAAAGGATGGTTCAAAACAACATGGAAATGACACTTGAAAATGCAAGAAAATACAGATATATGGAGGTCTCTACTAAAATGTTGAATGTAATGAAAGCGCACAATCTTAGTCAAAATATCTATATGAAGGCTTTAGTTAAAATATTTAGTTTTCATCATCATATGGTAAAAACCCATGTTGAGCAATAACACATATTTCTTCAAGATTTTGAGTACTCACAGGGGTCTTCTACAGAAAGAGGCAGGGTTTATGTTTTGTTAGAAATAAGTTTATACAGTGTTTCCATGGTCGAGGCTGGAATACAACAAAAAAATACATTCATATAAGCTTGTTTTTAGAATACAAGATACCCATGTAAGGGTTTAATTATAAACCATGGAAGAAAGTAAAATATCATTATGGTTTGAGCTCCATAAGAGAAAATCACAAGATAACCAAGTTTTCTTCAAAACAGTAAGTATCCATATGGTGAAAATTTAGAAAACAGAAAACCATGTTGGGTCGAGCCCAAATTTTGCATGAATAATTAAATATATAGATTCTTGTTTAGTTTTCAAAATACCCATTTTGGGGTTTTGAATTCAAAGGAAGATAGTACAATTTTCAGAGATACCCACTTTGGGGTTTTTATAACCTGCAAGTTTTCTTCATTTTTACAAGTACCCATGTAGGGTTTTTTACAAATCTGAACAAAGAATGTATATAATGCAGATTTTTATGAGTGGAATTCATGGGAAAACATCTAAAGCTCGCGTCCTGTCAAAGTCCTCAATGTTTTTGTAAGATTTGTAGAAAAATGGATAACAACAGGGAAGAACAAAAAGCTTACGACTTCTTGCTTGGGGAAGACAAGAGGTCATGGCCAAAGCATTCACAAATAGCTTCAAAAACACCTAGTTCGAGCTCATGTGGTTCGGCCAATGGGTAGGATGGCCACAAAAGTATCAAGAACAAGCACAAAAAATAATGAATTCATTAGATAGTTATCTCATGGCCGTGGCCAGTAGGGCCTTCTTCTCATTAAAAGGAGCCAAGGAAAATACAAAGAAACAATAGAGTGCACAAGTCAAGCTTACCACTAGAGGCTGAATTTGGTGAAGAGTCAATGACTCGGTCGAGATTGTGTATGGTGGCCAACAAGAAACAAAGCACCAGAATTGGAGTAAATGCATTATTAATGGCATTCTAGCCGTAGCCTATGAGGCTATTTTTCTCACCAAAAGAGCCATGAAAGATGTCAAAGAGGTGTGCTCCTGCCACGACCTTGAGACTAGAAAGATGATTGAAAAGTGAAGTATGGAGTTTCAGGAAGACCACAAGAAGTTTGAGATCTTTTTACCTTAAAGAAAAAACCATGGAGGAATCAACGAAAGTGGCAAGCATGGAGGATGGAATTTCTCTCATCCAGATGAAACCCTAGTTCATATGGTAGCGACTGCAAAGACTCATTTCTCCAAAGTTTCACTTTGCAAAATGATGTGAAAACATAGGGCATTCTTTGCATTTTGTTCATTAGGGTTTTTCTTTGCCCTAAGTCGAATTGGGATTTATCACATTTCTTTAAGAAAATCCTTGCCAATTAATTTCCCCTTATGAAATACATATGCCTAAGTCGACCATGGTGTTCTTCTAAGACTTTTGAGTATAGGTCCAATTTAGGTTTTGGGATAATGCCTTAGTGAAAGTGGAGATTGATAGATATCTTAGATTTTAATTGATTTTGTGAGAAATCAATTAAAATAATTGGTGATATTTTACTTATGGCTTAGGGTTTTTTATGTTTTCAATTGATTTTGAAGAAATCAATTAGGATATTGATGGAGATTTTATTGTAAATTTATTATTTTTTGAGAAAAAGAAAGATTTGTATTGGAGAGATAAGTAGTTGTTTTTGCAAAAGATTTCAAAATATTTAGTTGCAAAATTAGTCAAATTATAAAGTATGCATATCATGTAAAGCAAGATTAAAGTGGTGCTTTTATAAATCACTTTATTCTTTTCTATTCTTAGCAAATTTCTTGAGATATTGCTTTGGTCGGATTTGAGATGCTTGTTGGATGGATAAGTTGTTTTATTTGCTTTAAAAGAAGATTTAGTCTATTTTTAGGGGTTGAACAGTGTGAACATTGAAACAATGAGTTTTTTCTGCTTTTGTGCGGACTTTTGAGACAGTTTTGAGACCTTTTCCTAGAGCTTTCTTTTTGAGCTCAAATTAGGGTTTTTGGAGGGATTTATCTTGAAGAAGACTTAGTTTTCTTCTTTTTCTCAGTTTAGATCATTGTTTCTTTCTCTCTTGTGCATACAGAGAGTTTTGTAAGCATTTTGTACTTATATTTTGGCAAAAACACTCTTTCAGTTTTAATAAAGCAGCATAATTCTCCTTCTCATTTTTGTCTCATTTTATAATAACAATTTGATGTCCTTGTGATTCAAATCAAAATCCTTTTATGTCTTGCAGTTGTAAGTTGTGTTTTAGAATTGCATAGTTTCAGGTTGTATGTTGTATTTCATCTATGAATCTTCATACAAATTATTGATGGAAGTATGTGCCAGTGAGATTGTCAGATATTGTGTTAGGAAAGATGTTGTGGGTGTCAGTGCTTAAATCTCATAACTTCTAGTGAAATACCAGTTAGATTTAAGTTTTAATTTCAGTTCATCCTTCTAACTCTTTACCTGAAAATAAATTAGAATAGGATTCATATTTCGGATAACTAGCTCACTCTGGAGATTCTCTTTTCGCATAAATCACCCACATCTAAAAAGAGTTTCCATGTTTCAACAGTTAGTCTGATTTTTGCAAATATGACAAAGGGTGCATATCTTATTGATAACAGTTTTTGGTAGGTCTGGTGGGACTCTGAAACCCATTTCAGAGAAATTTTTGAGATTTTAATTTGTTGTTTGGTGTATGCAGCAAATTTATTTAGCCTTTTGGAGGCTCATTTCAATATACCTGGCAACTTTGATCCTGATTTTGCATGGTAGTACAACTTGTGCATGAGAAAAATATAGACCAAATCGAGTACTGCACCTTTCAAATATCAAGAGTTGTCTCCACCACAAAGAAGAGGCAGAACACCAAGGATGCTCTTTGAGACACCTAAATGATCGAAGTCGACACCTCCTATTTTCAACTCTTTGGTTTTATCACCAGGAGTACTGGTTCTGATATCACAATCACTGCCAATGGCAGCACCTGTTCACGCCTTTTAATGGAGGAAACCCATTAGACATCACTCAACATGATGACATCCTAGTTGCAGCCCATAGAAGTCTGCCATACTTCACTGAGGAGGACCTCACTACACCGGTTGAGTAGATTCGTGACGTAGGCACCGTGTGCTTAGTTCACAACATCACACAAGAAAATGTCGCGTTAAGGCTCTTGGCTGCATCACTCAAAGGGAAGGCATTGCAATGGTTCATAGGTCTCGCAACCAACTCAATCATGACATGGGATGCGTTAGGTAATGGTTTATACCAATATTTTGCTAATAAATCTGATAGTCTGTCTCTGTTAGAGCAATTAAGCACCATTTAGGGGGCGCCACATGAGCACTTGGCTAATTTCAACTATTGATTTCAGAGAACCTGGGATAGGATTCCTGCAACGATAAAACCTTTACCAACACATGCTTTTCTATTTTACTTAAAATCTTTGAATAGTAAGATTTCAGTCATGACTCAATCTATGGGTGGGCATACACTCCCTAACGCTTACGACATAGCCATTAGAGCTAGGAACTATCTCATCCAAGCTGAAGACATAACCCCTAGACCTCCTATTCCTTTGTTTCTAGAAATATAGCCACCGACCCCTATTGTTGTACCTTCCTTAGCTGTTGTCCCACCTGTTCTAGTAATAGGTTATCATAACGCAACCCAAGAAATTGTTGCTCTAGCCCAAAACCAAGAATTTCAAGAGATTAAAAGTATACTCAAGACCTTCAGGAATGATCTTGTGAGGATTAAGAAGCAAGTCAATTATGAACATAAGCCTTATCAAGCCCCCTATCAGCAAAACTAGCCTAATAGGCCTACCTTTCAGAATGATTACCAAGCCCAAAGAAGGAATTTTAACCTTAGGCCATTCCAACCATACAATCCAAACACAGCTAGTTCGTCAAAGGAACTTGCGCCCCAAAATAATGTTGCCTAGGATTGCGATTGGTGTTATCCATGCAATCAGCCCCATAACCAATCAGCGTGCACTAATGGAATGAGAAATCAGGCTTTAATGGTTCAAAATAACTATGTTGGTTCAGAAAATATTGCAGATTAGAATCAAGAACAGTAAGATAATGTGGAAGTCGCCTTGCCAAACTGGCAAAGCTCTGAATTCTATGGTGTGAATGGTCAAGATCAGCAAAATTATTCTATTTCGGCCAATACTAGATTGAAAAAGAGAGCTATGGATTCAGGGCAACAAGCTGGAAATTCACAGCAGCAATCTTCAAGAGAAAACCAGCCCATTCCTTCATCAAACGTTAATGTTGTAATGCAGCCTAAAATGCAGATTTTGCAAAGAGGCCAAGAGATACATGGCAAAAAGTAGTCTAAGATGCATTCACAACCTTTGTAGAGGAAAAACGATGCTGCTATCATTAAAAACTAGTAGAAGGTAAATTCGACATCATTTAATATTGTTGAGCACCTCAGAAAAGCTACTGTCAGTATGTCAGTATTAGATGCTTTGCACCTCCTAGGGTAGAAAATTTTACTACAGGATGCTTTAGTTGAGTTGTCTATTTATGACAATGCTAATCAAGGAGTTGCAAAAGTCGTGCATGAAAATGATCTAGAGGCTAAGAATCAGCAAAGAGGTAAAGAGGTAAAGCCTCCTCCATTTTACTTAATTCTAATTATTGGTGATAAAATTGTTCATAACTATATGGTAGACTCTGGTGCCAGTAGCTCTGTTATGCCTAAAATCTTAGCTGATAAGTTGGGTCTTGTTTATGAGCCTAACCCCTAGAAGGGCATAGTTTAATTAAATGGGTCTGTTGCTAAAACTACTGGTATTATAAAAAAATTGGCTTACTTTGCACGCATCCTCGAGTTTTGTTATTCATCAAGACATACATGTCATTGACTTGCCACCACACTTTTCCATTTGTCTCTCGAGGGATTTTACAGCCAAGTTGGGTGGGTTTCTATCTTCAGATTGGTCTAATCTCTTCTTTAGAACAAGGTATGGTACGGAAGTGACCATAAAGTTTGAGCCTCTTGCCAAAGACCATATCAAACCATATTCACCAAATCCTATCAATGATAACCTCTATGGCACCTCTAAACTTGAGGAGCAAACCATGATCTCAGACTACAACACCCATATAGAAAATATCAATCTAGATGAATGGGTAGCCGAAGATCACGAGCTTGATCCATTTCAGGACACAGATGAGATAGGATTAGGAGTCTATATGATTCAAGAACCTGATTTTGATATGCCTAATCTTTGTAAAGAGGAGGAAGAGTCTATAGAAACATAAAACAAGCTTTGGAAGCTTTACTTCGATGGTTTGAGAAGCAATATTGGTGCTGGAGGTGGGGCTATGTTGATTTCACCAGAGGGAGATAAATACTTTTCAGCCTGCAAATTTGCTTTCAGCTGTTCGAATAATACAACTGAGTATGAAGCGTTGGTGCATGGCTTCGAATGGGCTTGCAAAAGAGGTATTAAATGCTTTCAAGTTTATGATGATTTATAACTAATTGTAAATCAGATCATAAATTTAAATGCTTCCAAGAATGATTTTCTTAAGAAATATAAGCATCGTGTATGGGATTTGATGGAATATTCTGATGCTTTTAATATTGTTTCAATTCATAGAAACAAAAATAAGCATGTTGATAGGCTTGCTGCCATAGGAGCCCAGTTTGATATTCCCAATGAGATTCATAAAGTAGAGGCACATCAATATGTGAAAATAGTGGTCAGACCTTCCATGCCTGACAATAATGTGAGCTGGTAGGTTTTTTGACAACGATGAGCAAATTGTAAATTTTTTAATTGTTGAAGCTGAGTTTGCAAATGGAAACCAACAAAAATGGCAGCAGCAGTATGATGATCAAATTGTGCAGTTGAGGACAAACAAGCTTCCAAAAGGATTGGTAACCTTGGAATTTGTGTTTAACTCAGATGACCAAGCCCGGAAAGACAAGTGTGGTCTGACTGTTAAGGAAGAACATTATGCAGCCATTGAAATCTTCAAAGGAAAACTTCTTAAGTTCGGAAAGGTATGTAATAAAGAGGAACAACAAGCATTTATTCTGTTATGTCAAAAATTTAGTGATGTTTTTTCTTGGGAGTAGAAGGATTTGAGAGATTTTAACCTAGAACTAGCCCAACATACTATTGAATTAGAGCCTGGTGCAAAACCAGTAAGGTAGAAACAAAGACCTCTTAACCCCAAATTAGAACACCTTATGAAGGCTGAACTGAATAATTTAGTTGAGAGTGGTATTATTTTTCCTATCAAGCATACTTCTTGGGTGTCAAACTTAGTTCCAATTAGGAATAAAAGTGGGGAAATCATATTATGTGTCAATTTCTGAGATTTAAATAAGGCTTCATTGAAAGACCACTACCCACTCCTTTCCATAGAGCAAATTTTGCATGTAGTTTATGGTTCTAATAGATTTTCTTTGCTAGATGGTTAGTTAGGTTACAACCAGATTCTGGTTAAGCAAGAGGATCAATTCAAGACAACATTTACAACTAAGTGGGGCACGATGGCCTACAAAAAGATGATTTTCGGCTTATTCAACACTGGAGCAACTTTTCAGCAAGCGATGGATATGGCCTTTCATGGCCTTATGAACAAGTTCATTCTGGTATATTTAGATGATATTACTATTTTTTCTAGAAATGCTAATGAACATCTTGATCATTTAGAATAGATTTTTCAGAGATGTAGAGAATTCAAAGTGTCCCTTAATCTGAAGAAGTGTATATTTTTAGTGCATGAAGGTAAACTCCTAGGACATGTTGTTTCAAAGCAAGGGATTTCTATAGATCCTGAAAGAGTCTCTACAATTCTTGAATTACCATTACCAGCTCACAAGAAAGGCTTGCAAAGATTTCTTGGAAGAATAAATTTTGTGAGGAGGTTCATATCGAACATTGCAGCTTTGATGCAACCTCTCACTTCTATGCTTAAAAAGAATATGCCTTTTAGTTATACCAAGGAAGGTAAGAGAATATTTGAGTAGATAAAGGAAGCCCTTGCAGCTGCTCCTACTCTCATCAATCCAAATTTTGACAAAGACTTCATTTTGTATGTCTTTGGAGGAGTAGCTACTATTTAAGCTATGTTATGCCAGCAAAACGATGAAGGCTTGGAGCAACCTGTAGCATTTTTCAGCCAAGTATTACATGATTATGAAGTGAAGTATTCTTTTGTCAAGAAGCATGTTTTTGTTGTTGTCAGAAGCCTTAAGAGATTTAGGTATATGTTGTCTAACAACAAGATTCACTTGTTGGTTGCTCATTCAACTATTAAGGATTTCTTACCGAACAAAGATATTAATGATAAACATTCTGGTTGGATAACCAAAGTAATGGAATTTGATGTTGATATTAAGGTAGCCAAGCTCGTTAGAGGCAAGGCTTTGTGTGAAAAGATTGCTGGAAATGAAGACAACTTAAAAGGAGCTGAAGATATGGATACAGTGCTAAAAAATGATGTTGCAAGCATTGTTCGAGTGTCTCCTGCTACTTGGTTGTAGCAAATGATGCATTATTTGCAAATTGGTGAGTGCCCTGAAGGCTTAGACAGAGCAAAAAGAAGGTATTACAGATTACAAGCCTTTCCTTATGCAATTATTGATGAAATTCTTTATAGGAGAGATTTTCAAGGTATTTTATTGAGATGTATTCAGCCTAATTAATTTAACAAGCTTTTACCAAAATTTCATGATGGGCCTTCAGGAGGTCATTTTGCTACAAGAACAACAACCCTAAAAATTATGCGGGCTGGTTATTATTGGCACGATTTTTTCAAAGATGCTATTGCTTGGGTCATAAAATGTGAGAAATGTACTTTATTTTCTGGAAAATAGAGGCTTGCAGCATTGTCCCTACATCTGATTTAGGTGGAACAAACCTTTGCTAAGTGGGGCTTAGATTTTATTGGTCCTATCAATCCACCTTCAAGTGCGGGTCATAAGTGGATACTTACTGCCACAAATTATTTTACCAAATGGACCGAAGTTGTTGCTTTGAAAGAAGCAAACGCGAATTATGTACTTAACTTTTATCATGACCTAGTCTCGATATTTGGAATTCCAAATTCAATCATTTCTGACAATGGTTTGGCTTTTATTGGTTTGAGGATTTCTGATTGGTCAGCTAGAAATAATATTTATTTGAACTTGTCTTCTAATTATTATCTGTAGGGCAATGGTTAGGCGGAATCTACAAACAAGAATCTGATTTAGATAATCAAGAAAAATGTTGAGGATAATCAGTGGACATGGCATGAAAAGCTTAAGTTAGCTCTTTGGGCCAAGAAAATAACTCCTAAAAGAGCCACTAGTTGTTCTCCTTTTGTTCTAGCTTATGGTAAAGAAGCTAAGTTACCTATTTCCATTGAGTTACCAACTTTAAGTTATGTTAAAGAACTGGGATTGTTGAATGAACAACCTCTTGAGGTGAGATTTGCATAGCTAGTAGAGCTGGAGGAAACTAGGAAAGAAGCTCTAAGGTAGCTTGAGATACATCAAGCTCAGATGAAGAATTATTTTGACAAAAGAGCAAGACCACGTGACTTCATTGTTGGAGATCTAGTCTTCAAGTGGAATGAATTTAAAAGCAGACCTGGATGACATTCCAAGTTTGATGTTATTTGGGATGGGCCTTATGTGATCACGAACTGCAAGGAACACAATGCGTTCCAACTTTCTAAATTGACTGGAGAGGTGTTGTCTATCCCAGTTAATGGGATCCACCTCAAACATTGCCTCTAAAATAAGTTTATCTTGTAAATAAGTAGAGTAGTATTGAAAATAAGTTTGTTACACACATTTTACTTTTTGTAGTTTTGTTTTCCCTAAGCGCTGCTACGCATGTTCTATTGGCTAGCAGGGCCTGCTAGTTTGCTTTCAGTTCTGTTTCATTTTGTTTTGCCGCTATTTGGAGTGTTGCTGTTTAAGTTTCTAAATTTCACGAAGGGGTAGATTTGACTCCATGCCCAATGGAGTGTTTTAAGGCAACTGATCTATGCTTGGCAGGCAAGCATTTAGCAGAAATCACCAAAATGTTACCAATTTTTTGCTACAACTCAATTGGTGGAGTTAACTAAATGTTGTTATATTTAAAAGTGGAAAATACAGTTATTTATGCATATGCTAGGTGCTGATTGCATCTTATTTATCATTTTATAAGTGATAGTTATGCATTGAAATGAGGAAACTGAGTTTCGAGAAATTGCTTTTCAGTGTTTCATAATCAAATGGAGTACAGGATTGAAAATTCAACAACAAAGCATGACTGAATGCTTTCATTTATTTCATAAAGTGATTCATATTTACAAAATTTCATTTGATTATAAGAATTCAAATGGTGATACATTCAAATGATGGTACAAAATTGCATTATAAATTCATTTTCTTTTAAAAATGAAAAGCAGAAGATTGAAATTGAATATCCACACAAGCCGTGGATGTAACTGTTATAGTGCATCATAAGCATCACACTACACTATGGAAGATGCATAAAAGGAAAAGTCACATAAGTATAGACATAACCATCATTGCATGTTGATTGATGGCTAATGTAGAAGTGGTGCACCCTTTGTCTTCTTTGAGCTCCATTGACCTGTAGGAAGGAAAAGAGGGATGTTATAGCTCCAACTATGAATATACCTACATGAACCATCAACGATAATGTAGTATTCTACTAATCATACACTGAAATAATGAAGAAAAGTGTAGAAACATGAGCTGAAAGAGAGACATCAACATCACCACATATTGTTTTATGCTAACATCATTTGTTTCTTTGTGTAGGTATAGGGAAAATCATGAAGCTGTTTATCATTTGAAGATCAAGCATGTGGAGAAAAATGGGCTCCCACAAGGGTAGAACTCGACATGCTGCCCATTATTCATTACAAGTGGGTTGATAAGGAGATTGCAATCATCATGTTCATCAAGAAGGGAAAAATAAACTAAAGGAGTAAAATAGAGTTCATCCATCAAGTTATTAAGTTGACTGTTCACTCATAACAGTCAAACATGTTTCTGAAAACTACAGGTGAATAGTGGGTTTAATCAACTCAATCAATTCAATTAAGTACATTCATCTCAAACACTACTACATACATAATGTCTCAACGAAGAGAAATGTTACAAATTTTCATTTTAGAAGAGAGCAAGGCATAAAGCAGTTTTAAATAATGGAGCATAAAAATGCATGAAGAGTGCCAGATAAGAAGCAGTGATAGCATCTAATCAATGCATGAATAGTCCAGTCATCTATTAAGTGGTGGAGAAATCAACTTGTTTGTAAGTACAAAATATAGTGATCAGGTGTGTTAGACACAATATTTTTGGCTGACAGTGGAGGGAAATAATCCAAGAGTACACTATTTTTAAAAAAATTTGTTTCCTCAATTATCATGTATTTTGAATGGTGGTACAACAAGTAAAAAGTCATTTCCATAATGATCAGAGTTTACAAAGGAAATGGTATGAATGAGGATTTGGAGTGCATCCATGAAGAGCGTAAATGTGAGTGCATAGGAGACTAAAGCAAACAGATAATCTACAGAGTTAAATTTAAAATATTTTTGTGTGAAAGGATGGTTCAAAACAACATGGAAATGACACTTGAAAATGCAAGAAAATACAGATATATGGAGGAGGTCTCTAATAAAATGTTGAATGTAATCAAAGTGCACAATCTCAGTCAAAATATCTATATGAAGGCTTCAGTTAAAATATTCAGTTTTCATCATGTTATGGTGTACCCGTGTTGAGGAATAACACAGATTTCTTCAAGATTCTGAGTACTCATAGGGGTCTTCTATAGAAAGAGGCAGGGTTTATGTTTTGTCAGAAATAAGTTTATACAGTGTTTCCATGGTCAAGGATGGAATACAACAGAAAATACATTCAGATAAGCTTGTTTTCAGAATACAAGATACCCATGTAAGGGTTTAATTATAAACCACGGAAGAAAGTAAAATATCATCATGGGTCAAGCTCCATAAGAGAAAATCACAAGATAAACAAGTTTTCTTCAAAACAATAAGTACCCATATGGTGAAAATTAAGAAAACAAAAAACCATGTTGGGTCGAGCCCAAATTTTGCATGAATAATTAAATATACAGATTCTTGTTCATTTTTCAGAATACCCATTTTTGGGTTTTGAATTCAAAGGAAGATAGTACAATTTTCAGAGATACCCACTTTGGGGTTTTTATAAACTGCAAGTTTTCTTCATTTTTACAAGTACCGATGTAGGGTTTTTTACAAATTTGAACAAAGAATGGATATAATGCAGATTTTTATGAGTGGAATTCATGGGAAAACATCTCAAGCTCGTGGCCTGTCAAAGTCCTCAATGTTTTTGTAAGATTTGTAGGAACATAGATAACAACAGGGAATAACATAAAGCTTACCACTTCGTGCTTGGGGAAGACAAGAGGCCATGGCCAAAGCATTCACAAATAGCTTCAAAAACACCTAGTTCGAGCTCATGTGGGTCGGCCAATGGGTAGGATGGCCACAAAATTATCAAGAACAAGCACATAAAATAATGAATTCATTAGATAGTTATCTCATGGCCGCATCTAGTAGGGCCTTCTTCTCATTAAAAGGAGCCAAGGAAAATACAAAGAAACAATAGAATGCACAAGTCAAGCTTACCACTAAAGGCCGAATCTGGTGAAGAGTCAATGACCAGGTCAAGCTTGTGTATGGTGGCCAACAAGAAACAAAGCACAAGAATTGGAGTAAATGCATTATTAATGGCATTCTAGCCATGGCCTGTGAGGTTGTTTTTCTCACCAAAAGAGCCATGAAATATGTCAGAGAGTTGTGCTCCTGCCGCGGCCTTGAGACTGGAAAGATGATTGAAAAGAAAAGTATGGAGTTTCTGGAAGACCACAGGAAGTTCGAGATCTTCTTACCTTAAAAAAAAAACCATGGAGGAATCAACGAAAATGGCGAGCATGGAGGCTGGAATTTCTCTCATCTAGATGAAACCCTAGTTCATATGGCGGCGGCTATAGAGACTCATTTCTCCAAAGTTTCACTTTGCAAAATGATACGAAAACATAGGGAATTCTTTGCATTTTGATCATTAGGGTTTTTCTTTTCCCTAAGTCGAATTGAGCTTTATCACATTTATTTAAGAAAATCCTTGCCAATTAATTTCCCCTTATGAAATACATATGCCTAAGTCGACGATGGTGTTCTTCTAAGACTTTTGAGTCTAGGTCCAATTTAGGTTTTGGGATAATGCCTTAGTGAAATTGGAGATTGATAGATATCTTAGATTTTAATTGATTTTGTGAGAAATCAATTAAAATAATTGGTGAGATTTTACTTATGGCTTAGGGTTTTTTATGTTTTCAATTGATTTTGAAGAAATCAATTAGGATATTGATGGAGATTTTATTGTATTTTTATGAATTTTTGAGAAAAAGCAAGATTTGTATTGGAGAGATAAGTAGTTGTTTTTGCAAAAGATTTCAAAATATTTAGTTGCAGAATTAGTCAAATTATAAAGTCTGCATATCATGTAAAGCAAGATTAAAGCGATGCTTTTATAAATTGCTTTATTCTTTTCTATTCTTAGCAAATTTCTTGAGATATTGCTTTGGTCAGATTTGAGATGCTTGTTGGATGGATAAGTTGTTTTATTTGCTTTAAAAGAAGATTTAGTCTATTTTTAGGGGTTGAACAGTGTGAACATTGAAACAGTGAGTTTTTTCTACTTTTGTGCGGACTTTTGAGATAGTTTTGAGACCTTTTCCTAGAGCTTTCTTTTTGAGCTCGGATTAGGGTTTTTGGAGGGATTTATCTTGAAGAAGACTTAGTTTTCTTCTTTTTCTTAGTTCAGATCATTGCTTCTTTCTCTCTTGTGCATACAGAGAGTTTTGTAAGCATTTTGTACTTATATTTTGGCAAAAACACTCTTTCAGTTTTAATAAAGCAACAAAATTCTCCTTCTCATTTTTGTCTCATTTTATAATAGCAATTTGATGTCCTTGTGATTCAATTCTGAATCCTTTTATGTCTTGATGTTGTAAGTTGTGTTTTAGAATTGCATAATTTTAGGTTGTATGTTGTATTTCATCTATGAATCTTCATACAAATTACTGATCGAAGTATGTGCCAGTGAGATTGTGAGATATTGTGTTAGGAAAACTGTTGTGGGTGTCAGTGCTTGAATCTCAAATTTTCTAGTGAAATACCAGTTAGATTTAAGTTTTAATTTCAGTTCATCCTTCTAACTCTTTACCTAAAAATCACTTTTAATAGGATTCATCTTTCGGAGAACCAACTCACTCTAGAGATTCTCTTTTCACATAGATCACCCACATCTGAAAAGAGTTTCCATGTTTCAACATATAGTCTATTTTTGAAAATCTGACAAAGGGTGCATATCTTATTGATAACACTTTGTACAGGAATATTTCAACTTCTTATCTTTAGTAGTACCTTCAAATTCAAAATACTTTTCCATCTTCGTTATCCAGTCAATAAATTCTTCTGAATCCAAATTACCATTATAATCTGGTGGATTGAAATGTGGTTTTGTATTCGCTCTTGTTAGGGCTCTTCTGAACCTTTCTTCTCCTTGATCTAGACCAAGTTTCTCTTCTCTTCCTCTTTTATCCTGTACTTCTACCTCTTCATTGGGACATTTCTACTGCATCTAATGTAGCAACAATTCCTCTCAACATCTCCATTAAAGTTGGGTCTGCATTTCCATGCACTCCATTTCCTCTAACATTTATTCTTCCCACCATCTTTACACAAGTCCTCTGTAGTTGCAAGTTAGATCCTAAATCTGCCACCCCACAAAAAATATTCTATAGGACTCTACAAATTCTGATGACTTGACATGGATCAAACCTCACTCTGATACCAATCTGACACAACCACGATAGGAGGGTCCTCAAGGAGAACTATCTAAACCGTGCAACAAGAGTAACACAAAGAAAGAAATATAGAATATGGAGGAAAATGAAGGTGCAAAATATTTTCATTAATAGAAATCTCAGTTACATTCGGTCAACAACATCCGGGCTTACAGATTCAACTCACAGGCCTGACATAACATGTTTAATATTACAACATTCCCAATATGCTCCTTTATGCAAGTTGAACTCTTACAATTCAAATCAATATTAATCTACTCAATCAACTACTCACTCCACTACTCTGGTCTATTGCAAGATTTATACTATATCCACAATTTTGGAAGCATCTGTGTCGGCCAAAGTTCATCACATTATCCAAGGAAAGAAAATGTAACGTTCCCATGAATAGTTCGACCTCAAATTTGAATTACTCTATCAATAGGTGCATAGAATGAAGTGTGGACCTATACTGAAGGTCGGGGAAACTCCACATAATAATTAAAATCACACTATTGAGATCCGCAAGTCATGAGGATGGTCCACAAATGATCAAATTAGCCATTAGGCTTGAAAACTATTCAGTGTCGGTTCAAGAAACTGCCATGAAATTCTGGACGTGATAACTTGTCGAAAAAATATCCAATCACGCTCAAATCTTGGAATAAGGAAAATGAACATGTAGACGATGTAATCCAAGATCCATAAGGTCTGGTGAGAAAAGATGATGAATCCATCAACATGAAATGAGTAAGAACAAAACTGAAAGAAAATATTTTTGGTTGATGCAAGATTTCCAAGAACCAAGGGTGCTCCTGTATCAACTTTATCCACATCTAACTTCTCAAAAGACTCAAAGTGAGTACTTACATAGTTGATAAGTTTCTTTAGGTGACTAGATGGAGAATTGGATGAGTCCTTGACATATTTAGGCATGATCTTCTCCAAGATACCAGATGCAAGACTTAGCAACTCGATGTCCTCAATGTGAGATTTTAGTATCTCCTCCCTTGCATTGGCTTGAGAAAATGATGCTACCTTTAGCTTTTGAATAGGAGATAGAGTGGCCAAGTTGATAGGACCTTCAACTAGTTCAGGGTCAAACTCCTCCTGTTGTTCTTCTAAAAAATACTTCAGTACCTTTGCAGTGTCTCTTGCTTCCATAGGAATCTCCTTTTCCTTAGCCTTCTTTTCTTCAACTACAGATTCTTGGTTAGCTTCATGAATATTTATTTCTTCAACTGATACAACTTTAGGAGCTTTAGTCTCCATAGTAATTTTGGTATCTTTCATATCAAGAGGATTCTAAGTATCCTCAAATGTATCCTCTTTCACCTCTTCAATTTCTAGACCAAATGGAACATTTTCCTCATGAATTTCTTCAGAAGCAACATTGTATCTATTCTTCAACATAATTGCCTTAAGGATTTTCTCAATATCTTTTGCAACTTCTTCAGTCTGCCCAATCATAAGCTTATTCACCCTTGTCTTTCTCTTAAAATCCCTTTTATCCTCATTGAGAATATTCTTCATTTCTTATATAGACATTATTGGACATATATTAGCAAGTATGCGTTCTCTCATTTTCTCTTCTTCAGTTCTTGCATTCACTCTCCTCATTTCTAGGATTTCATATAGCCCTTTAGGTAAGTCTAAAATTATTTCTATGAGGTTCATATTAAAAGAATTCAAATATTTTATTGTAGCTTCTTCAAGAATTCTTTGATCGACACTATCAAAGGTGTCATACCATTCAGAAAGTGGTCTAAGATTACTAACCTTAATCAGGGCCTTTTCAACTTCCTCTACAAACCTGATTTATCAGTTTTCATCTTTTTCTTTGCTTTCTCTTCACCAGAGGGCTTTTCCTTAGAGACTTTTGACACCTTTGTTCCCTTATGCTTGATTTCTCTTACCTCTTCATTAGATTTAGTTTCTTCATCATCATCACTTGCAACATAGACTCTTGTGCTTTTATCCTTCTTCATCTTCCTTTCTCTACCGAATGTCTTGACTTGAAATTTTAGAGGGCTTGATTTCTTTGTAGGACCGAATGAAAGTGTAGAGTTCCTTGTAGATCTAGATCTAGTAGAGGATGTTATCAGACTAGTAGACTCAATTCTAGCAAGCTCTCCTTCTTCAACTTGTTATCTTTTCCTCCTAGCTTCCCTCACTGCTTTAGCTGATATGCCCATGCTTTCTGCAAAATCTTCAACTTCCTTTCTTACCCTCTAGACTATCGTAGGCTTCTTCAATTGTTCATGCACTTGCATATCCTTCTCTTCAAAGGTACCAAACATTTCTTCTGTTAGATCTTAAGGTTTACTTAGGAAGTGTTGAGCATACAACTCTAGAATGTGTTCTTCAACCTCATAACCCATAGGCATTATCTAGACTATTCTAGGTTCAACAACTTCAATTAAACACTGATCAATGTCAACCATGAAGCAAATAGTGTCCTTGTATTTCTCAGCAATAGATGTAGGAATTCTTTCCCTGGCTTGCATTTCACTCTAAAAACTTTTGAAATAACCCCAGATAGTAGTTTTCCTCACTTTACTATAACCAATTTTGTACAAGATGTCTTTGATTTGAATAGCTACTGGTTTATCACCTTGCCATTGCACTTTTCCAACTCCCAGAACTTCATTCATGAAGTAGAAAAACATACATAACAACAGATTACCATACTTGAAATAATTCTTCTTATCCTTCTTGATTTTTCCAAGATTTTCAATTAGCTAGCTTTGGAGTAACTCGTATAGATCATTATCTGCATTTTCTTTAACCATCCAATAAGTTGCATAGATTGTAGTACTGGATACAGAGTTATCCTGACTAGAGTGATAGAATTTGTGCCTAATGACCATAGAAGCAAATCAAACATCTTTTGATGGGTTTTTTGCACACTTTCTCAACATAGGCAATGTGTATGTGCACTACCTCTCTTGAAAGGAAATCTCCAACAACAAGTTGCCAAAAATCTCCCCAAGGTCTCTCGGGTGTCAGGGTATGACTTGCATGGAACTCTTCAGTTGATGTCTAATGTGATTTTTCTGGTAATCACAGGGCATACTTACGTAGTTGGATGTGGAGTGGATCTTTAAGTCAAAATTTTATGAGATGGGATTTAAGGTGCACTTTTCTATAGGTTCGAACAACAATCTAAAACTTCAATGTTTTCCTTAATTTTTGGATTTACAATGTGCAATGAACCTTAGCATAGGTTGTTTCTAGAAAAAAAAGTAAAAAAGAGCAGGGAAGAGAGAAGGTTCCTGGATCTACAACTAGCAATGAACAGTGATCATGAAGGTTCTGTTATGGACAACTCCCTTCAAACAGGATTCCATTTAACCAAGGAACCTACAGTATCATGAAATATGTGCTATCTTCAAAGGTATGTAGATATTTTATCACTCATCCACCACATACATGCATGAATAAAGATAAAAGTTTAAAAGCAGCTTCAAGTTTCAGCCCAAACTAACTTTACAAGACCATTTACTAGTAGCAAACAACAAAAAGTATGGAATGGAAGGCATCAACACAGCAAAAATTTCTACAATCATATAACAACATCTAACAAAATCTATCTAAGCAGTTAAAGCTAACTAGAACAACAATTTAAATCTAAGTAAAGCATCTAACAATGGAGATTGAATCATGAAACATGTGAAGAACTTAGAAAATGCACCAAGTCAATGTATTTTCATTAAAAATTTCAGTAGCATGTATTTACAACAACTCAACTCCATTTGAAAATGAGAGGAGACCCCCTATTTATAGTGCCCAAAAAGTAGAACTAATGGCCAAGATTTAATCTCATTATGTGGCCAAGATTCACTACAAACTAGGGTTCTACCTACCCCCCCATATATTACAATTTAAAATAAAATCTTGCCCATATGCCTATTTTGTCCTCTAGTAACATCATTGTAGCATTTTGTATTTTGTTGATTGCTCTTTCTATTGTAGCTATTCCTTCAGAAGCTCTTCACTAACAATAGGGTTTCCTTCCTATTTCTTCAAAGCCGCATACTCTATGAACTTCAAAATTACTGGTTGGAGTTTGTCGACCTCCATGATCTTAGATCGCAACACTTGATAACTCCATTCCTTGGAGTTGTCCTCCATCCTTTTATAGTCTTCATCATACTTGGCGGCGTGGTCTCTGAGCAGTTCTGACTGGGCGAAGGAATGGGCGGAAAAACTCATGAAATATGTGGTTATCTCATCTGACATCCCATCCTCCATCTTTTTCTAGAAATGGGGCTTTATTTTCTCTAGATCAGTTTTCACCGTGGGCATGTCATATCCCATCATCAGCCTCAAATATTGGGTGCAATCCGCCCTAATTTCTTTGACCCATTCAATATCTAGATCCACTTTGTTAATTACCTACTCTAACCTTTCTTTCTTGTTATCAAAGTTATGTTTCCATACATCCACTAGCCAATGATCGCCCCCTTTGAGTGTGAGCTTGTTTTCCCATGTGGCTTTTGGTAGCCAGAGGATATCCTTGATCTTTGGATAGGTGGGCCTATACGTCATAGGGAAGTCAATGCAAAGTTTCTTTGTGCCTTCCAGAGAATGTTGTAAATCCAAGAACTTGTTGGCTATTTGAATAGCCCAGCTGATACCCATATTTACGACGTATAGGACCTGTCGGAACCTACTTTCTATAGTTTTGTCCAGGTTCTTTCTTTTTTCTAGCTTGTCAATCTGTTCCTTGGACAACAGTTGGGGTGGAGCCATGGATGTGGTAGCCATTTCTTCTATTGAGGACCATTACTGAATGTAAGTTGTCATATCAGCTACCTATTCCTTAAGCTCGTCCTTTGAAATTTAATCTTGTTGTATTAAATGCACCACTATGGCAACAAACTCCTCAAGGTGGCCCACCTTCTGCTCCCTGGTAGCTATCCCTAAATCAATGGTGGAGATATTATAGCTTACTCCTTTTCCCATCACCGACATGGCTACTAGCACAGTTCGAAACCTACAAGCATCCATCGTTACCTTGGATCTGATTTTGGGATTCTTTTGTTTCCTAGTAGTGATCTACGCTCGGGCTAAGATAGCCTCTAGTCTTGCTCTTGGATCCTTTAGGGCAGGAGTTTTCTTTTCAAGTTTCCTCTCCAGCCAATCGGGCATAGCAGATTTTTCTTTAGGCGATTCACGATCACCCTCACCCTCCTTTGTTTGGATTTCTATTTCCTTACCTATTGGAGCCCTTTCTTCTATTTTAGTGTTGTCCCCTTCTTCCTCATCGGAGTCTTGGATGAACACGAGGTGTTTGATGGGAGGTTTAGTAGGAAACCTTTCCCGGGGACTTTCTTCTATCTCAATTTCTTTTTCTTTCCTTTCTTTAGCTTGTTTTTCCTTGTGCACATGCTGCTTGAGCTTCTCTTCCTCTACATTTCTTTCTTCTCCATAAGGAGGTGGCACATCCTCCTGCTGCTCCCCTGTAGGGAGTTCCACATCTGTTGCTGCCTTGCCACCTTCTTTCTCTTCTCCTCTAGGAGGTGACCTTTCTACCTCTCCTTCATCGTCCCTCAATTATCGGGCCATTTCCTCCTCGAAATCATCATTGAAGGTTTGTACAATAGTTTTACCACCTGTACCCTCCTCTTAGTCTCCACTTCCAAAAGACCCTGTTTCTTCTTCTTCTTCATAAACCACCCTATCAATTTTCTGGTGCTCATATTTTGGGTGTTCATGGTATTGATCGACTTCCTCCTCCACTGCCTTTGCAACTTCTTTCTCCTGCTTCTCCCATTATTCAGAAATTAGCATTGTGGCCTTCATTGTTGGTGGTCTTGTTGGAGGTTGTGAAGGCATAGCACTAGCGAGGACCTATGCTAAGTTAGCTTGGAGGGTGGTATCCAAAAATATTTGTGAAATCTCAGAGGGGACATTTTGCATATGCCTTGAGAAAGATTATGGAAAAGTGAGTACGTTAATTGGTATTGTTGTTGTTGCCAATGGAAGCGATGTAGTAGGTGATAGGGTGGTGGAGAAAAGTGGATTAGTTGCGGCAGAGGAAGAGTCAACCACTATTATGGGCCAAGCTGGGGGAGAGGAGGTGAGATGGATTGAGATATCCACCACAGGTGGGGATGTGGCGACCATGACCTAGGAAATAGATGGAAGGGTGGTGGAGATAGGGAGAACCGAAGGAGGTTTTGGCTGATCTATTTTGGCTTCCTCACCCTCTTGAATTGTTGGCTGCCCCATAGCGCTTCCCATCCATTTGGGCCTCTTAGAGGGTGAACCTTGGGATTTGGTGACTTTTCTACTTCAACCCCTTTCCTTTTCTTTGACCTTGTGAGTAGAGGAGATTTGGATTTCCCCCCTATTGAAGCAATAGCATCAATATCCTCTATAGCACTAGGCTCACTCTTGAGCCCCTCATATGTTAGGACAACCCCCTATTGTTTCAATCAGGCTACTTGTCCATTAATCCATTCTTCGATACAAGCCATAATTGGTTTTGTTATAATATCGAGGTCATCAACCTCCTGCTCATCCCAATCTATTGATAGTAGCAACAAATTAGTGACTGTGTTATATCTGGGATCAATGATGGTGCCCTCATCCTCTTCGACCTGATCTAGTATGGGCAATAGTTGCACCCTCCTAACGAAGGACGTAATCATCCACATGTAATTCCTTGCATGCACTTCATTTTAATCCTAGCAATCTACCCAGAAATCTTCAACATGATGAAAATGGGTATACCTTGGTCCTAGTTCCCTCCTTACATGCCCATGCAGGTCCATTCGCGGTTGAGCAGTGTGTAGGCAGAAATGGTACTCTGCCAATTCCTTCTCAGAATTCCCAACGCACTAGGAAGTTTGCAATTTGTAAATTACTTTACCAAAGGCTAAGGGATAAGGGATCCTTGAAAAATGTCTACTACCGAGGACTGAATGCACATGCTACAATTTCCAGGAGAGCTCTAACAATATGATCTGGTCATTAGGGTACCAGGGCAGCTTGTTCAGCCTTTCCATGAAACCCTGGGCAAGAATATATGTAAACTTGGGGTATTGAATAAATAGGAAGGCATATTGATTTAGGAATGCCCAAGCACTGTGAGGGACCCTTCTCTCAAAATCCCCTCCAAACAATCTGATGATGTGGCCAATGAAAGCGTCGTTCACCCTGCAATACTCTTTCTTGAAGTTCCTAAATTGGAGCTAGGGATATCTATCATAGACCTTCAATCTTCACCCTGAATCCTCATCGAGTGCCACAAAAAATCCACTATATTGCATTTGCTCGGCTAATGAGTACACTAGATAGGACATCATATAGAACTTGGAGGTTTTCTTGACATTCATGAACTACTCGTGGAAGCAGTCGCTTATAATGCCTCCCCAGTAGAATGAAGCTTTTGTTGTGACATCCTCATCCCCACAGAGGGTCTTCTCAACAAAATATACCATCCACTCTTGAAAAAATATAGCGGTGGGGAGGCCCATCACCCTACTCAACATGGTGACCAAGTCATGGTAGTCCTCATAGAAGTCACTACAGAAGAGTTCTTGAGGAACCTTTGTAGCACTGCCCCTTTTCTCTTTGAGCCAGTACTGATTTATTAGCTTCTTGGAGCCCATTGGGTCCTCATACCATGTTGCTTTTCCTTCCTCCATGGTGGGCATCTCCATCTCTCCAAAGGTGGGGATGTGAAAGGTCTTTGTAATTGCCTCACCCGACATGTCAGCAAAGATATTTTTGTCCATATCAACAATGGTTCGTGTTTGTGGCTGATAGGCCTACCGACAAGCTATGACCAATTCGGGGGCCATGAGGGATGAAGGGAATCCTGTAGCTTTTGCAATTCCACTTTGTCTAATCAATCTGGCATTATCGGTCTTTAGGTGGATTCTGACCCTTTGCTTAAATTCATCAATATCGACGTGGCCAATATTGGTATCTATGATTTCCTTCTAGTCGATGATGATTTTTGAATGTAGAGGCTCACCCTGGTACTGGTACTTCATTTGGTCTTTGTCCTCTTTTCCATGAGGAGCCTTGCCTGCCTTCTTTCCTTTGTCCTTTTCTATAGCCGCTCCCGAGGGTCCTGCACCTGATTCCATATATCTTGTAAACAGAGAACTAATGAGTACAACCAATTATGAGAGCATTAACATTAGTCAAAATCTCATGGATGAAATCCAATTAGACAACATATGATTAATGAAATCAAATCTTTACTTCCAGATGTCATTAGTCATTTTCTGGAGGGATTTTGGACAACCTGGGCCCAGGGGGCCTGACTTCCCTGGCAAGAATGTTGTTTTGAAGGGTGAACAGTGTAGGGGAACCCATTTGATTTCTCCCATCTTCATATTTCAATGGTTTGAAAGGCTCGTGTCGAAGAGGGCTGAATTTGAGCATGTGGGTCGAGATTGGTTTTCAATTTGAAGGTCATTTAGACCACTTTTTGGGCACCCAGAGGTAAAAGCCTGGAAGGATGTCTGAGCTTTGTTGTTTGAAATGGCCAAGAAGAAATGAAATTCTGGGGTTGGAACTCTAGGGTCCGAGACCTAGAAGGTCAAAGGACGGCCATTGTAATCTTAAAATTAAAAGCATTCGGGCCTCAAGGGGCGGGAAGCCGTCGGGGTTTTGCCATTTAAAATGGCGAGCATTAGATGAAAGTCCGACGGGAGCAGCCTGACAGACTAGACCCAGAACTGAGTTTGGCTGCTAGATTTTCTATTAAGTTTCTCAGCAAACAAGAGGGTGAGACTCGAATGTCAGGAAGACGGGCTTGTTTTTCCCTTTAGAGACGGTTGAAAGGGGATGGCATCCCGGGGAATGGGACCCAACGAGGGTAAAGATGTCAAAGTTCATTGTTAGTTATTCCTCATGGAAAACAAATGGTAGGGACCCGGGAGGCAAAAGGTCACCATGAAATGGTTGTTTTGAAGGGGCAAAGTTGCCACGAAATTCCTCGGATGGAAGTCCCCGAACCGAGACCTAACGACATGTTTGGTTAGTTGTTTTGAGTTCAACACTGGATGACAAAAGATGAGGCGAGCCTCAGATCTTGGGTGGACGAGCCCTCCTCACCGTTTGGGAACAAAAGAAGTAACACAGAGTCCCAGGGATGGAATCCCAGTGGCACAGGCCTGGGAAGCAGAAATGGAGGCCGGTCCTTAAGTTTGAAGTTTGGTAAGTTTGATGGCGATTGGACGATGGAGGCCCGGGGTGGTGGGCCCGAGATGGCAATTTTTTTTATTTCATTTTCTAAGTTTTTAACAGCGGCAGAAGGGAATGGGCCCAGAGGGCGCAAATGCCCTGCACATAGAATGACAACGGCGAGGTACAACTCCAATTTGATCTTAGGAGATGATTTGGAGGTTTTTTCAGAATTTGAAGACATGGGTTTTGTAGATTTTGTCATGTTTTATCAAGTTACACTGATACATTTTGACTGAAAATCTGACAAAAGTTCATCAGAATTATTTCATCGATTTTCTGACGAACTTTGAAACGTCAAAATTTTGACCCAGTCGACGATGCTGGGTCAAAATTTTGACGTTTCAAAGTTCCTTAGAAAATCAATGAAATAATTCTGACAAAATTTCATCAAAATTTTGATGAACTTTTGTCAGATTTTGAGTCAAAATTTATCAGTTTTAATGCATTTTAGCCCATGTTTATTCATCATTTTAAGCGTAAAATAATAACAAAACCTCTCAGAGGAACAAACGGTGAACCTACCTCGGAAGTCCAATGAGGGAAGTTGCAAAATCTACCAAGGACGGCCAAATGATGATCACAAATGTGAGGGCAGTGGGCAACGGATGCACTGAACTCCTTGAACACACTCTGAACTCCTCTAGAAAACCTGAAAAATGAAAATGATAGGTCAGGCCAGATATTTATACCCCAATATGCATTTATTACCCTCATTTAATGCCCGTACGGATGAAAGGAGGGTGGGTGGATTCAAATCCCAGATGGCGGCAGGAGGACCGAGGTCCAAGGGTCGGAAAGACGTGAGTCGATGGCCGTTTCAAACTTCAATTGGAAAATCACCAGTGAAAGGGAACCCGCAGTCTGGAGGGTAGAGCACCGTTGCAGGTTTTCCATTGAAAATGATGAAAATCATGCAAAGTTCTAGGGACGAAAGTCTGATGGACTGAACCTAGTGAGGACGAAGGCAGTCGAAAACATTGCAAGTTTCAATGGGTGGAAAATGAGTAGGTGGGTCCTGGGGCTCAGAAAGATGGAAACCTTCTATCATTCGGAATGGTGAACACCCAGTGGAAACCTAGCTAGGGAAACCTAGCGAGGCGGACCTGACAGACCCCATGGCCGTTGGCAAAAGAAAACTGCCAAGGAGAGTCCGCAATGATTCAGGACTTCACAAAATTGGAGGGGATGAAACACATTCAACTTAAGTTGAGAGTTAAGAGGTACGCTAACCATCTAGGACACCACAATGGGGGCGTGGAAAATGAGGCGGTGACAAAACGACTCGACAAGGCGAAAGAAAAGAGGGTTCCCATTCTGAATGAGGTGTGTGTGCTGAGGGCACAACAACATCCAGCTCAATGATGCCATTGATTGTCATGGATCTTTTGTAGAAAACTGAACTGATTGCCTCAGTAACTATTTGGTTCTTCATAGATTTCAATGTCGGCAACCCACTAGATGAATTTAGACTAGTAATAGTCCTTATAGCTCCCTTTGTGATCTTGGAGGGCTGACTTAACCACATGAACTCGACATGCACTTGACTCAATATGTACCAAACCCATTCATTTTCTTCGAAGATGGGAAACTTCACAATCTGCGTGAATTTCTTCTCCTCCAAAGTTTTGAATTCAAGTTTTACATAGAGATCTTCTCCCACAATGTGATTTGTATACAAATTTAACAACTGGGAGCTTCCTAATTCCTCGACATTCACATGAATGTATGCCCTAATATCTTCGATATGAAAAACACCATACAAAACAAAATATAATGCACCTAGTGGTTTTATCTCAATAGATTTGAATGGGTGCCATTTGAATTTCAGATAGGGTCTATCCGTAATATCAACAACCAATGGAGCAACCATTGCTAGAAATTTTAAGTTCACAAGTTATGCAGATAAATACCTTTTTTCGGATTAGGGTTTGATCACAAAATTGCCTTCATAATTGAATCTTGCCAAAGTTTGCTTGTAAAGCTCTCCAACCTTCTTCTTCTTGAAATGCAATGTGACAAATGAGGGATAGAAGTAACCTTTTATCATTCACATACCTAACTTTTTTATCACAATAAATTATTTTACCCTAGGTCTTCTAGATACCCTATTTTCATAGACTATAAAAGAAAATTCTTCTGCAGACCTTCAATTTCGCATAAATTTACTCTATAAGAGATCCCAAAACATCTGTATATTATCAATATAGTTGTTACAATCTGCCACATCACGGTTCCAACTACTAGCAGGGGCTTAAAATATTTTCTTGAGAACTCCCACTAGGCCAAAGGCCTTAAACTAATTCTCAAAGGAATTTCCAGGGCCAGTTTCTAGTGCTGACTCATTTCCTGCATCAAAAGGAATCTTCTTCACCCATGTCTTCTTCATTTACTTCCTGATCTCATCCGCAGTAAATTTTCCTTTCCCCTTTTCATCCTTTTGCATACTTTTCCTTTTGTTTATCAGACCCTTTCTACTTCTACAAAATCTTGCAATGTGACCAGATTTCTTGCAATTGTAGCACACAACATTTCTTTGTCTAGACCAGTTATTCCATTGATTTTCTCTTGATCTGCACTGGTTAGCAATATGGCCAAATCTATTGCAGGCATAACATCTGACATTTCTATTGAAAGAGTTATTCATCATATTTCTTCATTCATTTGATTTATGACCATAATTATTGCAATTGAAACACTCACCTAAGAATGATGGACTACTTGAATTCATTATGCTTCTACATTAAGCAACCATATGACCAAATTTATTGCAAAAAAAATAGTATCCATTAAAATTTTGATCATTAGGTTGTCTTACCGGATACCTTCTAGCTTTCTTCATCTGATTTTCTTGCCTAAATCTCCTTTGACCAGATTTGGAGCTTTCTCCTTTCTCATATCCAAGATCTCGCTTGTCACTTCTAGACCTCTGACTTTGAATCAATTCATCAAGCTTAGCTAAGCTAATCTTGAACTTCTCCTTGTATTCATTTGTAGTAGCAAGTTCATCCCTAAGAATAAAAATATACTTTTCAAGCTCTTCTTCATTATTTTTGCATTGTTCCAATTCAAGCTCCAACTGATTAAATTCATCAGTAATTTAGTTGCATTCTTTAGATTTCTCTTTCAAGGACTAGGTAAGTTTCTCTTCATTCTTCTTTCTATCTTCAATCTCCTTGGTCATCCTCATCACAATAGATTCCATTTCATGCTTTAGGACTACATTATCTCTAGTGAGATTTTGACATTCTTCCTTTTCCTTCAGGGCTTGACTTAGTTGTTCATCTTCCATGCTTTTACTTTCTTTCTGCTTGATTTTATCACAAAGTTACCTTCTCTTCTCCATGGACTTGTTGATTTTATCTTTCAATTATTGAATGAATTTCTCAGCATTCATGATGCTTTCTTTTGATTTTTAGACTTTAGATTTGAACTGATCAAGGTCATCTAGTGCCACCAAAAGTTGTTGTTGAAGATTGTCAGAATCCATTGAATCACCTACCTGTATCTTCCCCAAGCTGTTAAACTTCTTCTGAGGAACTAGGCTCTGATACCAATTGTTGGAATCAAGGAACACTGAGAGGGGAGTGTGAATTAGTGTTCTATAAAATTTAACTATATTAACTTGATCTTTAAACCAGTTATAGCATTGAACCAAGAGAAAGATGCAAGAACACAAAGCAATCAACCACAACACCATAACACAAGGATTTTTTACGTGGAAACCCTATTAGGGGAAAAAACACGGTGGAGGTCAATCCACAATATGAGTATACTCAAATATAAGTGTTTACAAATGGGAATGCACATGCATTGAGGCACACTTCCTAGAGCTCATTGCTTAGATACAAAAGGAAGACTCACTATCTTACAAAACATTTGGATTACATCCAGAATATTTTAACTGATAAAATAACATCTGCTAATGTTTGATTACAGTTCCAGTTAAGCACATTTACAACATTCTTCACACTTTGTCTGATACTGCCCTTGAAATTATATTTGCTTTAATTCAGATCACAAATCTTTTTCTGCACAAGTGAAACTATGCACATATCGCTCTACAATCCTTTTGACTTTCACATCTTATCACAACACACACCAAAATGATAGAAGTAATTGATTATATATATCTACATCAAGAGATTATATCAACCACATATCGGCTTCAAAAAAATATAAAACATGTACAAATTTTTGGCTCAATCCATAAACAATTATTAATGCGAATCATACAAAGTCAGCCACAACATAGTGAGGACCCAAAACAATATCCTCAAACATGAAATACCTTAAACAATTACTCCTCAAATATCTGCAACATGCTACATTCATCGAGGCGGCCTTTTGGCACTATTAAACTAAAAATCGATCAACCGAATCTTCTAACTTGCACACCAATCGAGAGGAGGCTCTATGATTCATAGATAACATAGATCATACATCAAAAAACCTTCCCTGAGATCCACAACACAAAATGATAACAGGAAATTACATATGAATCGATATACACAACTTTTTCGGATGCTCTATTCTAGCTTTAACAATTAATCACTAATATTCAATCTGATTTCCAGAATGAGAAAATGTTGATGTGTGGATAGGATTACTAACTAGGGTTTCCATCAATGACAAGGCCATATGACTTGTATAGTGTATCTTGCCAACATGCCCATGTCACCATTGTACATCACCCTGTTGAACCAATCCATAGTGGACTTGGTCCAATTTTTCATCTTCTCCATTTTATTTAGGTCCTCCTTGGAGAGGAGAGTAGGCACATATGATTCATCTAGGGTTTCTTCCTCTATAGAAGTCCACTGTTGAATGTAGGTGTGAGGTTCGCCACTTGTGCTTTCAACTCTTCCTTAGTGGATTAGTCCTTATTTATCTATTGTATAGTGGTGGTTACTGACCCCTGAAGATCATCCATATTTTTCTCATGAGTGGTCGAGCCTAGGCTAATCATGGATATATTTGGCAGTCTTTCCCCTAGATGGTTTCAACATCTTTTCTTATTACTAGGGTGGAAATTTGTAGCATCCTAGATCTAGAGTCATCAACTATGATATGTGACTTGATTTTAGGCATCTTCCCCTTTTGGGTCCTTGTCTAGGCTCTGGCCATAAATTCTTCTAGCCTCACCTTTAGATCAGTGACTACTAGAGCTTTCTTCTTCAATTGTTGTTCTATCCAAGCGAGAACCTCTGTTTGACTCTTTGGTGATTCATGATCACTTTCCTCTTCCTTTTCTTTCTATGATCGATCTTCTTCATTGCTAGGAGCCTCTTCATCATTCTTTTGCTCCTCACCTACCTCCATTTTTGGTGTAGTCCTTCTTGTATCAGGCTCAATAGAAGCCACATTTTCTTTGATGATATTTTCCTCTTGAGGTACCCTCTCTTCATCATATTCATGCTCAATTTCAATATTCTACTTAGACTTAGAGCTCCTTTCCTGTGCATCTTTCTCTTCTTTATCTTTCTCTTCCTCCCTTACCAGAGGTACTTCTTATTGTATCCAGCCCTCATCTTGTCCAATATATGGAGGCTCTTCAAGTATTTCTACATCTAGATATGTTTCCATCTTCCCTTCCTCAGAGCAGTGCTCCTCTAGGCGTATCTCTCCTTTTGGATCCTAATCCAATGTCTCTACCACATAGTACTCATCAAGAGCCTCAACATCTTCTTCAAAATTTTGTGACCCTTCTTCATCAAAGGCCACCTTGTCCAAGTTTATACTTAATCTACCCTCTGGATGATCAAAATAATCATCTTTTTCTAAATCCTTGGGCTCATTAGTTATATCTTTCACGACCTCTTTGTATTGTTCTATGCTTAGTCTCTCCATTTCCTTTGAGATCTATATTGTGGCCTCCATTTTCAGTGGCTTGATAGATGGTGGGTGAAGAGGCAAAGTTGCAGCAAGTTGAGCCATTAAACCATGGATCTTGGGGTCAAGGATTACCCCCAAAATCTCAATGGGTATGTTCTACATGTATTCTATGAAAGCTTGCAACAATATGGGTGGTGCCATAGAGGTTGAGGGCATGGATGGTGGTAGAGTGGAAAAAGTGGGTAATGGAGGCGGGATTGAGGAAGATTATAGTGGAGAGGTGGTCAAAGAAGAGGAGTCTAATACCATTACTAGAGTAGTTGGCGAGGTGGAGGTGAAGTGGACTAAGATGTGCACAGTAGGTGGAGATGAGATAGGAAAAGCTTTGGAAGCAGAAGGTGGAGGAGTGGTGACAGTGGTAGTGGTAGGCTGTGATCATGGTTGCTCAATTTCTTCTTCTTCTTCATGATGTTCCTCTTCTTGAATAGTCAAAATTTCAAGCATAAATGTCCTCATTCTCTTTTTCCTTTTGGATGGTTGGACTTTTGTTGCCTTCCTAGAATACACCTTATGTTTAGTCTTATGCTTAGGTGCATCCTTCCTTTTCTTGGATTGCATGACTCGCAAGGACTTGGGAGCCTCACTAGATGATCTTGCAGTGGCTCCACTATTAGTTTCACTTTCAAGCTCATCCTCAAGCTCCCCATACATCAATTCTTAACCTTGCTCTGTTAGTTGACTAATTTGTGCATTGACCCATTTCCTAGTTTTGTGCTTAACAGGGCATGTAATAATATCAAGGTTGGTGACCTCTTCCTCATTCCAATCAATAACTAGTAGGGGAATCTCAGCCATGAAATGGTATCTATCATCCATAATGATATCATCCTCAACAATTTGATCAGGTAGGGGAAATAGATTGATGGAATTCACAAACTAAGTGGTCATCCTCATGTAGTGTCACATCCACACCTATTTGTCATCATTACAGTTGGCCTAGAAGTCCTCAATGTGAGGTTGGTGGGCATATTGCCTCCCAACCCACTTCAATTTTCCATGAGGGTCCACTCTTCCTCTTTCTATGTGAAGGTCCAAGTGATACTCTACCACTTCCTTCTCTGAGTACTCAACACACTGGGTAGCTAGGCAAGAGTACATTCCCTTCCCAAAAGTAAGGGGATGTGGCACCCTAGCACAATGCTTATCACTCAACAATGTATGGGTAGTCTGTAGCTATTGAGAAAATTTCAACAAGATAATCTAGTCATTAGGGTAGCATGAAAACCAGTAGGGATTTCCTAAGATCCCTTCTGCTCTAATGTAAGTGAACTTTGGGAACTAGATGAACAAATAACTGAATCCCTTTATATAGGCCTTTGCACTATGTGTTGCTCTTCTTTTGAAATATCCTCCCAAGAGTTTGATTATATGCCCAATGAAGGAATCATTCACTCTTTTGTACTCCATTTTAAAGTTTCTATATTGTAACTAGGGATAGTAGTCATAAAATTTGAGTTCTCCCCTCCTCATCCCCAATGTTCCTGCACAAAAGAGTCCTTTGTATGGGAATTTCTCTACAAGGAGGTAGACCAAATACAAATTCATATAAAACTAGGAGGTCTTATTCACTGCCATGAGTTGGTTATGTAGGTTGTCACTTATCATCTTAGCCCAATGGAATTTGGGTTCCCCTTGGATGATTTCTTCTAGAAAGTATAACATCCACTCTTCAAAGAATGAAGAAGTAGGCAGGATGATCACTCTACTTAGGAGAGTGACCAGATCATGGTATTCTTTGAAGAAATCACTTCTATATAAATTTTGAGGCACCTTGTTGGTGTTTCCCCTCTTGTCCTTTAACCAATGTTGGTTGATTATTCCTTTGCATCCAAGAGGTTTTTGTTGCCACACATTATTAGCAAACCCCTTTTCTATGTCCTCTGTCTTGTCGAATGTTGGGATGCCAAATGTTCTACCAATAGACTTGGTATATAATTCTGCCAATACTCTCCCATCCTTATCAATTATTTTCCTAGTGGAGTGATAACACTCCCGAAAAGCCATAACTAGCTCTGGAGCAACCAACATAGGGGGAAAGCCAACTACCTTTGCAAGTCCACTTCCTTTGATATTTTGTGCATCCTTTGTAGTAGGGTTGACCATCACTCTTTTTTTGAACTCGTCTATGTTAACATGCCCTAGTTATGTATTTGAGATTGTGTTCTAGGTGGAAGTGAGCTTGGAGGTGCACTCCACCTTGTGAAACTGATACTTCATTTATTCCTATTCTTCTTTTCCCCTAGGTGTTCTTGTAGGCTTCTTTCCTTTCTTAGCTTTTCCTGTGGGCTTCCTTGATGATCCCTCAACATGTTCCATAAATCCTGCACATAAAAGGTGTAGTAAGTGCCTTGATATTTTAATAGGGAAAATTTTAGTTAAATCCTAAAAGTCACAATTAAACCCATTTATATACCATTGAATAATCAGGAAGCTCATCATCGTTACACACATTATGAGCTCTTCTAGGTCATTTGTACAAATGTTGGTTCAGGGGTGAGAGTTTCCCCTAGGTGGAAATCATTTAGAAGAAAGTTGTTAAAGAGTAGCGTCGGGACCACGAAATCCCGCATATGGCCACCTCCATCATAATTTCTGCATGGCACACTTGGTAGGAAAATCTATGTTTGGGTGGTGTGGCATGTGTGAAATCCTTGTTAGAAGTGCTTTTAGATGTTTTCATTTATCAAACCGATCTCCTTTGGTTCATGTGGGTATAGAGGGTGCAGGCACTATGGGGGGGGGAGCCCTTAGAGTTTGGCCATTAAGTAGTAGCATTGGATGGATGGTGTCCCACAAGTGGAGTCTCTCACTGCAAAACCCACAGACATTTTTGATGTTATGAATCATTCCTGGAGGTCACTCTTTGAAGTTGACCTTAGGAGTGTCAAAGTCAAATGGTGGGCCATAGTTAGATTCTTTCCATTAAGGAATGGCCACATGCGAATAGTGGTCTGCAGATGGAAGTTTGCATAGGAAGACCCACAGGGACTATTTAGACTAGGGTTGGTGTTGGGAAACTTTGAAGTTAAGCAAGGGAGAAAAATTCTCAGGGAACCTGTATGATGGAAGGATGCAAGATCTCAATTGTAAAATAGTGGCAATAGGTTGATGGCTCTTCGATGATGGCCACCCACATGGGTGGACCCAAATGCTCATTTATACTTAATGTTCCTCTTGAAGACATTGAAGTCATGATAGGGAATAGTGGGTGCCGAGTCCACAATGCAGAACATCATGGGAGCTCTGTCATTAAACAATGACAAAAGGATGGTGGAAAGCTGCATGTGATGACCCATAAGACATTTTAGACCTAGTCAATTTTTGAGTGTATTGGGTTTGGTTCACTCATGGCATGGGTAAAGAAAGAACCCACATGGCAGAAGGATGCAAATGTTCCTTTGTTAAATGATAGTGATGATGGCATGGCAGTCCACATACAATGGTTCACACTTACAAGTCCACAAGAGTTTGATGACTTGATCAATTTTGAATGTTAGTCATTTTTGAGCAATATGGCTATGGGATTTCTAAGGTGGGATTCATCTTTGAAAAAGGTGTTATAGAGCATTCGCAAGGGGATGGACACCCGCAAATGGGGTTCTGCAAACCCTATCGACAAATTATCATTGATTTTACCCACCTAGGATTTTGGAGACTTTAACAAGGGAGGAGGCAGATTGGATAAAGGCCACAACCATTTGGTTTAGTTGAATCACCCTTTTGAGTTGTGGGTTTCAGTTCCTAGAATCCAAAGAATCATTTTGCAGAAGAACCCTAAGCAAGCAGTCGTTTATTAACACATTTGAATCATGGAGGGCTAAAAGAATAAGATCCAAATACTTACCCTAATCTTATGGAAAGAAAATGATGAATGCCAAAAGCTTGGATCTTCCTACGCACACAAGAGCTCCTCTTCTCTTTGAAATTCAAAAATGAAGGGTGAAAATGATATTCGAGGAACCTCTATTTATATGTGATTCGATCATTAATGCACACATTAACTCCTCAGTACAATGATAGGTGGGTAGGTAAAGTGTAGATACCCACGTCAATATAGTCATTCAGTGATGACCTAGGTAGCGAAGGTAGATGTGGGACCTTCCATGTGAGAATACACTAGGGGTTGGATGCTACATAGTGGCAGAGAGATAGGGGTGGTCCAAATAAGGAGACCCATAGATGCAGGTCTGCCAGACTTGGTGGACATGGTGGTGATAGGAAAGAGGTAACCCACAACCTCAATTTTGTAAAGGCCAAAGACTTAGTGGATTTTAGATAGGTGATTTTGGTTAGATGGAATTTGATGAATTTAATGCATGTGACCAATTTAAGCTCAGAAATAGGGGCACACAAAATGAGGTGAGAGAAAAAAACCTAGTGAAAATGAAACGAGAGCAAAAATGACCTATCAAGATGAAAAATGACCAGGCAAGAGAAAAAGTAAAGGGAGGTCCCTGGTCCAAATGAGGTGTGTGTGCTATAGGCACAACAAATGGTGACTCTGCTAGGAGAATGCTCCCAAGCGTTCCACAAGTAAGGATTTATCCCAAACCCAGAATCTCTGGTTTTGTAGACCAGAAGCTAGTTTCCTCAAATGAACTTAGAATTTAAAGGAGGATAGAATAATTGGTTGAATCAAACCATGAAATATCTCAAAAGTGTGTGTAGTGAGTTTATTTCCATCTTTTAGAGACCACAAGGGATAGCATTCAATCAACCGAGGCAAGTTACGTAGATTATCTAACCCCTAAAGTAACCTATACATTGCTTTGCTGCTAGTCAGGCATCCATAGCTCCGATGGAGTTGTCACTAGGATCCCAATGAGAATTTCTCTATGACCAATCAAATGTTCATAGCCCCAATAGAGTTACTTGCACACACACATAGTTGCCTATTTTTCAATATTTTCTTTTCATATCTTCTTTTTGATACTCTTTTTCTCAATTGTATAAGCATTAAAGCTTATAGTGGGTTTGAAGATCACAATGGTCACTAGAGAAGACTTAATATTTTTCACTTTTTGAAGCCTCGTGATGACTATTTTATAGCTCATTGAGATTATTTAAGGTGTATATCATGTGTAATCTGAGATAGATGTGAAGGGATTCAAATAAGGGTTATGTCCTAGGTCAAGTTAGAGTTCAAGTAAGGAAACATACTCCACAAAGGTGGAAAAAAACTTATGGTAACTAATGAATAATTATCCAAGGAATGGAAGGAGCATGTAGAAAAGTGGGTCCCTTGACGAGGCCAAGCACAACCATTGCATCAAGATCATACAACACCCACAACAAAAATGAAAGCCGAGAAAATGAACAAAAGTGAAGCAAAAGTAAAGCAGCAAACCAAAAGACCTACTCTAACTATGTACAACTATATACAAAGGGTGAGCTTGGACAAATCATGCACGAAAATAATGCTTGAAGTGTTGCCCATTAGTAGGAAATGGAACATCCTCTCCACTGAGGGTCTTAAGGTGAAAGACATTATCTCCTAAGATCTTGCAAATCTAAAAGGCTTTAAGCCAGAGCTTGTCAAATTTTTCATGTTCCCTTTCCTCTCATGGGACTTGTCCCAACATAGGACCAAATTTGCAATCCTAAAGGCCTTAACTTTGGCTCAACAGTCGAACCATCTCTCACTACGCCTTGGTGCTTGGAAATTTTTTCTATTGCTCAAGTGTGGCCTTCCTCCAAATGGAGCAGCTCAGCTAAACAAGCCTCATTGTGTTCTCCCTCCTTATACTATGTGTTGATAGATTGAAGTGTAGGGATCTTGAGGAAAACTAGTAAAATAAGCTCTAGGCCATAAACAAGATGGAATGGTGAGTTTCCTAGGGCTTCCTTATGATGCATGTGATCTACCCATAGAGAAAAATGTAGCTGGGTATGCCAATCTGTCGGATTCTTATCTAGTAGCTTTCAGATGGCATTCAGTAGGTTTTTGTTTGTGGATTTGGCTAAATTTTTCCCTTGGGGATAGTAATTAGATTAAAATTTGAGGAAAATCCCATTGTCAAATTCCCAAGTAGAAAATTTGAGGGAAGCAAATACAAAACCATTATCACAGACCAAGGAAAATGGACAACCAAAACGATTTAAAATATAGCTTTCTAAAAAATTAGTAACTACTTAAGTTGAACATTGTCTACAAGAAATTGATTCAGTCCATCTAGTGCAATAATCATAAGTGGTCAGAATATACCTGTGGCATGCATAGGATGGTGGTTTGATCAGACCAATAAAATTGAGCCCCCACTGAGTGAAGGGTATTACCTCAACAACTAGTTGTAGTGGGACAATAGCATACCTTTCCCTAGTGGCAGCAGTATATAAGACATGATAGGATCTAATGTAATTATGAGAATCTTTGAATAGGTTTGGTTGGTAATACCCGACCTGTAGGACCTAATGGGTTGTTGAAGGGCTAGATCCATAACCAGCTCTAAACTTATCATGGAACTCTTTCAACATTTGGGCTGCCTCTACCTTTCCAAAGCATTTGAGATAGACTCCCTCATGGTTCCTTTTGTATAATACAACTCCTTGTAGCATGTAGCTATTGATTTTCAATCTCAAAGCACATTTTGTACTCCTTGTAGCTGAGGTGGACACTTGTTGTTTAGTAGATAGTAGATGATGCCACCATACCATTTGTTGAGAGAAACATCCTCCATATGATATTGTTGTGCTATGAGCTCGGGTTTAGTTTCTGCCATCATGCGAGTGAGGGCTTGTCCATGGACCAGCTTCATGGGTTGAAATTCCATGTCATATTCTTGTAGTGGTGTGATCCATTTTCTCTTCTTTCTCTTGGTTCATGCTACATTAGTAGGGTCTTAAAAGCTGGGTCTAGAACAATAGTCAACACTTTATTCCTTAGGATGTAATGTATAACTTTCTTAACAACGCATACCAAGGCATACACTTTCTTTTCAACATTATGATAATGTAATTTTGTATCCTTTAATGGGGAACTCATAAAAGTAATGTGGTGTTCATTCCCTTCATTATCCTTCTACATTAACATGTTGGCGCACAAGTGATCTAAAGAAAAAGAATAGATGTAGAATGGATTCAAATAGTTTGACCTAACCAACACTAGAGTATCTGTAATATCCCTCTTAATTTCTTCAAAATTCTATTTGTCTTCCTGTGTCCACTCTACTTTGGCATCTTTCTTAAGTATGACATTCAATGGCTTAATATTTCAGTGAAGCCCATGATGAACTTCCTAACAAAATTGATCTTCCCAAAGAAATATTTCATTTCCTTTTTGCTACCAAGAGGCTAAATTTTCAATATGGCCTGTATGCGCTCTGGATCTATGGAGATTCCCTTCTCTGAAATCATGTGTCCTAGCAATTTCCCTTTGGTTACCCCAAAGATGCATTTCTTCGGATTTAGCAAAATGCCAAATTGTCTTCACTTTTGAAAAAAAATCATAAGTCAGAGATGTGGTCCTCTCTTTTCTTTGAAAACATGATAGGTCATCCATATATATGATGATGCATTTTTCGATGAGATCCTTGAAGGATATGTCCATGGTAAGCTAAAAATTTTCACCCGCATTGATCAAATCCAAATGAGATCCTTTTGTAGGAAAACATCACCCACTTTGTGGTGAATGTTGTTTTGTGTATATCCTCATACCGCATCATCACCTAATTATATCCTAAATAGCCATCAAGAAATGACATCATTTGAGACCTATTTACAATTTGCAATACCTCATCCAGTGAGGGTACCAAATAGTTGTCCTTTTTAGAAGCTCTATTTAAGTTCCAAAAATCCATGTATAACTTGATTTTCCCATTCTTTTTCCTAACCAGAACAAGATTTTCCACCCATGTGGAGTGCCTAAAAAGAAAAATAATTCTAGTTGAAAGTAGCTTCTACACTTCCTTGAAGATAATAGGCTCCAACAGTGCATTAATTTTGTGCTAACGCTACTAGAACGGCCTCACATGTGGCTTGAGGGGAATGGTATGAGTAGTAGTTAAAGTATCATTGGTTTTAAGGTTCCCATACCCCCAAGAAATCACATTATGATAAGTGCACATGACATCCACAATTCCTTTTCTTTCTTCTAAGGTGCACACTTTACCAATGAAGAAATTTTTCACCTCTTCTGTAGTACCCATGTTGCGAACCTTTCATTGATTATCTATTGATTTATTCTTAGTTTGTTGATCTTGGTCCATGATCTAATCTAAATCAAATATCCATTCTAGCTGAACCATGCCTCTTGGTATTGTGTTAGTCTTTAAATTGATCACCCCTTCAATATCAAGCTCAACCTCCTCTGAATCTACTTCATCAATGATTTAAGATGCAAATATAATTGAATTCGTGATGAAGTCAAGGATGTTCTTTTCATCATTGAAAACTTGAAAGTGAGTGACATTTTCAGGCACTAACAGGGTAGAGGTGAGTTCTATGGTAAATTTATTTAAACTCGACAAGGATAAGGGCTAGAGGGTACTAGTTGCTTGGGATAAGGCATCCATAGTTTGATTCTTTCCATGAGAGATGAGTTGAATATTGAAAGCATCTAAGCCTTCTATAAGATCCCACACCCTATGCCTATAGTTTGCTAGCCTTTTATCATGATAGGAGTATAGTTTCCTAACTTGTTTCACAACTAGCTCAGAATCACCAAAGAATTACAGCATTATGACTTTCTTTCTTAATGCCATTAGTAGTCCATGAACTAATGCTTCATATTCTACTATATTATTTGTGCAATAGAATTGTAATTTATGGGGAGAAAAATATGTCTTACCCATAGGACTAATGAGCTCAAATCCTGCTCCCATTCCCTGCTTGGACTTGGATATGTCAAAGCGCAGTATCCAAGACTTGGAAGGAATCTTTCCTTTGAAACCAACAGAGTAGACATCTTCTCCTGATTCCATCTCCATCTCGGTAACCTTAGGTGGCTACCTATACTCATGTTGTCTTTGATCTTGTGGAGGTTCCATAACCTCTTTGAGAGTGATATGTCCTTTGATGTGTTCCACTACTGTTTGACATAGGTAGCACTCAAATAATGAATGAGTTGTATTGTGTACCTTGCACCAACTTGGAAGCAACAACTCTTTAAAATCTATTTGAGCTCCTAGATTGAGCTAGTATTATACAAATTTATGCATAAATTATTGGAATCCATCTAGTGACCCAAGGTTACCATCCTCGTGGAACTCGTCATCTTCAAATTTGATCAAAACTTCAGTGTTGTTAGGAAGATGGGTCAAATTGGTAGGGGAATTATACATCACAAGGACCTCTTTAGCCCTTTCTTCTTCTTGGAATTGTTCATCACCCTAATAGGCCAGAGGAAAATAATTTCCCAATTCCATTTCTACAAACAACACTTCATTTTTGTTATTGTATTTAGTGATCATGAACTTCATTCGGGGTTCTCGTTCAAGGTGGATTTGGTTCGGCAGCCCCTTCCAGGGTAGCCACAAGTGTGAATATTCCATTATAACATAACCATTCAAAGTTGGATGAAGTCCCTTCCCAATATGATACCGTAGGTTTCGGGGATATCAACAACCTAGATGTCAATCACCTACTGCACCCTTGGGTCAGCTACAATCTGCATGGGTATCCTATTCATTTTCCAAACTATGTTCACCCCTCTCTTGTCGGGTTGGGTTAATTTCTACCTAGATGGGGTTGGGGTCATGCCCAATGCTTGGCACACTACAAAAGGCATGACATTGGAAGAAGCTCCTAAGTCTAGCAAACCATTGTGTAAATTCTTTCCAAAGATGTGAATAGTCATAAGGAAAGGAGGGGTTTCCAACTTCCCTTGAAACAACCCTATGGAAACATTAGCCTAAGCTACTTGAGTATTGTCCTTTTCATTGTATTTATGCTTTGTTTGGACTTGATTTTTCTCTTTGGTTGATGGTTTTTCCAATGGCTTATTTTTACTAGTTTGCTGGTTTGGGGGCTGATCAGGCTTCTTTCCTATGATTTCTTTGATCACCAGCTCATTGTTGGGGGTGTCAAATGAAACCCTCTTTGTGGGAACCTCTTGAGTTGGTTTTGGAGTGGTTCCATTTAATGACCTAAAGAAGGAATTTTTGACAGTGGGTACCCTTAACAATTCAAAGGCTAACAAACTCAATTTGAATTTCTTTAGTTCATCTGCTACATATTCTCCCATTTGTTCGAATTCTTCTTCAAAAAAATTTCCTTTTGAAGAATTAGTATGTTGATCTTGGGTCTGATTTGGCTTCCTATTTCTATTGAAATACTGAGTGGGCACATGGGGATAGGTGGGGTTGTTGTTGGCATTAGGATCAGGCAGAGTGTTAAAATTGTTGGGAGGGGTAGAGGTTGTAAAAGGTCCACCAACTTGCCTATTTCTTAAGTTGTAAGGAGTTTCTCTTTGGTGGAACATGTGAAATTTATCTTCACGTGGCTCTCCCTCATCTACGAGACCATTATCTACTGAATAAAAAAGCTAAGAAAAAGAGCTCTCATTACTTACCTCTTTCACTTCTTCTTATTTGGGCGCAACCTCCTCGGCTGAGTTGCTTTCACTTTGTAGGAAAGGAGCTTGGTTAACCACTAGCACTAAGGAATCATACGGCTCCGATGGAACAAGGTCTCTATAGCTTGAGCCATCAACAACATTTTGGACTTCCACTTGGAAGGTATATGTGGTAGTTTGGAATTCTAGGCAATCAAGCTCAAAATGCATGTTGGTCTTATGAATTCAACACCACCCAGATAAGGTAGCCTTAGCCAAATAAACTCCACTTGTGGATTTTTTCGCACCCCGCAGTTGGTCAAGAGGTGTGGGAATGCCTCTATTCTTTGGCCTAGTGTTCCATGTTCTATTCTGCCTTTGACACAACCTCCTTTCAAAGTTTTACCTTGAATTTTGACCTCTTTCATAATTCTGGCCTAAGGATGCACCATAATCACGATTATCTAGGTTGAGGTTGGCTTGAATGCTTCTCTAAGAAGCTTGTAGTTGGTTATTTTGGTTTCACATATGTGTCATCTCTATGGACATTTTCTTTACTAGTTCAGTTAGCTCATCAATCCAATCCTTATCTGCATTATTCTATTGTGGCACTAAATTTTGAAGGAAAATGGTTTGCACCACTAGTTGGTTCTGTTGGGAATGTGGGAATTCTAAATTCTGCAAGTATGTAGGAACTTGAGCTTGTTGAGAATAAGCATTTTATTTTGGAGGCTGCAAGTAATGTTGCACTAATGGAGCTTGATTCAATGGCTACCCTAGGTGTGGTATGATCAGAAACTATGGAACTTGGTTAACAATGGTGTTTGATGCATCAAGGAATGAGTAAGCATTGGATTTGAGTTGGATTGGAAGCTAGCCCCAAGAAGGGAAACAAACCTACAATGTGTTTTCCCAAGTTTGTACTTACTTTCACTGCTTCTGCATATGCGTCCACCAATCTTGTAGGTAGTTGGTGCATCCTTTTAACTAAGGCAGATGTGAGATTATCCAAGGCAACGTAGTATAATAGCCTAGCTGATGCATCGTCAACTACGTAAGGAGGTTACAACTTCATGTAAGCCCCATGGAATCTGTCATTGAATGAGCTAATTGGCTCATTGGCCTCCCTTCTGATGGACATGAACTGCTAATATAACCCTGTAGGACTAACAAGAAATTTAAAATTCTGCAAAAAGGTGTTCTTCATTTGATCCCAAGAAGCAATAGATCCAGTTAGCAAATGGATGTACCAATATAAAGCTTCATCCCCTAATGAGTAAGGGGATATCCTACAAGCCACATCTTCATGTTCAATCTGCATATCCTTCAAGGCAGTTTGGAAGATCTTGATATGTTCTTTTGCTGTCCTTTTTGGATCACACAAATGAAATTTGGTGCAGAAGCCTTCCAAATTTTGAGGCATATCATGATAATCATTGAAGAACAAGGGAAATGGGTTATTTCCCAACCAAACCATTAGGGGAAGTGAAGGTTGAAATTATTGTGCTACAGTAACTTGGGGTTGAAATACAGTAGCAGCTAGGATAACACCTTGGAAGTGAGGTGTAGGGGTGAGGAAAACACCTTGGATGTGGGAAGTGAGTGGTGAAAATGTTGTTTGGAGTGAAGGAGAAGGTGGAGATGGATGGATAAAAGGAGATGGAGGATATGGAGGTCGAGTGGGTGGGGTTGAAGTTGATTCTTCTCCTTTCTTAGCTCTCCTAGCCTTAGTAGGGGTTTTTATGAAACCTTTGAGAGGAGAAGGACCCAATTCGATCCAACTTAGCTTGGACCTCTTTCTAGCACCAGTTTTGCTAATGGGTGCTTTTTCACTTTCTCAACACAGACAACATACAAGTATGTTATCTCTCTTGAAATGTAATTTCTTATAACTAAGTTTTAGAAAATGACCCCAAGGTCTCTCAGCTGCTAGGCCATGACTTGCAAAAATAACTTAGTTGTTGATGTGATTTTTTGGTAATCACAAAGGGAATTTATGGTTTATTAAGCATGGAGTGAATTAGGTTTGTAGATGGATTTTTATAGATTTTGAAAATGAGTGAACAGTTGTTGCAAGTCTAGAACAACAAGCTCAAATAACATCTTTTCCATCAAATTTGGCTTTACAATGATGCTAGAACTTTACTTTAACTTCAAATTTAAAGAAATAGAAAAAGGGAAAAAGGGTTGGAAGTTTCCTAGACCTATAACTAATGATGAATAGTAACAATGGAGGATGCTATAGTGGACATACTTCCTAAAACCTAGTTCCACTTAACCAAGGACAACCCACAGTCTCATGAAACTAGTGCAATCTTCAAAGGGTCATTGTGGATTTTTAGATTGTTCATCCACCATTAAAGCATGAATAAAAATTGAACTTAAGTGCAACAATATAAACAATTCTTAGAATAACTTTACACAACAATTTATCATCAATAAATAGCCAAAAGTATGAGCTAGGAAGACATCAAACATAGTAGCATACAACCACCATTAAAGCACAATATAAAATAACAACTAAAAGTAACTTAAAGTTGAAATAGCAGAGCTAAAATCTAATACTTAGAGATAGAATCATGCACACATGAGAGAAATATACAAGAAACCATCAAAACAATGCTTTTCTCATATATTTTGTAGTAGCATGTCTTTAAAACAATTCATCTCTCTCTTTGAAAATGAGAGGATGCCCTTATATATAGTTTTCAAAAAGTTAAATGAATGGACAAGATTCATTTACAATGACTTGTCAATATTCATTTTCACTTAGGGTTTCACCTACCCCCAATATATTAAAATATAAAATAGACTTTTTTCTTTTTCCTTATTTCATCCTCTAGTCTATTTTTTCTTGTAGCTATTTTTGTCTTTTAGCTACCTTTTCAGCCTTTACAACTACTTTAACAAGTATTCATCATTGATGATAGGCTTCCTAGCCTCTTTTTGTGTTGTTACATACTCAAAGAAATTTCTGATCATGGCTATGAGTTTCTTCTCTTTGGATAGCTTGAACTTGAGGATTTGGAAGGCTATCTTCTTGAATCTCTCTATGATTTTCTCCTAGTGTTTAGTGCACTTTGGTGTAGCCTTTATGAATTGTTCTAACTACGTGAAATCCCTTACACCAAAATCCATGAAATTCGACGACAATGTATCTCCAGCCCCTTGTTCCATCTTTTTGTGAAATAATGGCTTGATTTTCTCTAGATCTAACTCCAAAGTGGGCATTTCATAATCCATCATCATATTCAGATAATCTTCGCTATCTATCTGATGCTGCATAACCCATTCACAGTCAAGATCCAATTTGTGTGAGGACTTCTCCAGAAGCTCTTTCCTATAATCGAGGTTCATCTACCATGTCTCCACCAACCAATGATCCTCTTTTGGCAGCTCTAGCTCCTTTTCCCATGTTTCTTGGGAAAGCTTAAGGATTCTCTCGACCTTAGGATAGGTGATTCTATATAGCTTGGAGAACTGTTTGCTAGTATTTATCATGTCCTTCACCTGCTTTTGTAAACTTCAAAATTTATTGAACACCCTGATAGCATGACAGAAGCCCATGTCACCATTGTACATCACCCTATTGAACCAATCCATAGAGGACTTAGTCCAATTTTTCATCTTCTCCATTTTATTTAGCTCCTCCTTGGAGAGGAGAGTAGGCACAAATGATTCCACTAGGGTTTCTTCCTCTATAGAAGTCTTTTGTTGAATGTAGGCAGTGAAGCCTACCACTTGTGCTTTCAACTCTTCCTTAATGGACTAGTCTTTATTCATTTTCTATATAATGGTGGTCACTGACCCCTGAAGATCATCCATCTTTTTCTCACAAGTGGCCTGGCCTAGGCTGATCATGGATATCTAGTAGTCTTTCCTATGGATGGTTCCAACATCTTTTCCTATTACTGGGGTGGCAATTTGTAGTGTCCTAGATCTAGAGTCATCAACCATGATATGTGACCTAATTTTAGGCTTCTTCTCCTTTCAGTTCCTTTTCTGGGCTCTGGCCATAATTTCTTCTAGCCTCACCTTTGGATCAATCACTACCAAAGCTTTCTTCTTCAATTGTTGTTCTAGCTAGCTGGGAGCCTCTGTTTGACTCTTTGGTGATTCATGATCACCTTCCTCTTCCTTTTCCTTTTGTGACTAATCTTCTTCATTGCCAAGAGCCTCTTAAATAATTCTTTTGATCCTCATCTACCTACTTTTTTGGTGTAGTCCTTGTATCAGGCTCAACAAGAGGCACATTTTCTTTGATGATATTTTCCTCTTGAGGCCCCTCTCTTCATCATCTTCATGCTCAATTTCAATGTTATGCTCAAGCTCATAGCTCTTTTCTTGTGCATCTTTCTTTTCTTCTTTATCTTTCTCTTCCTCCATTCCTAGAGGTACTTCTTCCTCTATCAGGCCCTCATCTTGGCTAGTCTATGGAGGCACTTCAAGTATATCTACATCTAGATTCATGTCCATCTTCCCTTCCTCAGAGCGGTGCTCCTCTGGGAATATCTCTTCTTCTGGCTCCTAATTTGATGTCTCTACCACATAGTGCTCATCAAGAGCATCAACATCTTCTTCAGAAGTTTGTAACCCTTTTTCATCAGAGGCCACCTTGTCCAAGTTTATACTTAATCTACCCTCTATATGTTTAAAATAATCATGTCTATCTAAATCCTCGGGCTCATCAACTATGTCTTGCACAACCTCTTTGTATTACTCTATGCTTAGTCTCTCTATTTCCTTTGAGATCTACATTGTGGCCTCCATTTTTAGTTGCTCGGTAGGCAGTGGGGGAAGAGGAAAAGCAACAACAAGTTGAACCAAAAAATCTTGGACCTTGGAGTCAAGGATTACCCCTGAGAGCTCAATGTTGGAAAATGTGCCTCAACTTTGCGGGCTTGAAACTTTTGGACTTGGTGTATTTTTCCTTTTGTTACCTTGTATGTGTTGGAAAAACAAGGACATACAACTGAGAGGGGGGGTGAATCAGTTGTCATAGAATATTTAAAATTTTCAAACTTAATTTAACTTTAATCTCAGATCCAATGAATGAACAATAAACCATAAACAATCAGCACATGAGAAACATAGAGAACACCAAGATTTTTTTACATGGAAACCCCATTAGGGGAAAAACCACAGTGGATGTTAGTCTACAAGATTATACCCTGTTAAAAGTATAAAGAATAATAATGGGAATACACATGCATTCAAGCACATTGCCTAGAGCTCACTGCTCAAATACAATGGAAGACACATTGTCTTGTAAAAAGATTCAGATTATAACCATCCAGAGTTTGAACTAAGAAAGTAGCTTCTTCAAAAGCCTGATTACAGTTCTAGTTAAGCACAATTTTTAACTCCTCTACACACTTCATCACACTCTGCTCTGCCTTCGAATGATATTTTCACATACGCATAGGAGCACACCGAGCATACTTCAATTCGAACAAACAACCACTCTTATATATCTGCAACATGAATTACATCAACAACTTCGTTGAAAAAAATACAAAACATAAAACATATACACAATGTCGGCCCAAATTTACAAATAAAATTTCAATGCAAATCAAACACCATTGGCCAATATTATGTTGTGGCCCAAAAAAACATCCTCGAGTGTGCCAAACATTCAAATTTTAATCTCCAAGGATCCACAACACGTTACAACCACCCTGTCGGCTAAGAACATAAAAGCCCAAACACACAAGAGAAAAATCACCGACTACAAGCACACCGATCAATGTGGATGTGCAACAAAGATAGAGCATGATCTAGAAAAATCCATGAGCATCAAGGACCATCATAGAAACATCAACAGCAACTGAGATTACTAGAATCATACCAACTTTAATTAGGAACACTAACTAAAACCATAGAAACACTGTAAGAACACAACTGTTCATAACCAGATCAAATCTTCACGCGGGCTTCTGAAACTTGTAGTGGATAAAATAGATACACTCAACAATAAAACCTTTAATCCATAATGACTGAACATCAACATAGTGAGCACAAAACCTTCATGACCTTCACAGATCCACTATCAACCTGCAATTCTTCTTTTACAATTTTCTCAATATCCTCGACATATACAACCTTCAATACACTAATGCTAATAGTGTTGACATCAATGAAAACTACATATCAACAACACAAGCACAACATCCAACAATCTCCCCCTTTTTCATCGATGGAAACAGATGATGTGAAAAACACCATCAACACAACAACACTTACTCCTTCATAGGTTCTGACTTTTCTCCACATGATCTTCTCCCACAGGGCTCTTCTTCCCAGATAATTACCAATTTTTCACATTGATCTTCTCCCCCTCTCACATCAATGGAAAAGATAAACATTATCTTCCCACATACAAGATTTGAACCACATATTTGCACATCTAACTACTCCCCCTGAGTAGCAGCCATGAAAACATCAATCTAGATCATAATGTAGCAATTAAGCACACAGACTGATGCAAGTAAATGCATCTCTAGTTCATAACAGAAGGGGTAATCACCCCTAGCATCCCTCTAAGATACTCATAAGTATCCTTCGGCAATGGATTGGTGAAAATGTCTACAATCTGCTCTTTGGTAGGCACATACTCCCATTTGACTTCTTTCTCACTCACTTTCTCCCTTAGGAAATGAAACTTGATTGATATATCCTTGGTCTTAGAGTGTAGCACTAGATTCTTTGATATGTTTATTACACTTGAGTTGTCATAGTATATGGAAATAGGTTCATCATATACTACTCTGGTATCTTTTAGCATTTGTTTCATCCATAGCACTTGAGTACAATTATTTGTAGCAGCAATATACTCTACTTTAGCAGTAGATAGGGAAATGGAATTCTGCTTTTTACTCAACCAAGATACCAGCTTCTTCCTTAGGAAGAAGACACCACCACTAGTAATTTTTCTGTCATCTACATCTCTAGCCCAATCCACGTCAGTATATGCACTCAATGTAAGATCATCATCTTTAGGATACCAAAGTTCAAAATCAATTGTTCCTTTCAAATACTTGAAAATTCTTTTTATAGCAGTCACATGAGACTCTTTTGGATTAGCTTGATATCTAGCTACCATACACACAACATTCATTATGTCAGGTTTGGTCTGAGTTAAATAGAGCAATCCACCAATCATTGAATTATACCTTGTTTGATTTGCTTTAGGAGAATCATCATTATGTGTTAACTTGCATCCAGTTACCATGGGTGTACCAATAGGCTTTGAGTCTTCCATGCCAAACTTCTTCAACAACTCTCTCACATATTTGGACTGAGATATGAAAATCCCATTATCTAACTGAGTGATTTGTAATCATAGAAAGAACTTCATCTCTCCAACCATACTCATTTCAAATTCACTTTTCATTTCATCAGCAAACTTCATACATAAATCATCATCTCCTCCACAAAGAATGTCATCAACACAGACTTCAATAATCAACTCTTTATCATGATCCAACTTAAAATACAAGTTGTTGTCAGTAGTACCTTTATTGAATCCAAGCTTCAGTAAGTATTTATCCAGGCTAGAATACCAAGCTCTGGGGGCTTGCTTGAGTCCATATAGAGCTTTCTTCAATCGACAAACCATGTCTTCCTTATCAGTCAGTTGAAATCCATCAAGTTGTTCAACATATACCTCTTCTTCTAACTCAACATTCAGAAGGGATGACTTCACATCCATTTGATAAACTTTGTAGTTTTTATATGCAACATAAGCAAGAAATAATCTTATAGCTTCAATTCTGGCAACAGGGGCAAAGGTTTCTTCAAAATCAATACCTTCCATTTGTGAATACCCTTTACATACCAGTCTTGCTGTATTCCAGATCACTTCACCTTGTTCATTCAGCTTATTCTGAAAGACCCATTTAGTACCAATCACATTTTTATCTTTAGGTCCGCGAACAAGAATTCATGTATTATTCTTTTCAATTTGCATCAGTTCTTCCTTCATAGCTTCCATCTAGTGTTCATAATTACAAGCTTCATTGACATTGTTAGGCCCAGTCTTGGAAATCAAACAATACTCTTCTGCTATCCTTCTATTTTGTACACCTTTATTCTTGTCTCCTATAATTTTATTTTTAGAATGATTTAACCTTACATACCTCAAAGTTTTAGGATTCTATCACACTTCTAGTTCTTTTGTTCTTTCTTCTATACTTTTACTTGTCTCTCCTTCCTGACTTTCTTCATTTTCTAGAACAATTTGAGCTTGATTCTATGTTTGAGGATTCTTTCCTTTGTCTGTACTATCTTGTAGGTCATCAAAATCATATCCACAGTATCTGGATGATCTAGCAGAGTCCTCATCAACTCTGACATTTTCACTTTCAACCATTTTTCTCACTTTTATTATAAAATTGGTAAGCCTTTCTTTTAGTAGAGTAACCTAGAAATATTCCTTCATCGCTCCTTGCATCAAAATTTCCTATCTCCTCACCTCTCTTAATATAACACTTGCTTCCAAAGATCTTGAAATATTTAATAGTAGGCTTATAACCAAACCATAGCTCAAAAGGAGTCTTACCAGAGATACCATTGACATTTACCCAGTTTAGAGTGTACACAACAATGTTCATAGCTTCTCTCCAATAGATGTGAGGCACATTTCCTTCTATCATCGTTGTTCTAGAAACATCCAGAATTATTTTGTTCTTTCTCTCAACAACTCCATTATGTTGAGGGGTTCGAGGAGTAGATAACTATCTTTTGATTCCATGCTCTTCACAGAAAGAATTGAACTCCCGAGAAGTGAAATCACCACCTCTATTTGACCTTAGGAATTTTATCTTTAGACCCGTCTCATTCTCTACCATAGCTTTGAAACTTCTGAACTTCTCTAATGCTTCACATTTTTCTCTTAAGAAAGCAACCCATATCATCCTAGATTAATCATTAATAAGCAGCATAAAGTACATTTATCCTTGTAGACTTCTGACTCTAGAGGGACCACACAAATTAGTATGCACAAGCTCCAATACTCCATTAGAATTATGTTGTTTTCTCCGAAAAGAAACTCTTATCTTTTTTCCCATCTGACATTCCTTGCATATTATGTTAGTAGGATTCACTAGCTTAGGTATATCTCTTACTGCTTGAATGGAACTTACCTTGACAATGTTATCAAAATTCACATGACATAGCCTTCTATGCCACAACTAGCTTTCATCTACTTGAGTAATTTAACAACTTCCATCAGCAGCACTCAGGTGAAAAATATTACCCTTTGTTTGTTTACCTGAAGCAATTACGTTTCCAGAGCTTCCAAGTATCCTGCATCTTCCATCCTTGAACTGAAGATCATAACCCTTGTCCACCATATTTCCAGCACTCAACAAGTTGTTCTTCAATCCTTCAACATAAAGGACATCATCAGTGTTATGTTTACCACCAAGACAAATAGATCCTTTGCCATGAATCACACAAGAATTGTTATCTTTGAATATTACAACCCCACCGTCATATTTCTCTAGACTTACAAATTTGCTTTTATCACTAGTCATATGATGTGAGCATCCACTGTCAATAACCCACTCATCCTTCTCTTCAATTCGGGCTGCAAGAGCTTTCTCAACTTTAGTGGATTCAGTAGTCACCAAACTATTTTCCTTAATAGCAATGAAAACCCAATCATCTTCATTTCCAATTTCTTTATCAGATTCTTCATCAGTCACACCTTCTTCAGTAAAATAGCATTTCTTTTGAAATCTAGGTTTGTAAGGCTTAGACCTAGGAACTCTTTCAGGACACCTTGAAGAAAAATGACCTATTTTATTGCAAGAAAAACATTTGATAGGCAGTTTTCCTTTATACTTACCTTGTCTTCTACCTCTCTTTCTTCATCTTCAAGTTATTTCATCTCTTTCTAGAGCTCTCTCCCAAATCATATCTTTGCTTGTTTCTTCTGTATATAGAAGCCTTAAATGTAGATTCAGTCTTGGGGGCATAATCACCAAATTCACTCAACTCAAAAGCAGCAAGTTTACCAATCAGCATATCTTTTGTCACATTTGTTATTGATCTGAACTCTTCAATAGCATGAGCTTTTGATTTGTAGGAGGGAGGAAATTATCTAAGTAATTTAGCTACAATTTCTTGTTCATCCATAATACCACTGGCACATCTAATACCCATCAAAATTTCATTTACTCTTTTCATAAAAAAAGAAATATTTTCATCTTCACCCATCTTCAAATTTTCATACTTTCCTTTCAAAATTTGTAGCTTAGCAACCTTCACATGTACATATCCTTCATACAAAGTCTCTAGCTTCATCCACATCTCATGAGCTATCTTCAGACCTATCACATTTGTCATTTATGAATCCATCATAGCACTCAACAAAGCTTCCATAGCCCTGATATTATTCTTGGCTTCTTTAATCTCATCAGAAGTGGAAAGACCATTTTGAGGAATAGTATATCTGTTCTTTGTAATATTCTAGAAGGGTTCACCTAAACACCTCAAATGAAATTCCATTCTAGCTTTCCACAGTGAGTAGTTTGTTCCATTGAATCTAGGATTGTCCTTGTATGATGCCATCTCATATCACCTCAAGCTTTTAAACTTCTTCAGAGGAACCATCTCTGATACTAATTGTTGGAAAAATAAGGAAAAACAACTCAAAGGGGGGGGGTGAATCATTTGTCATAGAATATTTAACTTTTTCAAACTTAATTTAAATTTAATCTCATATCTAATGAATGAAAAATAAACCATAAACAATCAACACATTAGAAACACAAAGAACACCAAGATTTTTTTACGTGGAAACCCTGTTAGGGGAAAAACCATGGTGGATGTTAGTCCACAAGATTATACCTTGTTAAAAGTATAATGAATAATAATGGGAATGCACATGCATTTAGGAACATTTCCTAAAGCTTAGTACTCAAATACAATAGAAGACACACTATCTTACAAAGAGATTTAGATTATAACCATCCAGAGTTTGAACTGAGAAAGTAGATTCTTCAAAAGCCTGATTACAGTTCCAGTTAAGAACAAATTTTCCCTCCTCTACACACTTCATCAAAATCTGCTCTACCTTTGAATGATATTATCACATACACACATATGAGCAAACTGAGCATAATTCAATTCGAACAAAAAACCACTCTTATATATCCACAACATGAATTACATCAACAATTTTGCTGGCCAAAATATAAAACATAAAACATATACACAATGTTGGCCCAAATTATAAATAAATTTTCAATTTGAATCAAACACCATCGGCCAATATTATGTTGTGTCCCAAAAAAACATCCTCGGGCACACCAAACATTAAAATTTTAATCTCCAAGGATCCACAACACGTTACAACCACCATGTCAGCCAAGAACACAAAAACTCGAACACATAAGAGAAAAATCACCTACCACGAGCACACCGATCAATGTGGACATGCAACAAAGATAAAGCATGATCTAGAAACATCCATGAGCATCAAGGACCATTAGAGAAACATTTGTTGTAACTGAGATTGCTAGAATCATACCAAATTCAATCAAGAACACTAACTGAAACCACAAAAACACTGTCAGAACACAACTATTCATAACAAGATCAAATCTTCACGTGGACTTTTGAAACTTCTGGTGGATAAAATAGATACACTCAGCAATAACTCTTTAATCCACAATGAATGAACATCAATGTACTGAGCATGAAACCTTCATGACCTTCACATATCCACTATCAACTTGCAACTCTTCTTTTACAATTTTCTCAATATCCTCGACATATATAGCCTTCAATAAAACAATGCTAATACTATTGACATCAATGACAACCAAATATAAAATAAACAACCATAACATCCAATAGTATGTCGTGGGATCATTGAAAATCATAAATTTAGAACCACCATGTCATTGGTTTTGAAGTTTGTGAAACCACTGATAGACCGATAGCTAGATCGGCAAAATTTGAAACTTCAAAACTACGAGTCATGGGTTGTGAAATTTGTGAAATATATAATAGTCTGAATTCATTGGTGGGACATTGTGACATCACTAGGATATTGAATCATGTCTCCTCAACATGCCAATGGTAGGCTGGAAGACTCTTGTTGGTGTGACTTTGTGAGTTCACCGAGACTTTGTGAAATGTCTCATCGACATCCAAAAGAAATCTTGACCGGTCTTGTCAATGTGATTCGACTAGTTAGTGTGAATTTGATAAAAGTCTCTTAAGAAATTCCTGAATAAATCTTTTCCATTCACATTGGTGAGACTTTAGGGAAACTCTCTTCGACAAAGGTTTTCATGCCGATGACCTGTGGTGGGACTTGACTTGTCAGGTGGATAGCGATAAGTGGTTCAAGGCATGTTGAATCAATTGTAGGGATCACATGGATGGTAAAGAATACATCAATGAGACCCTGGTATATCGGTGGGAGAATTTAGAATCTCTCTTTGACATGGCTATTTTGATCGATAGTGTATTGTGATATGCATGCATCGGTGAGGCTTAAATAGATCAGCAAGAGATTGGAGTGTGTCTCTTTGACATGGCCCAATATGGTAACTGTTGTGTAATGGTTAGTGTATAGTTGAAACCGAAGCGATGATGGAAAGTTGATGTATATATTATAATACTTTGTGTTGACTTTGGGTTGGTGTACTACATTGTATGCTTACAAGCATTGTAACAGTGTGTGAAAGAACATAACTATTTGGTGATTTGAATTAACACTTTGAGTGGAGTCTATAACTCTGTATGTAATTGAATTACTATAATAAAAAGTGACTTTACTTGGTGTGTGGGTTTTCTCCCATAAGGGTTTTTCCACATAAAATTTTGTGCTTAATTATATGTGTGTAATTATTATCTATTTGTTAGATTGTGTATGTGTTTCTTAAATGAACTATAATTGTAACTGAATTAAAAGTACCATCTGCATTATTTCTCCTGTAAGATATTGGAAGGAATTTCTGCATCTTTATTTCCTTACAAGTGGTATTAGAGCCTAGCCAGTAGTGTTATCCTTTTGGGTGAGTCCATTTTTTTGTGCTAGTCTTGTCTAGTGGGATTCTTGCAGAGAAAAATCCAGTTGTCTTGATTACAGATTGAGATGGAAAGCACATCAAGAAAAATAGAAATTGAAAAATTTAATGCCAACAATTTTGAGTTGTGGAAACTCAAAATGGAAGAACTATTAATGGATAGAGACCTTTGGATTGCTATTATGGGGATAAAACCATCAGGCATGAAACAAGAAGATTGGGACCTCACAAATAGAAAAGCTAGAGGGTTGATAAGACTTTTTCTAGCTGATTATGTACTCCTAAACATCCATGAGGAGAAAATTGCATCTTCATTATGGAAGAAACTTGGTGATATTTATCAGGGAAATTATATGGTAAATAAGTTATTCTTGAGGAATAAATTATACTCCTTGAAGATGGAAGAAGGAGCATCTATAGTAGACCATCTGAATTCATTTAATATGATTGTTGCACAATTGGAGTCTGTGGGTGTGAAGATAGAGGAGGAGGATTGATCTATGCTTTTGTTATGTTTTGTACTTCACACTTGGGATCATTTGGTAATGGCCATTAGAAGTACAACAACCACCTTTAAAATGGAAGACGTGGTTGCTTTATTTTTGTCAGAGGAAATGTGGAGGAAATCTTCTGAGATGGTTGAGGCTCTTGTTGTTCAGGGTAGATCAAAGGAGAGAGGCAAGAAAAAAGACAAGAAGCTGAAATCTAAATCTGAAGGGAGATCAAAGTCTCCTGGAAAGAAGTCAAAGGTGAAATGCTAGAATTGTGGGAAGACTAGTCATATCTAGAAGGATTGTAAAGAGGAGAAAAAGAAGAAGAAGAAGAACTCTTCGGATAAGGATTCTTCTCAAAGTGACTTAGATTCCTTCATTGTAGCCTTAGCGACCTGAGCATTAGATGATGTCTGGCTAATTGAATCAAGTGCATATTTTCTCATGACATCTCACAAAGATTGTTTTACAAAGTATGAAAAGTCTGCTGGCGGAAAGGTGTATTTGGCAAGTAATTTATCTCTGGAAATTGTTGGTCGAGGAAGAGTCATAATTCAATTCCCTAATGGAAGAATAAAAGGTATTGATGGTGTAATGCACATACCAGGTCTGGCTCAAAATTTTCATTCTATAAGTAAGCTTAATGGTGTTGGCATGCAAGTTACATTCTTGAGTGGTGGTTGTAAGATGACTAGAAGCTCAATGGTGTTGGATTTGCATGCACGTATTAGTACTCTGTACAAGCTAGATTCCCAAGTTGTTCAATGTAACAGTGTCTCTGTAAAGTCAGAAAAGGCTGCTCATGTAGAGAAGGAGAACATAGTTACTTTGGGTGTAAACTCTTTGGAGGTGAAACTCCAAACAAAGAAAACCATGTTGTGGCATCATAGACTCAGTCACATAGGAGAGAAGGGCTTAAAATCCTTGAAAAATAAAAACCTAGTAGAAGGGCTTGATGATTGTAACCTTAAGTTTGATTTTTGGGAACATTGTGTTTATGGAAAACAACACTGTGTTTCATTTTACTCTAGTCCTCTTAAGTATTCTAGTGTTCTAGATTATATTCACTTTGATGTATTTGGTCTAGTGGATGTTCCTTTATTATTGAAATCTAAATATTATGTTTCTTTTATTGATGATTATTTGAGAAGGGAATTTGTTTATTTCCTTAAAAGTAAATCAGAAGTTTTTAGTAGGTTTAGAGAGTTTAAGAATCTGGTTGAAAATCAAATTGGAAGAAAAATAAAATGCTCAAGGACGGACAATGGCGGTGAATTTTATTCTACAGATTTTGAAAAGTATTGCAAAAACCATGGGATCAAAAGGCATAAAACTACACCTTATACTCCACAATAAAATGGAGTTGTTGAAAGGTTGAACATGATGCTGATGGAAAGAGAAAAAAATGTGTTGAGTTGTGTTAGTCTGGAGAAGAAGTTCTTGGTTAAGGTTGTGGCTACAACATGTTATTTAATTAATTATTCACCTTGTTTAGATCTTGTTGATAAAACACTTATGGAAGCATGGTCTGGTAAGAATCCCTCTTTAAGACATATAAGATTCTTTTATTGTGAGGCATATGTTTATGTGTCGAATGAGAAAATATCTAAGTTAGAAAATAAAGTTGTAAAATGTATCTTCATTGGCTATGGCATTGGCATGAAAGGATACAAGCTTTGGAATCCTATTATTGAGAAGGTTGTGTACAACCGAAGTGTAATATTTTGGGTGCTGAAACCTTCTATAGTTGATCTATAGTTAGAGATAAAAGAAGAAGAAAAGAATAATGATGTAGTTGAAATTCCTTGAACTCTAGATAAAGAGGAACTACAAATTCAAAGTGTACCTAAAACTGAGGGGAGCTCAAGTAGCTCTAGGAGTTCTAAATAGGAAGAAGAACCACAACCTCAGCCTCAGCCTATGACGAGGTCTACATGTGAGGAGCGGAAAACTTAAAGGTATGGTTTTTCCATGTTGGATTCAAACTGTTCCTATGCTTTGATTACTAGCACTAATGAGCCTTGGATTGTAAAGGAGGCTATTAGTATGTCTGATTTAGATTCCTAGTTGGAATCCATGAATGAGGAAATGACATCTTTGAAAAAGAATGAAACTTGGGATTTGGTACCTTTTCTTGAAGGTCAAAAAGTTGTTGGCTGTAAATGGGTATTTAAGAAGAAAATAATTCTAGATGGTAGTGTTGAAAATTATAAAGTTAGGTTGGTTGCTAAAGGCTATTCCCAAGTAGAGGGAATTGATTTTGGAAAAAAAAATTCTCGTGTAGCTATGCTAACATCTATCAGATTTCTATTGTCACTTGCAGCACTATATGACTTAGAGGTTGAGTAGATGGATGTGAAGATAGTGTTTCTTCATGGAGATCTAGAAGAAGAAATTTATATGTCCCAACCTAAGTACTTCATTGAAAAAGGTAAATAAAATCTAGTTTACAAGTTGAAGAAATCTCTGTATGGTCTAAAATAATACCCTAGAATGTAGTACTAGAAATTTGACACGTTTGTGTTGTCATTGGGATTTGTAAGATCAAAATCTGATAATTGTGTGTATTACAAAACTAAAAATGATTAAGTTATTATTATTTCCCTATATGTTGATGACATGTTGTTCATAGGAAATAGTAATACTATGATTTCTGATCTAAAATATAAGTTGTTTGCAAAGTTCAAAATGAAAGATCTTGGTGCAATAAGGTATATTCGAGGGATGGAAATAAAATGGGATAGAGCTAGTAGAAAGCTTTGGCTCAGCCAAAGTAAGTATATTAACACTATCCTAGAGAGATTTTGTATGATTGATTGCAAGAACCTAGTTGTTCCAGTGTTGCAAGGAATGAAGCTATTTGTTGAGGATTGTCCAAAATATCCTACTAAGATGGAGGACATGAAAAGAGTTCCTTATGCAAGTGAAGTTGGAAGCCTAATGTATGTAATGGTCTATACAAGGCTAGACATTTCCCAAGCAGTGGGAGTACTTAGTCGATTTATGGATAATCTAGGAAGACCACATTGGGATGCTATGAAAAGTGTTTTTAGATATTTGCAGGGTACCTCAAAGTATTCTTTGTGTTATCATGGAAACTCGGTTGGATTATAGAGGTCTCTTAGCATTCATGGGTATGTGGATTCCGATTGGGAAGGGGATATTGATAGCAGAAGATCCACTAGTGGATACGTTTTCATGTTATTTGGTGGTGTAGTTAGTTGGATGACCAAGCGGTAGGTTGTAGTCGCTTTATCTACTACTGAGGTAGAGTACATGGCAGCAACACATGCCTATAAGGAATCTGTTTGGCTTAGACGTTTGTGCTTTCATGTTGGGTTTAATGTAGGGAAGATTACTATTTGTTGTGATAGTTAGAGTGCTATTTGTTTGGCAAAAAATCCCACTTTCCATGCTAGGACAAAGCATATCAATGTTTAGTATCATTTTTTTCATGATATGGTGGAGGATGAAAATGTTAATCTTGAAAAAGTGGATACTCTAGAGAACTTCATTAATGTGTTGAAAAATCATGTGAGCATAGACAAGTATAGGTGGTTTTCCAATTGGATGGGCCTTGGGGCCTATGATATTCAATAACCTCGAGTTTAGAAGAATCTAGTAAGTCTTTGTCAACTGGGAGCATGTTGGAAAATGTACCTCAACTTGCTAGCTTGAAACTTTTGGACTTGGCATATTTTTCCTTTTGTTACCATGTATGTCACAGGATCGCTGAAAATCATAAATTTAGAACCACCGAGAGACTGATAGCTAGATTGTAGAAAGTTGAAACTTTGAAACTATGAGTCATGGGTTGTGAAGTTCATGAAATATTTGATTGTATGACTTCATTGGTGGGACATTGTGACACTATTAGGACATTGAGTCATGTCTCTTCAACATGTCGATGGTAGGATGGAAGACTCTTGTCAGTGTGACTTTGTGAGTTTGTTGAGACTTTGTGAAATGTCTCATCAACATCCAAAAGAAGTCTTGAATGGTCTTGTTGATGTGACTTTGACAAAAGTATCTTAGACATCCCTGAGGAAGTCTTGTCTATTCTCATCAGTGAGACTTGGGGTGTTCGGTGAGACTTTGGGGGAAACTCTCTTCGACAAAGGTTGTCATGTCGATGACCTGTGGTGGGACCCGAGCTGTCAAGTGGATAGCAATAGGTGGTTGAAGGTATGCTGACTTAGTAGTAGGGATCACATGGATGGTAAAGCAGACATCGATGAGACCCTAGTGTATCGGTGGGAGAAGCTAGAATCTCTCTTCGACATGGATGTTTTGATTGACAATGTATTATGATATCCATACATCAATGAGACTCGAACAAATCAACAAGAGATTGGAGTGTGTCTCTTCAACATGGCCTGATATGGTAACTGTTGTGTAACAGTTGGTGTATAGTTGAAATTGAAGTGACAATGGTAGGTTGATGTATATATTGCAATACTCTATGTTGAGTTGGGGTTGATCATTCAACCTATTGGATTGGTGTTCTACATTGTATGGTTACAACCATTGTAATAGTGTGTGAAACAACATAAATATTTGTTGTTGTGAATTAACACTTTGAGTGGACTCTGTAATTTTGTATGTAATCGAATTATTGTAATACAAAGTTACTTTTCTTGGTGTGTGGGTTTTTCTCCCATCAGGTTTTCCCCACATAAAATCTAGTGTTCAATTATATGTGTATAATTATTATCTATTTGTTCATGTGTATGTGTTTCTTAAATGAACTATAATTGTAATTGAATTAAAAGTACCTCCTACATTATTTCTCCTATAAGATTGGCATTTTGAAGTCATTTTTGCACCTTTCTTTCCTTACACTCAATGGGCACATTCTACTTGTATGTTGGGAAAGTTTGCGGAAATATATGTGGTGCTATAGAGGTTGAGGGCATGGATGGTGGCAGAGTGGAAAAAGTGGGTAATAGAGGTGGGAGCGAGGATGATGATAGTTGAGAGGTGGTCAAAGAGTAGTATAATACCATTACTGGAGTAGTTGGTGAGGCGGAGGTGGGGTAGACTGATATGTCCACAATGGGAAGAGACAAGATAGTAAAAGCTTTGGAAGAGGAAGGTGGAGGAGTGGTAATAGTAGTAGCAGTAGCGGGAGTGGAAGTGGTAGGCGGTGAGCATGGCTAATCAATTTCTTCTTCTTCCTCGTGATGTTCCTCTTCCTGAATAGTTAACATTTCAAGCACAAATGTCCCCATTCTCTTTGTCCTTTTCGATGGCTGGCCTTTTGTTGCCTTCCTAGAATGCATCTTATGTTTAGGCTTGTGCTCAAGTGCATCCTTCCTTTTCTTGGATATCATGACTAGCATGGAGTTGGGAGCTTCACTAGATGATCCTATGGTGGATCAATTGTTAGTTTCACTTTTAAGCTCATCCTCAAACTCCCCATACGTCAATTCTGCACCTTGCTCCTTTAGTTGGGTAATTTGTGCATCCACCCTTTTCCTAGTTTTGTGCTCAATAGGTTGTGTTAGAATATTGATGTCGGTGACCTCTTCCTCATTCCAATCAATAACTGGTAGGGGAATCTCGGCCAAGGCATGGTATCTATCGTCCATAATGTTATCATCATCAAAAATTTCATTAGGTACCAAAATTAGATTGATGGACTTCACAAACTGAATGGTCATCCACATGTAGTGCCACATCCACACCTCTTTGTCATCATTACAGTTGGCCCAAAAGTCCTCAATGTGAGGTCGATGGGAATATTTCCTCCCAACCCACTTTTTCCATGAGGGTCCACTCTTCATCTATCTGTGTGAAGGTCCAAGTGATACTCTACCAGTTCCTTCTCTAAGTACTCAACACACTGGGAAGCAAGGCAAGAGTACATTCCCTTCTCAAAAGTATGGGGATATGGCACCCCAAATTGATGCTTATCAATCAACAATGTATGGGAAATCTACAACTATCAAGAAACCTCCAACAAGATAATCCGGTCATTAGGGTAGCATGGCAACCAGTAGGGCTTTCCTGATAACCCTTATGCTCTAATGTAAGTGAACTTTGGGAACTAGATGAACAGATATTTGAATCCCTTTATAAAGGACTTTGCACTGTGTGTTACTCTTCTTTCAAAATATCCTCCTAAGAGTCTGATTATATTCTTGATGAAGGCATCATTCACTCTTTTACATTCCCTTTTAAAGTTTCTATATTTTAACTAGGCAAAGAAATCATAAACTTTGAGTTCTCCCCTCCTCATCCCCATTGTTCTTGCATAGAAGAGTCATTTGTATGGGAATTTCTCTACTAGGAGGTAGACCAAATATGAAGTCATATACAACTGGGAGGTCCTCTTCACTGCCATGAGCTAGTTATACAGGTTTTCACTTATCATCTTAGCCCAGTGGAATTTGGCTTCACCTTGGATGATTTATTCTACAAAGTAGAATGAAGCAGTCAGTATGCCCATCACTCTGCTCAAGAGAGTGACCAGATCGTGGTATTCTTCAAACAAATCACTTCTAAATAACTTTTGAAGCACCTTTTTGATGCTACTCCTCTTTTCCTTTAACTAATGCTAGTTGATCATTCTTTTGCATCCAAGAGGGTCTTGTTGCCACATATTTTGACCAAACCCCTTTTTTATGTCCTCCATCTTGTCAAATGTTGGGATGCCAAATGTTCTGCCAATAGACTTGGTAAATAAGTCTACCAATACTCTCCCATCCTTATCAATTATTTTCCTATTGGAGTGATAACACTCTCAATAGGCCATGACAAGCTCCGTAGCAACCAACGTATAGGGAAATCCAACTAACTTTGTAAGGCCACTTCCTTTGATCTTATGTGCACCCTGTGTAGTAGGGTTGACCATCACCTTTTGTTTAAACTCATCTACGTTAACATGCCCTAGATCTATATTTGAGACTGTGTTCTAGGTGGAAGTGAGCTTGGAGGTGCACTCCCCATGAAAATGATACTTCATTTGTTCATTTTCTTCTTTTCCCCTAGGTGTTCTTGCAGGCTTCATTCCTTTCTCATCTTTTCCCATCAGCTTCCCTGATGATACCTCAGTAGGTTCCATAAATCCTATAGATAAAAGGTGTAGTAAGTGCATTGATACATTAATAGGGAAAATTTCAATTAAATCCTAGAAACTCATAGTTATATCCATTTATATACCCTTGAAGAATCATGACATTCATTATCATTACACATTTGGAGCTCTTCTGGTTCATTTGTGCAAATGCAGGTTTAGGGGTGTAGATTTTCCCATGGTCAAATCCACTAAGAAGAAAGTTGTTAAAGAGCAGCGCTAGGACCATGAAATCGCATAGATGACCACCCACATTAGAAATTTCGTATGGAATGATTGGTAGGCAAATCTAAGTCTAGGTGGTTTGGTACATGTGAAATCCTTGTTGGAAGTTCTTTTAGTTGTTTTCATTTATTAAATCGATCTCCTTTGGTTCATGCAGGTATAGAGGGTGTGAGTTCCATGGGAGGAAAGCCCTTAGAGTTTGGTCACTAAGTAGTGGCATTGGGTGGATAATGCCTCACAAGTGGATTCTCTCATTGTGGAACCCACATAAATTTTTGACATTATGAATCATGCCTAGAGGTCAATCTTTGAAGTCAGCCTTAGGAGTGTGGAATTCAAATAGTGGACCATAGTTAGATTCTTTCCATTAAGGAACAACCACATGGGGATGACGATCCACATAGGTGGACCCACAGGGACTATTCAGACTAAGGTTGGTGTTGGTGAACTTTGAAGCTTAGTAGGGGAGAAATACTTCTCGTGGAACCTGCATGGCTTAAGGATGCCGGTACTCGGCCATTAGATAGCGATGATAGGTTGATGACTATCTGATGATGGCCACCACATCAGTGGATCCATGAACTCATTTAGATTTGATGTTTTTCCCAAAGACTTTGAATTCGTGATAGGAAAAAGTGGGTGTGGAGTCCATAATGCGGAACATTATGGGAGCTCCACCATTAAACAATGATGGTAGGATGGTGGAAAACCACATGCAATGACCCATAAGACATTTTGGACCTAGTCAATTTCTAAGTGTATTGGGTTCGGTTCAGTAATGGCATGGGAAAAGGTAGAACCCACATGGTGGAAGGATGCAAATGTTCCTCCATTAAATGAAGATGATGATGTCATGACAGTCCACGTACAATGGTCTACACTTACGGGTTCATAGGGGCTTGATGACTTGATCATTTTTGAATGTTAATCATTTTTTAGCAATGCAAATGTGGGATTTCTAAGGCAAGATTCATCTTTCAAAAAGCCATTAAAGAAAATCTGTGAGGGCACAAACACCCGCAAACAGGGTTCCACAAACCCTCTTGACAATTTATCATTGATTTTATTCATCCAGGATTTTGCAAACATAAACAAGGGAGGAGGTGGATGGGATAAAGGTTGTAGCCATTTGGTTTAGTTGAATCACCCCTCTGAGTTGTGGGTTTCGATTCCTAGAATCCAGAGACTCATTTTGCAGAAGAACCCTAAGCAAACAATCATTTATTAACACATTTGAATCATGGAGGGCTAAACGAATAAGTTCTAGATACTTACCCTGATCTTATGGAAAGAAAAAAATGAACACAAAAAGCTCAGATCTTCCTACGCATGTGGGAGCTCCTCTTCTCTTTCAAATTCAAAAACAAGGGTAAAAATGATAGTCGAGGCACCTCTATTTATAAGCGGTTTGATCATTAATGCATGCATTAACTCCTCAGTACGACGACAGGTGGGAAAGTAAAGTGCAGAAAGCCACATCAATGCAGTCATTTAGTCATGACCTAGGTGGTGAAGGTAGATGCGAGACCTGCCATGCGAGAAGACACTAGGGCTTGGGAACTACTTAGTGGCAGAGAGATAGCGGTGGTCCTCATAAGGAGACCCATAGATGCAGGTCTACCAGAGTTGGCAAATGCAGTGGCTAAAGGCAAGAGGCAACCCACAACCTCAATTCTGCAAAGGCTAAAGACAGTGGATTTTGGATAGGTGATTTTGGTTAGATAGAATTTGATGAATTTAATGCATGTGACCACTTTAAGCTCAGAAATAGGGTCATACAAAATGAGGCAAAAGAAAAAGCAACTTGACGAAAATGAAACGAGAGAAAAAATGACCCATTGGGAGAAAAAATGACTAAGCAGGAGAAAAAAGAAAAGGGGGTTCCCTGGTCCAAACGGAGCATGTGTGCTATAGGCACAAAAAATGGTGACTCTATTGGGAGAATGCTCCCAAGCGTTCCATGGGTAAGGATTCATATGGAACTCAGAATCTCTATTTTTCCATATTAGAAGCCAATTTCCTCAAAAATACTAAGAATTTAAAGGACATAATCCTTGGTTGAATCAAACCATGAAATATCTTAATGGTGTGTGTAGTGAGTTTATTTCCATATTTCATAGACCACAGAGGACAATGGTCCACATTTGTAGGTCCACAAGAGCTTGACAACTCAATCATTTTTGAATGTTAATCATTTTCGGTTAATATAGCTATGGGATTTGTAAGGCGAGACTCATCATTCAAAATTCCATTAAAGAATGTTCGTGAGGGGATGGACACCCACAAACAGGGTTCCACAAACCCTATTGATGACTTATCATTGATTTTACCCACCCAAGATTTTGGAGACTTAAACAAGAGAGGAGGTCGATGGGATAAAGGTCATAGCCATTTGGTTTAGTTGAATCACCCCTTCGAGTTTTGGGTTTCGGTTCCTAAATTTCAAAGACTCATTTTGTAGAAAAACCTTAAGCAAATAATCATTTATTAACACATTTGAATCATGGAGGGCTACAAGAATAAGATCCAGATACTTACCCCAATCTTACAGAAAGAAAATGATGAACGTCGAAAGTTTGGATCTTCCTATGAATGTGGGAGCTCCTCTTCTCTTTGAAATTCAAAAACCAAGGGTGAAAATGACAGTTGAGCTGCCTCTATTTATAAGTGGTTCAATCATTCATACATGCATTAACTCCTCAATATGGCAGCAGGTGGATAGGTAAAGTGCAGAAACCTGCATTAGTGCAGTCGTTTAGTGATGATCTAGGTATCAAAGGTAGATGTGGGACCTACCATGCAGGATGACCTTAGGGTTTGGTTACTACTTAGTGATGGAGATATAGTAGTAGTCCACATAAGGAGACCTACAAATGCGGGCCCATTATGCTTGATGAACGTGGTGGTGAAAGGAAAGAGGCAACCCACAACCTCAATTCCATAAAGGCCAAAGACAGTGGATTTTGGATAGGTGATTTTGGTAAGATGGAATTTGATGAATTTAATTCATATGAGCAATTTAAGCTCAAAAATAGGGGCATGCAAAATGAGGCGAGAGTAAAAAAAATCCAACAAAAATGAAACGGGAGCAAAAATGGCCCATCAAGAGCAAAAATGACCAAGTGAGAGAAAAAAGAAAAGGGGGATCCCCAGTCTGAACGAGGAATGTCTGCTATAGGCACAACATGACCAACATATCTAAACTACATAAAAATTGAGGAAAATACTGGATCATTATCCTGAGCAATAACATAATACCTATAATCTTCCTTTAATACAATTTTCTCAATATCCTCAACATATATAGCCAACAAGTAGTAGATAACCAGTTGACCAGTTGACATCAATGAAAACAACTTCATTCCTTTCTCCATTCTTATAACATGGCCTGAAGCTTGTTGCTTCTCGTATATAAGGGAAACCAAGGCCGAGTCTTAGGATCATCATCAATAAAAATTATCATAGAAAATTTAGAGATACATCTAATATATAATGTACCATCTTTTGAAGTAATACAAATGGGTGAGAAATTTTAATTTTGTGATCAAATTCTTGGTGTTCAGTTATTTTGTTGGTTCAAATTCATATAAGTTATCCTACTATCTCCATAATGGTCTTTTTTCTGTTATTCAAATTAATATATCAAGGATACACTTAATTTTTCAAAAACATTTTTGTTGTGCTTGTGTGATTTATTTGACTGGTTCCCTCAAGGAAGGATTAAATTCCTCTTAAGTAATCATAGTAACTCGAAGAGATATCATTGGGATCCATAAGAAGAGCTTGGTAACTAACTACCTCACACTTTTATACAAAGTATAAAATTCAAAAAGTGTCAAAACAATTAGAGTTAGGCTAAGGAAAATATCTACACATCTTCCACATCTCAACTCAATATAGCAAGTAGGAATAGGAATTGATCATATTCTTTACAAAAAAATATTTCACTTAAACTTTATTCACATAATTAAGTTTTAACATTAGAAGTAGTAGTTATTAAGTTTACATCTATCTCAAATTTTCATGCCATTGTGGATAAATCCCTAAATTCAACTAAGTCTCAAAACCTTTAAATCTGCATCAATTGTCAAGGGTTAGCCACCTAGGTCTAGCAAAGCCTAAAGTACAGGGGGTTCTCAACCACATCAAATTAACCTCGTTCATTAGCCAAAAATGTTACCATGAAGCTTGGAATCCTCTCAAGGTTTGCAACATGCATTTTTGAGACCTAACAGATTAGTGACTCTACTAGGGACAACTTGAGAAAATTCAATAGCAAGTCATCTCTCCTTATAGATTCATTAAAATTCAGAGATCATATTATCAACCAGAGATTCACATTTGTGTGATCACACCTCCATATAGCTGAGTAAGGATATTTCACTAGGGACAAACCAATAATAATCTCATTCAGACCTTAGCATCAAAATCCATTTCATTTTTGTACTTTTGAAAAAGTGGGTTGTGACTCTACCAAATCTTTCAAATCATTGTATGATTGATAAACTAAATATTAGATTAGAAAGATTGCATCTTAGGCATCAAAGAATTACAATATCACCTAAAATGGATGGTAGAAGATCTCTACATAAGGGAAGTCCAAAGAAGTACAATAGTAGATGGACAGATAAACATGGATCCTATTGGTGTTTTTTCCAATACACCCTTAGAACTCTCTAAAGAGTAGCCAGTTCCTATAATCAAGAATTCCCAAGAGGAATGGCCAACTTAATGAGTGAAATCTTTGAAGTTTTTCACTCCTTCACTTTAGGCTCTGTGGGACCCAGGAGGGTGTTCCTAATTATGTTCCATTTGATTATCTCAATGAATGACATATCAAATCATAGATCGGTTCCTATAAGGGGTAAATAACATAATTCACTCAAAGGTTGGATAATCTTTAAGCAAATAACTATTGATTCACCAGAAATAGGGAAATACTTCATACATATGCCTCCTTGTAAGTAAATTTTAAGATATTTATGTTCTAATCCTCAATCCACAATCTGGTATACTATTATTATATTTCACATGGAAAATACCTTAACAAATAGATCAATATCTTCATCTATTGGGAAATGGAGTCACACCTCTTACAATCAGTAATATAGAAATTCTTTACATTTGACAATTTTAGACTATTTTCATAATGCCTTACATTATGAAAAATCACTGTACCTAAAGAATTACTTCTTACTAGATCCTTTATAAATTCTTAGAAATTCATGACCTCAGTTGAGCATTTAATTGATTCTTTGAACCAAAGTAGAAGTAAGAGCATGCATTCAAACAAAGTATTTGAAGATAAATAGAATATGCTTGATATTTCATTCAAAATTTGCAAGATGATTTATAGAGGAGATTAAATGCCTTATGAATAAGACTTGTTTCGATATTAGTAATTTCTATAAGACTATTTAAGATTTACATATGCATAACTCAAAACCAAGACAATTCGACTAGTCTATTCACTAGTATTCTTCCTAATTTCTACCCTTTTTGTATACTAGACCTAAAGATTCAAAAACTAGAACCCCTACAAATGAGCCTTAATATCCCTATTATAATCCAAGGTAAAAAACAAGTTTCTGGCTCAAAATTACAAATTGCATTTCAAAAAGGTATTTCATTTTAGCTCCATTTGGGTTGCATTTCAAAATTCCCCACATGTTGAAAACAAGGAAGCAAAATCTATAACCACCATCAAAAAGGGAAATACAAAGTGCCACTAAAATTCCTTTACCTACCAGCTAAGCCATATATCCATTGTCCACATCACCAAAAAAATTGCACAATTAGCATGAAAACCCCAAAAAGATAGTACCACCCACAAAGAACAAGAGCGACCACTACAACAATTTATTAATCAACACAAAAAATTAAGAATCCAAACACAAATTCACTTAACCAAAGGCACGACCAGCACTAGCACACAACCCTTGATACACACGCCTGCTCCACATTGTTGCAAGAGAAGGAGAAGAGACTTCCACTCCCTCCTCTTCCTTGTCTCTTCCAGGGATAGAGCCATCATGTCCACTCAAAGTCCTGATAGCCAATGGTGGGATAGACAATATCTCCACTCCATGGATTTTAGTTTGGTTGAGTGACATGAGGTATTGCATAAAACTAGAGTTAGTTTCCGTAGAACTTTCTAAAGGGTTGTCTATAATAGAAATTGGTGAATTCTACCACCCATAGGAGCCACATCTGTATCATATCTTCCTGCAGACTCGAGAGGTGAACGATGTAGGATCCTTTCCATTTTATTCATCCTTTTCTATAGTAGAACCATGGTGCTTAAGTCTACTACTGCACCTAACAAGAGCATATGGAAGCTTCTCATCAAAGGCCTTCTCTTTTGCAGAAGGGGCTTGTTCAAGTTCGTTGTGTTCACATTGAGAAGTGTTGTCACGAGGCCTCTGTAAATTTATCTGGACGACCTTCTAATTGGTATTGTGGAGGCAACTGGCTTGCTCATTTTCACTGTATGATAGTTTCTCAAGATCACAATTGAGAACTCTTTGCTCTACACAAGTTTTGAAAGATGCAAAATACTGAATGTAGTGGTAAGAATGACAACCACTTCAGCTGTATTTATTGAGAAATTATGATAATGTTTTCTCATCCATGTTGGTGTCACACACTCAAGGGATTAATTAATTATTGGCATTAATCTCTTTACCATTAACAACCCAAGTACTTGGAGATTTACAAATCACTCTGCATAATGGAGAGAAATTAATTCCTCACACGCACAAGGACTTGATTCTTTCATCTATGAAGAGAGCACACCATTAATGCCTTAATGGTTGCAGAACAAAAATGGCTACCACATGTGTGCATTGGTAATTTTGAATATACGTCGTTGATCAAGGAGTGAGGTGGGTAGTTGAGTGACCCAGATACGGTCAAATTGGGTTTTAAAACCCAAACCCATAGCTTTTCACTTCTCAACCAATAAGAACAATATAACTGGGTTCCAAGCTACTCATCCCATGGGATCTGCTTTGCTTTGAACTGTGGTCGAGAATGCTACATGTCACTGTTTCATGCACCTCACAAGTTTTTAGGGAGGCATTAATCATGTACCACGAGGTGTGTGATGGATGAAAGGGATTAAATCACAATCGATCATTACAACCATCAATTTCACTGCCATCAGTTATCAAGCACTGGTACAAAGGTTGGGCTCTATATGACAAGGCCACATGTCAGCATCTCACAGACCTTGCATGCTTGAGGACGACCCTTCATTAAAGCTCTCACGATGTGTGATGGGCAGTGGGGATTCAATCCTAAGATCCAATGGTTCCCACTCCTACATTCACTTAAACATTAGTCATAAAGGGGGCCATGACTAGGCCGACGATGATAGGACCCTTGGGGTGACAACTTAAACCATTAAAAATATTTTTCTCGACTATATAAATTTTTTATGTGAGACTAAAAGTGGAGAGATTGACTTTTCTAACCGAAGGGGGCTAGTCACTTGATGTGTTTGAAGGCTTAGGTTACAACTAAAATAACCAACAACTGGTTGGGACAGGTCACTACGAAATTATAATGATGGAGGGTTGTAGAATGTGATGTTTATGGAATTAAAGTTTACAATCCAACCCTAATCCCATTTTGACTATAGAGCTCAAAAACCATGACTCAAATTATGAATTTCTCATAATTTTTGCAAAATTTTAGGAGCTCTATCAATGGCCATGCTTGGGGATGTATACCCCCAGTGGGTATAGCAAGAATCCAGATCTCAGGTTGAAGCAGACTAGGAGCTTACCTGGACAAGGCAAGCAAACACAACAAAAAGAAAACACATCAAGCCAAACCTATGTACATTATTTACAAAACTATACAATGCCATTTATTTTCAGAAGCCCCACTTAAACAATTTGATTCGATCTTCAAGTTGGAGGCCTATAGACCCCAAAAATTCAGCACTAATTCTTTCCTCTGTCAAAAACTATCTTGTTGTGCTAGCAATGGATCAACCTATACATTGTGTAATTCCAAGAAACTAACATCATTTATTCTACTTACTACAATGCAGCCCCATTCATTAGCTTTTTCTACCAGAGGCTCATCAAGTTGAATTGGGAACATATAACATTCATACCTCATATTGTCATGAATTACATCATCAAATTCAATTTTTTCATCAAATTGAAATCCTTCATAAACACTTTGGCTCATACTTGGCCAATCCTTGACAAGATCAAGGAAGAAAAATGTAGAATTAGGCATACCTTCAGTATGTTGGTCATGAGTGTTTTAAGAAGTTCCATAATAAGATCCAGGAGAAAGGGAGTATCTTTAAAGAATTCAAGTGCAACCTCATATTGATTAACATCATACCTTTGGTTGTCTACACCTTCAAATTGCTCTTTGCATGGAGCAAACAATTCTCTAATGCTAACATGCTCTGCAAATTCATCATATGGCTCGTTCTCACCAATAGACAATGATGTTACTCCAACATCAATGCCTTCCTCCAAGTGTACCATTTGACCACCCAAGAATGGGCTTCCTTCTCTGTTAATAAAAATATCATCATATGGTGTATGGGTGATTAACAATGCAATCACTTTTTTAAGCACATGACCAGGTACCATGGGAGAATCAACATACTCATCCATATCTCCCTCAATAGGAGTGTTGCATTCCAGACTATCATTATAGTCTTCAACTTCTCCATCATGTGAGAAATTATCATATTCAAATATCATCACATCTGAATTACACTCTTGGTGTTTTCCAGATGCAGTTTGCTCATTCACATGTTGGCAAGTTAATTTACCAATGTTTGTGCCATCACATTCTCCATACAACTAGTAAGCTATCAAATCAGATTTGAAACCTTCAAAGGCCAATTCATTGACCTCAATACCAGCTTGGCTCTTTTTTTTACCTTCTCCCAGATATTCACCAGTATAACCTACCACAAATTCATTAGAATCTTCCTCAAAGAGTGGATTACATCTACACCAATAGGAATTGTCATTTATAACCTTACTTTCTAATGCATGTTCATGAAACAAAGGATTCTACCATATCTTCATGTTTTTCACATATACCCTTGCTTCTCCAAAATGAGGGTTCCAATCTCTATGATCATCAATGCTTTCAAAATCAATATAGTCAATTGAGGAGCAAAGAGAGATGTTTTCAACATCCTCTTCATCATTTGTATTCAAAACTATTGATCCGCATTCAAAAAATTCTTCACATGAAGATAAATTTTCACTATCAAGCAAGTGCATCCTTTTAGAGTTGTCAATAGGGCCTCTACTAGAAGCAAGAGACTCAACCTCAATATCGTAAGAGGAATTGTACTCAATAGAGGATCGACCAAGTTCAATTTTATCACCTTGGTCATGGACTTGTACATCATCATCATTGCTCACACTAGGATGTGGGATTCCTTCTTGCACTCCTTGTACTTGTTGATGGTGTAGGGCATCCCAGGGATGCAAATCTTGCACTATTTCCTTGTCTTCAGACTCTACATCTTCATCCCCATCACTACTACAAGTGTCTTCCTCTATGTTACTTGTGAAATGACAACAGTCATTGACCAACTGTTGATACTTTGATACATCCCTTTGATTTTATAACCCTAAACTTTGTTGTTCCTCATCATGACAACTACTAGTAGCACCTTGAAGTGACACTTGTCTTGTGTGTTTATCCTTAGCCTCCTCTACAACCCTTATCTAGTCAATCACTTGGTGCAAGTTATGGGGTTTCAATTCCTTTGGTAGAGTGCTTAATCCTAATTGATACATGTTACAAAACAAATCAATACATATAGATTCATTTGGCCTAAGATCTTTGGGTATCCCCAATAAGGTTTCCACAAATCTAGAGAACAAGTCATAAGGAGATTCTCCTTGATACCTCTTCATTTCATGTAAGCTTTTATCTAAAAATACTGGACCAATTTTACCTTGCTCCTGTGAGGTTTTAGTTTGAGTCTTGGAATAATTCCTACAATGTGACAATGGGGAAACTGGTGTGATAGGATACTTATCCTCCTAGATCACACTTCCACTATTTGATCCATAAGCTGCACTGGCATGAGAATGACTAGAGTCATTAGCCTTAACCGATGCAAATTCTTTCATCATTGAATACTTCAAATTTTTTTCAATATCTATTGCCATTTGGTGTGCTTGATGCAATATGTTAGGCTCTTTATCCCTCAAGAGGCAACTCATCCTTTTGTAAAATGTACCCAGATACACTACTAAACACTCTACGTCATTTGTTCTTATACTTGTAGGGATCTCTCTGATCACTTTGGAAAATTAGGGATTAAAATTAGGAATTGACTCATCCTCTTCTTTCTCCATTCTCATGAATTTTTGTCTAATCAAGACTGGGTCAACCCTTTCTCCAAATTTTTCCATGAACATTTCCTTAAATTATTCCCATGAATAAATAGAGGAAGATGGCAGATAAGAGAAAAAATCTCTTGCATCTCCCCTCAAGGATTGAACAAACAATTTCATGAAAACATCTTTGAAGTCCACTTCATAATCTCTTATCATATCAACAAACTCTTTCATATGTTTGTTTGTCGACTCAGATTTGTCACCATTGAACTTTGGTATCCTGTCTTTGACCTTTGGTGGCATAAGATTTGGATAACCACAAATGTTATCAAAGCTAATGGATTTGTACCTCTCAGTACTGAAATTCCCTTGTTGTGAAAAAGGTTGTCCATTATGCACAGTTGCATTTACATCCACACTAGAAGTTGCAATTTGACAGTCCATCCTTACTCCGCAAAAAGAAATGAAGACTTTACTATGCAACTATACAATTCTACAACAACTTATCTATCAATTACGATCCCAAGCCTTTATAATGTACAATTGCTAAATTTTTTGCTTAAGATCTTACAATATTTGCATGCTTATAACTCATATTTTGAAATGCATGCTAAATTATTTCCAACATTCCTTCATCTAGTGCTAATTCACCTAGTCAGGAATCATTTACAAATCAAGCATGGAAAATTTATCATAATTTTCCATAAACATGATTAATTCTCCTTAAATTCTATGAGAATACTTGGGATTTTGTAGTAATTGATTATTCTTTGCCTTCAAATCTATAGATTTGAACATTTGATATAAGCTTTATCAAGTTCTTTAGTCAGAGTCACCACCTCCTATCATGGAGGAATGAACTTCAAATTAGATGAAGTTTCTTCAAAAATTGAATATGCTCTGGGTTGTCTTCCATAGTGGAGTTATTTCTAGATTTTTCAAGCTTTTCTACAATCAAGTCTTCTACGAGGATCAATAATTTTTCAATATTTGAACAAGAGGTTCAAATTTACATCACCATTTGACTTTGCAATACAAGTATTTGTGTTTGGAGAGTAGAGAATTTCCCCAACAGAGTCACCATTATATTGGTGTTTTTTCCAATACACCCTTAGAACTCTCTAAAGAGTAGCCAGCTCCTATAATCAAGAATTCCCAAGAGGAATGGCCAACTTAACGAGTGAAATCTTTGAATATTTTCACTCCTTCACTTCAAGCTTTGTGGGACCTAGGAGGGTGTTCCTAATTATGTTCCATTTGATTATGTCAAGGAATGACATATCAAATCACAGATCAGTTCCTATGAAGGGAAAATAACATAATTCACTCAAAGGTTGTCTAATATTTAAACAAATAACTATTAATTCACCAAGAACAGGGAAATACTTCACACATATGCCTCTTGGTAAGTAAATTTTAAGAGATTTATGTTCTAATACTGAATCCACAATTTGGTATACTATTATTATCTTTCAAATGGAAAATACCTTAACAAATAGATTAGTTTCTTAATCGACTAGGAAATGGAGTCACACATCTTACAATCAGTAATATAGAAATTCTTTACATTTGACAATTTCAGACTATTTTTACAGTTCCTTACATTATGAAAACTCACTGTACCTAAAGCATTACTTCTTACCAAATCCTTTACAAATTCTCACAAATTCATGACCTCACTTGAGAATTTAATTGATTCTTTGAACCAAAGCAGAAGTAAGAGCATGCATTCAAACAAAGTATTTGAAGATAAACAAAATATGCTTGATATTTCATTCAAAATTTTCAAGATGATTTACAAAGGAGAGTAAATTCCTTATGCATAATATTTGTTTTGATATCACTAATTTCTATATGACTATTTAAGATTTACATATGCATAACTCAAAACCAAGACAATTCGACTAGTCTATTCACTGGTATTCTTCCTAATTTCTACCCTTTTCGTATACTAGACGTAAAGATTCAGCTAGAACCCCTAAAAATGAGCCTTGATATCCCTTTTATAATCCAAGGGAGCAAACAAGTTTCTGGCTCAAAATCGCAACTTACATTTCGAAAAGGTGTTTCATTTCAACTCCATTTGGGTTGAATTTCAAAATTCCCCGCATGTTGAAAATGGGGAAGAAAAATTTGTAACCACCATCAAAAAGGGAAATGCAAAGTGCCACCAAAATTCCCTATACCCGCCAGCTAGGCCATATATCCATTTTCCACATCGCCAAAAAAATTGCACAATCAGCATGAAAACCACAAAAAGATAGTACCACCCACAGAGAACAAGAGAAACCACCACAGTAATTTATCAATCAACACAAAAATTTAAGAATCCACACGCAAATTCACTTAACCAAAGGCACGACCAACACCAACACCCAACCATCGATACACATGCCTGCTCCATGTTATTGCAAGAGAAGGAGAAGATACTTCCAATCCCTCCTCTTCCTTGTCTCTTCCAAGGATAGAGCCATCACCTCTAGTCGAAGTCCTGATAGCCAATGGTGGGATAGAAAATATCTCCACTCCATTGACTTTAGTTTTGTTGAGTGACATGACGTATTGCATATAACTAGAGTCAGTTTTCATAGCACTTTCTGAATGACTATCTGTAATAAAAATTGGTGAATTTTGCCACCCATAGGAGTTGCATCTGTATTGTATCTTCTTGCATACTCGAGAGGTGAATGATGCAAGCTCCTTTCCCTTTTCTACATCAGCATCATGGTGCTTAAGTCTGCTAGTGCCCCTAACAGGAGCATACAAATGCTTCTCAATAAAGGCCTTCTCTTTTGTAGAAGGGGCCTATTCAGGTTCATTGTATTCACGTTGAGAAGTGTAATCATGAGGCCTCTATAAATTTAGTTTGGAAGACCTTCTAATTGGTATTGTGGAGGCAACTGGCTTTCTCATTTTTATTGTATGATAGTTTCTCGAGCTCACAATTGAGAACTCTTTGCTTTGCACAAGTTTGGAAAGATGCCAAATACTAAATGTAGTGGTGAGAATGATAACTGCTTCAGCGTATTTATCGAGCAATTCTGATGATGTTCGCTTATCCATGTTGGCATCATATGCTCAAGGGATTAATTAATTACTAGCATCAACATCTTTACCATTAACAACCCAAGTACTTGGAGATTTTCAAATCACTCTGCATAATGGAGAGAAATTAATTCCTCACACATAAGAGGACTTGATTCTTTCATCTTTGAAGAGAGCACACCATTAATGCATCAATGGTTGTAGAACAAAAATGGTTACCACATGCGTGTGTTGGTGATTTTGAATATACACTGTTGATCAAGGAGTGAGGTGGGAAATTGAGCGGCCTAGATATGGTCAAATCGGTTTTGAAAACCCAGACCCACAACTTGTCACCTCTAGGCCAATAAGAAAAAATTGGCTGGGTGCCAAGTCACTTGTCCCACAAGATCTGCTTTGCTCTGCACTATGGTCGAGAATGCTACGTGTCACCATTTGACGCACCTCACAAGTTGTTAGGTAGGCATTAATCATGTACCACATGGAGGTGTGTGATTGACGGAAAGGTTTAAATCATAATCCATCATTACAACTATCAATTTCACCACCATCGGTTATTAGGCGATGGTACAAAGGTTGGGATCTATACAACAAGGCCACACATGAACATCGCGTAGACCTTGCATGCTTCAGGATGACCCTTCATTAAATCCTACACGATGTGTGATGGGTGGTGGGGATTCAATCCTCAAATCCAATGGTTCCTTCTCTTGCATTCACTTAAATTTTAGTCATAAAGGGGACCATGACTAGGTGGATGATGATAGGACCCTTGGGGATGACAACTTAAGCCATTAAAAATATTTTTCTCGACTATATAAAATTTGGTGCAAGACTAAAAGTGGAGAGACCAAATTTTCTAACCGAAGGGGGCTGGTCACCTAACGTGTTTGAAGGCTCAAGTTACAACTGAAATAACTAGCAACTCATTTGGGTAGGTCACATCAAAATTATAACAATGGAGGGTTGTAGAATGTGATGTTTATGGAATTAAAGTTTACAAGCCAACCCTAAGTGCATTTTTACTATAGAGCTCAAAAACCATGACTCAAATTATGACTTTCTCAGAATTTTTGCAAAATTTTAGGATCTCTATCAAGCCCCCCTCCTCAAAAGATTACTACTAACAAGGATGGAGCAACATAAAATCAACTAAAGGTCACACCGATTAATAACCCACATGATATATCTGAACAACCTTTCACAACACACAACAATTTTAGTTTGTTGCATGAATCAGAATACCACAATAATGAGGGGTTATTGTCAAGACATTCTCATGTTCAGCCTGAGAAAAATAACCTAAGTAATATTGTTCTCCATTTCAAGGCTAACCCTTAGAAAATAGATGAATTCAATGCTCGTGCAGAAGAGGGAAGGATACAAAACAAGAGAGAATATGATTATAGAATGACACTGCAATAGGGTGAAGAAGTCCAATATGGATCCACGACTACCCTAATAGAAACACATGTTGGTTTTATTACAACAACAAAGTTAACTAATCAAGATTTGCAATAGGAAATATAAACAATGAGAGAAGAGCTTAGGATAAAGGAATTAGCTCAATAGTTACTCCATATTGACGCCCATACTTCAAAAAATGGATCAAAGTATATACCTCCCCCTAATAAGGGAAGGAACATAAACACAACCAAATTACAAGGGTCATACCTGAACACAAGTGGTCCTAAGCCTTTATAATCCCCTCATAATATAGTAGGAAATCCAAGCAGCACAACTCATGTGCAACAAAATATTCCCCCACAAACCCCACAACCACAAAATATTCCTACCATTACCCAACCCATGGCTAACACTTATCCACTTCCTGGTTGGCAGTAGGTTTCACCTCACCAACATCATATGCCTCAACAACATGTGCAAGGAAATGTATACCATCACCAGAATAAACAAAAATATGTCCCTCACCATCAATACCCACAAGGACCTCAATCCCAAGTCAATCAACCTAACCAAAATACCTACCTTCAAGGACCCCCAAATATAAATAGATTAGGACAACTAGATTTATCCAGACACCAGATATGTCCATATCCCATTGGTAGTGATGTAAGAAATGCAATCCCAATTTTTTTTGGAATCAATGCGATTACAACATAGGAACATATAAGGAATTTTGATGCAATTATGGACAACTACGATGTATGATACAAAGATATCCTCATGAGATTATTCATGATGTCCATGGTTGAAGATGCTAGGGACTAGTATAAGAATTTTCTTGACACTTGAATTAGTTCCTCAACCAACTACAAAGATAAATTTAGGGAACAGTATGGAAGTCATTGCGATCCATATTTTACCATACATGAATTAATAGGCATCTAGAAACACCACAATGAATCAGTAATTGATTTCAACCAGAAGTTCTCAAAGATATGCAAGAAAATCTCACCTGGATCAAATCCCTCAGATTCTATGGCCTTGTCTATTTACCTAAGGGCCTTCGAGCCTAAGACTAGGTATGAACTCATAAATAAATCCCCCAATACCCTTACAAAATCTCAAAAGGTTACTATACACATTGAGAATAATAGGAAAGCTATGAGAATGATAAGCAAAAGAGATAATGCCAAAATCCCACAAAATCCTAACAACCAACCAGCCAGACAAGACAATTACTATAAAAATGAAAGTACTAGACTACATGACATGCCATATCACACCAATTGGAAGGATGGGAGACATGTGGACAATAATCAGAGACAAAATTTTAATAAGGAAACCCCTAACCCTCTAAAGAAACATGGATCATACATGGTAGAAAGTGGTCCATGGTGTTTAGCATGCAATTTACCACATTTAAAAAAATATTGTATAGTAGCTCAATCCATACAAGAAAATGAATGGTAATATGATCAAGAGAGGGATGATCATACAATAAACATGTTAGGGATGGGGTCCCATCAAATTGATGAAGAATACTCATCTTCTGAAGAAGGGTTTGAATATGATGTGAGTAACCAAAATACAATGTCAACATGGGTTAGCATGAAATCTTCTCTGATTAGGAGGATGATGAAGAAGATATTGATTATGCATCTAATACCACACCATAGTTCTAGTTAAGGACACCAACTGAAGAAGAGAAAAGGGCCCTTACATTAGTTGTTGTGGCAAAGGCCAAAGGAGGCTACAACTTAAGGAACAAGACCACAGATGTAGATCAGGGAACACCTAGAGGAATGTTTATAAGAGAGAAAAAACACAAAGAGAATGCTCCAAGTGACCAAAAGAAAGGTGAGAAAGAGGGGATTCCAAAAATTACACCAAAAGATGCAACAAAGATAGAATGAGGGAATATGAAAAACAATGTTGAGATGCAAGTTGAGGAAAGGAACACTACTAAGACAAAAAAGACTAAGCAATCAATAACCACTCATTCATTTGACATGAAACATGCATTGTCTCATATTAATATGTCTATACCAATGTTAGAAATGATGAGAGTGGATGAATATAGAGATAATGCTGTCAAATTGATCTCTAATATGTCCAACAAACAACAAAATTAGAATAAAACTAAAGAAAGCAAGGTAAATAATGTTGAACAAGAGATCACAAAGATGCCAAAAGTATATCTTGGTGACACTTTTACAAAAATTTCCTCTCAAATAGACCCAGTCTATAATACGCTACTGGTCAACAATAAGCTGGTAGAAAGTTACATGACCGACATAGGAGTTGCAATAAACATTATGTCAATGGTTGTTATGAAAGAACTAGGCCTATGGGTGGACACTAGCTATGGAAAATGCTATGTGATGGACAATAGGTCCATCCCATTGGTTAGAGTCATATGGGATGCGCAACTAAAGCTAGTAGCATACCTTGAGGAAACGTACATAACTGATATCACTATGGTGGATACTCTTCCCTATTACGGTATGTTGTTATCTAGTGGACTGATACAATAGGAGGAAATGTTCAACTAGACTTTTCATATGCAAGTACACAAGTAAATGGGAAAGAGGTCATGTTGTATAAAGATCCTAGATCTGATCATGTTATAGAGCACTTTGATCCAAATCAAATGAATAAATTTTTTGATATGGATCTTGGAAATTTTAGAATTGAGAAATCACAACCTGAATTGTAAAACACTAAACCAATCAATAGAGAAGCTCAACTCAATTATAGTAGTGTGTGGAAAATTTATTTTTATGGGGCATGTGGAAAATGTGGGAATGGAGTAGGAATAGTGTTCATCTCACCCTCTGGAAAAATGTTCAAGTACACATTCTTCTTGACCTTCGAGTGGACCAATAATTTAGCCAAATACGAAGCATTACTGTTAAGATTGAATATTGCTACAAGATATGGGATTAAGTTGTTGACAGTCTATAGAGATTCTGAGTTAATTGTCTCTCAAATCAAAGCCAGGTACTCATCAAAGAATAAGAGACTAAAATAGTACAAAAATGTAGTTTGGGACACCATTGAACTCTTTGATGCATTTTCAATGGACTAGATAGAAAGATCTAAGAAAATATTGGTAGATTTCTTAAAAAATATAGCTCTAAAGAAGGATGACATTACACTGGTAGGAATAATAGAAGTGGAATTCAAAATGAGACCTACAATCCTAGATAACATATATAGCTGGTAGGTATTCAATGATGACGAAGACCCAATCAAGTTTCTCCATTGTATTGATTACTATGAGTCTCAAGAAATAGACTTCAATGATTTTTTTGAAGAAGTGGATGGAAAGGAAACTGTCTTCAGACAAGATGTCATACAAATTAAGACAAATCAGATTCCAAAAGGCCTTGTAGCACTAGAAAGAGTGTTTGATGGTGTAGTGTTGAAAAAAGTAGTCCTTTTTCACACTCAATTTGGGAATAACTGAAATATAATTAACTTAATTGTGCCTTGGGTTAGTGTTGTAATATTTTTTACACATTCACATTAATCTAGGCCCCTTTTAAACTAAATTCACTTAAATTGAACCTTGTTTAAAGTGGTGTAAACAAATATTTTGGCACTTGAATGTTTTATGGTACTTCTAGGGTTTTTCACCTAAAAGGAGGAAAGATTGGGCCAAAATGCAATGTATACATTCAAATATTAATGTTATGAGGGATTTAATATGCCTAATTAGAATATCTAAATGCAATAAACTAAAAAAGAAATGATTTAGTGATGTTGAATTTAAGAAATGCAAAGTGCTAGAAAACATAGTGATCTATGCAAAAACACCTAAGAATGAAAACAAATGATAACATAATTAAAAAGAACTGGAGAGATGCACCTGGAATATGAAATTTGATACAAAGATAATTTGGAATCCTATAGAGTTGACTGGAAATCTTGACTGGGACACTTACGCCAAGCTGGACGACTTAGTCCAGTTTTGAGGAAAATTTTCTTGAACAAGAATTTTCCAAATGGGTACTTAGAAATGTAAAAATCAATTTTCAAGCTTGGCAGTGGGACTAATTCACCATAGATGGTGACTTAGTCCACCTGGGAATTTCTAGAATTTCAGAACAGGTTTATGTAGCTTTTGGTCTACACTTGCTTTTTTAATAGGTGTATGATCATGATTCTACAAAAAAATGGGGTGAAAGAGGTCTCCAAGCTTAAATTAGGGTTATGTTGACTTTGATGACTTTGTAACACCTTTTTAACACTTTCCTCTTTGAAAAAACACACATGCAAAGAGGGGAAAAATGGTTAAGGTTTAGAGTATAGGGTTTTGCCTTGGTCAAACCCTGATTTGGTAATCAAACCCTATGAAATGAAATGAAATAAGAAGAGAATGATAAATAAACAACATGCAATGTCATAAACTTACCAAACCCTTGATGTAGAAATATGAATATATGAAATGTAATGCTCCAATGGATGACTTGATTATGCTTAGAGATGCTTGAATGCTTGAGAATTTCTTAAGTGAATGAATTAGGTGCTTGAGAATGAATAGGTGTTAAAATGAGAGGAAAAACCCTTATTTATACTTGATTTTCCATTATTTCCTATAAATAACACATCCCAGGATGACCTCAAGGGTAAGAGAATAAAATCGCACCAAGAAATTAAAATTATTTTGATTTTTGTCCCCAATGGGACTAAGTCACCCCAGGTAGCAACTTGGTCCCACCAGGGTAATTTTACTGGGTGTCAAGTATTAAAGTGTATTTGATGTTGTTTAATGGGAATATCCTCAAAAATACACTTAAGTATGGTTGGAAAGTGCATTAAGGAGTCATTTAAAAATAAGAAGGGGTTAATTTAGTGAAGACAAGCCTAGAAAAGTGTGAGAGTTTGTTACAACCCTTTACAACACTTTGAAATAAGACTTGGTAAGTGATAAAAAAAGGGTTTATTTAAGTGAATTATAATGAAAGGGTCCTAGAAAAGTGTGAAAGGTTGTTACAACACTTAACAACACTCTTACAAGACATCTTAGAAGTCTTAATGATTCACAAGGGTCCAAGACCTAATGTGAATGTGTTGGCTACATTACAACATTAAATCTAGGCTAAATCAATCCAAAGTCCACTAGGAGGGCTTTAACCTGAGACAAAGTAGAAGGGTTACTTTTTTTCGTGTCCACATGTTGTAACACACTTTCATACTTTTCTAGGGTTTCTTTAATTAATGGAGCCTATTGGGCCCCTTTTCAAATAAAATGTACTTAAAGTATACCCTATTTTTGGTGTTGTAAAGTGTTGACACACTTTCACACTTATCTAGGGTCTCATTAATTAATTGTGGTTAATTGGCCCTTTAATTCAAATTTAATCTTTATTTATGACACCTCTCGAGGATCCTTCCTGAAACCCTTAATTCAAATTGCATAACATTTAATTGGGAAAATTTGAGGTCCTAGAAATTGGTGCTAGGACTCGTTCACCCTAGGTGGAAAATGGGTCCTCCCTCTATAAGACCCCCCTTTCTTTACAGATTATACATGGGGTTTTTATGTTCTTTCATTCCATAAAGGCAAGGTCTTGGAAAACAGTGCTAGGACCCATTCACCCTATGTGGTGAATGGGTCCTCCCTTAATGAGTGCCCCTTTTTTGAATTTCATTCTAATAGGATTTTAATAATGTTTATTTCTAAATCTAGTGTCAGCTTGAATTGTTTGAATTTAAAGGATAATTCTCAAATTATGTATAAATACAAGGCTATTTTGCATGATTTCAATTAGAGAGAGAAGAAGATTTCAAGCAAGCTAAGAGACAAAGAACTTTCATGAGATCAAAAAATTATAGTCAAGAAGCAAGCAAAAGTGAAGTTTGGAGCAACATTACAAGGTGTTCAAGCTCATTTTGTGTCCAATATAAAGCATTAGTGAGGGTTGATGATAGATGCCTATGGAGAATCATGAGGTATTCTAGGTGTTGGGAGATGCACAAGTCATACAACCAATCCTAAGGACTTTTTCCCTAAGATATTTCATCTTCTATAATCATCCTATTTATAGCCTACAAGAGGTATATTCAAATTTGTGGCTTATTAAAGGGATTTGACATCATCTTTAGTGAGTCTTTTTCATTCAAGGGTTCCATACTAACACAATTTGATAGAATTTCCTTTACATTCTCATAGATATTAGTCTTAAACACACTTAAGATTAGGATTGCACAAGCAATTACATGCTTCAGATTTTCATTCATCATCAAAAGTTTAATTACCAAGAAGGGGATTGACTAAGGAAAACCCTTATCCACAAACAAGCTACCAAATTTTTCTTGCAGGTTATAGGTAGATCCGTATCTAAAAATAGAAATTTCAAAGTGCAAAGGAGAAAAGCATACCAAGAAGTTGCAGATCAAATTAAAAGATTTTTGGAAGGACTTAGCAGGACCCATTCACCTTTAGTGGTGAATGAGTCCCTATTAGGGATTGAAGAGCAGAAAATTCTATAGTGTACAAGCTTTTATTTTAGGTTCAAAGTCCCTCAAACAAGCCTACCAGGACCCATTCACCTTTGGTGGCAAAAAAGTCCTTGTCAGCAATTTAGAAATGTCAGATTTGATTAAATGCACAATATTATCTCCTTGTTTTTTAGAAAAATTATAGTTTCTCGTCTTTGTGTTACATTCATGCATTTCATGTGTTAAACCTAGAATGAGGGTTTGTACATTGGTTTAATTCCTTCTCCTCAAGTTATGATTTAGCTCACCACCCTATCCTTGTATAAAGGAAAGATTGCAAGATCCCTCAATATTCACTTAATTCACCTCTTGGGTTGATAGTTATTTCAAGATTCTTGGATCTCATCTTTTGAATGAAACCCTAAACTAGAAAAAGGGGGTTAGACTTTGTAGCCTTCTCCCTTTCTCTATGTTTCATTTTGGTGAACCAAATCCCTTTTTGAACATCTTGGTTTCTGATTTAGAGTGCATTCAAACCCTAGATCCTAGTTTGCATTAAATTTGCATTGCATTTAGGGTTTCTTCATTGTGCATTAGTGAATATTGCATGTAGGATAAAATTTCATGTTCGCATTTCTTATATTCATTGAAAATTTGAAAAAGTACTTTAAATTTGATTTAGTTTTCCATCTTGTTCACATTGAGATTATCATTCAAGAATTTAGATTCAAATTGCATTATAGATCTACCTATATTAGTCATCATTTAATCATAGTAAAACTTGCATTTAGAGACCTCATATATAGAAAATTTGTTACAAAATTCACTGTTATAGATCTGAGACAACATATACACATAAATAACTCATAAAAGTTGAAATCAAACTCAAAAAACCCTAAAACTAGGACCCATTCACCTTCAGTGGTGAATGAGTCCCTACATACCTTGATCAACAAGATTTTTGGGTATGTTTTGGTGTTTTAGGTGCCTTTCTAATCTCTACAAATACCCAAACTAGTCCTCCCATTAGCCTTTGGTGGTGAATGAGTCCCTATACAACTTTTTATAGTAAATTTTTTGAGTAGTTATTAGTTTTTGATAAGCATTTTTGTCTTTGTTCTAAAATTTGAGAAGTGGCAGTCTGAAACATATTGTCTTTGCATTTAAACTTTTGTTTATTTAGATAGATGTGGCAACATTTCAAAAATAATTCATTGCATATTTTAGTTAAATGTAGCATTATAATTTTGTATTTTTCAGTATTATTGCATTCATAGACAAGTTAGATTACATTCTACATTCATTAGAAAACAAAAACAAAAGACAAAAACAACAAAAGCATCAAAGGAAACCCTTAGGGAAAGCAAAGTAATGTCAAGTTTCCTTTTAAAGGTTAACCTATCACTCAATCCTTTTAGTAGTGATGACTTTGACATGTTAGATGAAGCCCTTGAATACTTCATCTCGCAAGGTTCATCCACTAAGGCTTGTCATGACACACAAAAGTACAAAGATGTCAATACCATCACACTACAATTCATAATTTATCCTCCTTCACAAAAACCACAAGTTCAAAAAAAACTTGTGCTCATCTTGAACCACTGAAAAACAAAACTTCGCTTGAAAATGGTAATGATTCACAACAAATGACTTATAATACATCAAGGATACCTACAATAAAAGAAACAATAGGAAAAAACAAATAACTCTTGTTTCATTACCCTTTCCTAATCTCATCTTTCCTAGTTCTCCTCATTTGACTGCAAATAATGAGAAGGAATATAATCTTGTTGAAAACCTTAAGAGTACTCCTGCTAAGATTTATGTATGGGAACTACTTCAAGTATCACCTAGTTATCATAGCATGCTTCAAGAGGCCTTGCAAAAAGTTATGGTTCCTTCTAACACTAGTTCAAATGATGTAGTAGTGACAATTCAAGGAATGAATGAAATGAACTTGGACATAATTTTTCACTAGAGTGAGTTACCTCCCTTGAAATTTAGAAGAAATATGAAGCTTTCAACATAATAGTCTATATCGATCAAATTGTGATAAAATGAACCCTTGTTGACAATGGTCCGGCCTTGAATGTGTGTAGTGTGAGCCATTTGGAAAAGATAAAAATGAGAAAAGTGATATTAAACCTGATTCTTTATCTATTTGCTGATTTGATAACATAGGAAAACAACTACTTATAATCATCACATTACGTATCAGAGTTAGGAAAGTAACATTAAAAAATCCGGTCCATGTTATTCCTAATGACCTTTATTATAATCTCCTTTTAGGGAGACCTTGGATTCATGAAATGAATGGTGTGCCTTCTACTTTGCATTGTTTCATGAAGTATATAATAAATTCTACACACTAAAAGTCAATCCCAAACTTGAAAGTTTCTTGATGGCTAAGAAAGAAGGATGAGATCCTTTAGAAGCATTGGAATCCAATACACCACAAAGAGGTCACAAAATAAGAAAAATAACATGAAATGGACATTGATGAACTTAATAAGTTATTGGAAGATGATTGGGGTTCCTTGGATTTCATGCTGACATTCATGGGAGAATATAAGATAACAACAAAAGACACTGAAAAGAAAAAGAAACCAATGGTAATGTCAACGTAAAATTCAAAGGACATATCACAACAATCTACCTCATCCAATTTAGAAGAAGAAACAAGCTATACAAAATAAAATGATGAGATAGACTATCAACAACCACCGAACCCAAAAGAAATGGAAAGAATTTATGGGAAAGGTTATGAGCTTATGAAAAAAATTTACAATAATGGAAAAGGGTGTGGGAAGAAAGATAAAGGCATCTATATTCCTATAGATCCTAACACAAGAAACAAAAATTGGTTTGGGATATTTCCCTTCTAAGATAATACAAGCAAAAAAATGACCTTCACTCAACTTCAGCACTATCATACATAACTCTAGCAAAAAAATTCTAACCTTGAGGCATCCCGAGTTGATCAATATAAATTCTGATGAGTCTTTGGAATACTTAGGGGATGATGTAGCTTTGAAATAAATACCAGGATTCTATGATAAATTATTCACCCCTCACAAAGAAACAAGTTACATGTGCTATGGTTAGTACTAAATAAGATGATAAAGAAAATGAAAGCAATGAAAGTGTCAATGATAAAGAGGAATATAATCTTGAAATAGAAAGACCAAAAGAACTTTGGGAGATACAATCAATATACTGATGGATATCAATAACAAGGAGAAAGTAATTCAAGTGGGAAAGTTCCTTGATGAAGATGAACAAGAAGATCATGCAACTATACTTCATGACTTTCTTGAACTCTTTTCTTGGACTTACTCAGACATGTTAGGAATTGATGCTAATATTGTAACACATAATATAGTCCTTGCGAAATATGCTAAACTAGTGCAACAAAAAATATGAGAGATAAATCCTAAGCTAGCTTTACTGGTTAAGACTAAAATTGAGAAACTTCTTGACGCTGGATTTATCTGACCTATTGATTATTCTCCATGGATCTCAAATATCATCACAGTTTCAAAACTTGATAATCATATTATGATGTGTACAGACTTTAGATATTTGAATAAAGAATATTTAAAAGACAATTTTACCCTTCCTAATATCGACATGATAGTAGACTCAACTATAGGATATGCCTTGTCATTCATGGATGGATTTTTTTAGATATAACCAAATCTTTATCAATCCTCAAGATCAGTATAAAACTACTTTTACAACCTCTCAGGGAAAATTTTGTTGGGTAGTCATGCCTTTTGGATTGAAAAGCATAGACACAACATATAAATGAGCAATGACATTGATATTTCATGATTACATACATTAAGATCTTGGAACATTATGTTGCTGACATACTAGAAAAATATTTAACTCGACAAGACCATGTAAATGTTCTTCATAAAATCTTTGAGCGAATGCAAAAGTACAATATGAGGTTGAATCCAAACAAGTGTTTCTTTGGCGTTGATAGTGGAAATTTTTTTAGGTTTCATTGTATCTCATAGGGGTATTGAGGTGGACATTAAGAAAATTGATGCTATTATTAGCATGCCACCTCCTAGAAACATCTCTTAATTATGAACATTACAAGGAAGGATTAAGGCTATCTGTCATTTTGTAGCTTCATTACTAGATCAAACGTTACCATTCACAAAAATCCTTAAGAGGGATGTTCAGTTTAACTGGAGCAAGGATTGTAAATTGGCCTTTGAGAGTTTGAAGGATTATCTTGTTACTCCACCTGTTTTACAACCCGCTATGCAATAGAAGTCATTTATCTTTTACACTGTAGCATCGGCCAATGCTCTTGCAGTATTGTTGGCTCAACAAGATGACAATAGTAAAAAAATCATGTTTATTATATTAGTTGAACCCTGATTGATTATGAAACACATTACACGATGATAGAGAAATAATCTCTAGCTTTTGTGTTTGCTACTAGGAAACTTAGAGATTATTTACTAAAATCCAAAATCCATGTCATGACAAAGTTTGATCCCTTAAAACATCTTTTTACTCAGATAGATTTATCAGGATGCTTAGATAAGTGGGTTATGTTGTTAACTAAGTTTGACCTTAAGTTTGTCTCACAAAAAGAAATTAAATGACAAGCCTTGACTGACCAATTAGTTGATGCTTCTTCTCCCATAGCATTACCTAATATAGACTCATTGCCAGATGGGAATGTGTTGGATATTCAAAAAGATAAAGAAACATGGGAATTATACTTTGATGGTTCTAAGTGTAGAACAGGCTCCAGAGCAAGAGTTTAGTCGCATCCCCTCCACCAACCTAGATGATCTTTCCTCTTGCACGATAACCTAGATATTTTAGAGGGGATGCAACTAAACTCAGTTAGCATTGTTGTTGAGTTAAATAGATATTTTCTATTTTATCTCACATTTCTTTCTTCTTTGATGCATGATAACATGTGTGTATCTTAGATTCTAGGCTAATTATTCAAATACTTTATTTAATTACTTTAGTTGTCATACTATTCAAAATCTAGTGTGTTATGTTAATTTAAATCCTTATATGAATTTAATATCATTAGATCGTAGGAGTATTTAAGTTAACATAGCATATTTAATCATAATGTAGCATCTAACATAAACTGTAAATGGTTCAATTAGATCACATAAAGCATTAAAACATGGAGAAATTTATTAGATATCCTTACATAGGACACTTGATAAATCACATTGATACTTAATTAAGCACAATATCATAAAAACACAAACATAAATGCTCATATATATATATCATCAAAGGTTTTAATAAATTTGCATCATTGAGTACAAAAGCTAATAGGGTATGTGACTACCAGATCTCTTAGGGGTTGGTGATCTTTGTGGTCATTGCAATACAATAGTATGCGACCAACTCAAGTTTAGTCACATCCCCTCTACCAACCTAGATGCTCTTGCCTCCTGCACGAGTGCATTGACCCACTCTCGATCTATGTAATCCCTATCTACTTGTACCCTCACAAGCTCCTCCTACAACCTCAAAATCTTTTCCCACAAGTCACTCTCTACCTTGCTATCAGTAGAAGCTCGAGAGGCTAGGACTATTGTGAGATCTGCTTGAATCTGGTCGGTATGGCTCCTAGCCCTCTCGTACGCTGCAACTAATCTTGGAATGGAATCAAAGAGGTCTACATGATGTCCCATAGAAGGTCAGGGCATGTACTCTCTGAGTATATCATCCTTGATATGCAACTAAGGCATTAGTGCTATGAGTGCTTGTTGGTTGAGCTCTCACCACTCTCGAGTGGATTCTACAAAATAGAATTCATGAGAATATCAGTAACCATCATAGTCATATATAAAGCATGCATGCATAAAGAAATAATGTAAATATCAAATCATCACCTGGCTCTCTAGTCCACTCATTAGGGTCTAACTATTTAATGGTAGCCCCTCTCTATACTGGTGGTGCAGGTGGTCTAATACCACTAGCCTCCCCACCCTCATACGAGTGGATATCTGGCCTAACTAAGGTATGTGATCTAGTCAATCTGATAGGTGGTACCTCTAACCTATCAGAGGAAAGTAGATCCTCCTTAGTCTTAGTAGTATACTCACTCATGGATTATGTCTCCTCATCATTATCCTCCTCCTCATCCTCCAACTTGGAAGAGGTCCGAAAAAACCCATAGGGGGGTGTAGAGGGAACACTAGCGCTAACCTAGCTGCAATACACCACTCCTCATAGGACAAAGTGGCACCTACGTCATCTGCCTTAGATACTAGGGGTAGATCATGGTCCTTGTCTGAATCACTAAAATATACATCAACCCTAGTAAGACAGTGACTATCCCCAAGACTAGTGACACTCTGTGTTGATCATCGATATGTCAGTTTAGAATGTGGAGGTACCTAGATGTGCCCGAACTGTCTCATCACAAGGTCATAATAGAAAGGTCTAAGTGTGTACAACTCATATATGTGATCTACCCACTATGGTATCCACTGATATGGTCTCCAATAGATGTTATCCTCATCCAACTAGTCAAACCTAAACCTCCAATGTAATAGGTCTCCATCCTACCATGACTGTCTCAAGGGATAACTGAATACCCTTGGCTTACCTAGGGCCACTATGATAGGAAAGCTTGTAGGTCTCATACATATAATGTGCTCAAAACACTATATCTGTAGCAGTGTACAACACATGATGCTATGGAGCTATCTAAATATAAATCAACTCAAATCATAGTACAAGTGGGTGAGCATGCCATGACCCTAGGTGTAAACATTTTGTTGCTCCTCCATCCCCCAAATAGTATGACCCAAGCCACCATCTAGGTGCACCCCTCAACCATCTGACACTAATGTGAGCACTACTGTCATAATCATAATCTATTGTAGAAGTGGTGACTATGCGTTTAGGAGCCATTTAATCTCCACACACTATTTGATGCTTGAACGTTGAATAGGAAACTCTATACAATACGATATGTCATCTCTCATATATGCAAATGATCTATCACTAGATAGAAAAATATGCTCACCTCAAATAGGAATATGTAGAATGTGGTGTACATCCTCCAAGGTAACTGTCATCTCCCCAGTTGGAAGATGGAAGATGCAAGTACCTGCATCCCATCTCTCAACTAGGGCCAGTAGCATGCCATCATGGTACCACATAAGTGGCATGATTTACACCAAAAAAAAACCAACCTCATGAAGCAACTGAATATCCTCCTCTGAAAGTCATCTCATTGACTCACGTAGGAAGTGGAACTGCCTCCATCCTAGATGTTGTCAGGCTTGAGGAGGCACCTAAAAGGAAAATTGCATGGAATAAGTTCTAAATAACATAATCAGTATCACTAGAGTTGTTTGGACAATATGGACACCTAGGCCATTTTTGGACGGGGCTCTTAGACACTTTCAACTATTCTAGGACCCTTTGCACCAAAGTTGGACACTTTGCATGAAAGTGGGACACTTTGCATGAAAGTGGGACTCTTTGCATGAAAGTGGGACACTTTTCCTGAAAGTGGGACACTTTGCGCCAAAGTGGGACACTTTCCACCAAACTAGAATGATTTACACCAATCTATTCTAAGATCCTAAAATTACTCTAATTACATAAAAAAAGTATATTAAAAGCACAAAAGTGATGAAAAATTAGAATAGAATACACTCACTGTGTGTCGAAGGATGCCTTGAGCTACATCATTGTGGATCTCATCCAATCTTGGGGGCTTGTAGACTCTTCGGCTCAAAATTCTCACTCACTCTGCACCAAGGTAAATTTGCAACAAGGTAAATGTCAAATGAATTGTGAAATGAGTCATTTTCATTAGTATATAGTAAAACCCTAGTAAATAAAGTTTATTCATTTAAAAGAGAAGTTCATTCAAATCAACATATAGAGGGCTAGAGGACTTCATTTTTTATGTCGTTTGTTGTGTTGGATTCATTATTCCACTCCCGCTCTCATCAAATGTCTATCACTATGTGGTATAGTACTTGGAAATACCTTATGATTTAACCTAGGTGATTCAATTTGGTTTCATGTTCACCTTGATTCCACCTCAATAAAGCAAGTGAAAATAGGGGGGCATACATCTACCCTCAAATTCAATTCTCCATAGAAGTTTGATAAGAGGATTTTTGAGCATCTAATGAATCTATGTTGCAAGATGAAATTTCTGACATTGTGGTTTTGCAGGTAGCTATAGTGTAGGCTTCATTCTCTCTAAGGAATCCATATGAGTATCCTTTTCATACTATTTATTTCCTTTATCTTACATATTCACATAGTATCATATGGCAGCTAAAGAGGGGGCTAAGTGTAGTGTAAAAAAAGTAGTCTTTTTCACACTTAATTTGGGAATAATTGAAATATAATTAACTTAATTGTGCCTTGGATTAGTGTTGTAATGTGTTGTAAATATTCACATTAATCTAGACCCCTTTTAAACTAAATGCACTAAAGTTGAACCTTGTTTAAAGTCTTTTAACACACTTTCACACTTTTCTAGGGTTGCTTTAATCAATGGAGCCTAATGGGGCCCTTTTCAAATAAAATGTACTTAAACTATACCCTATTTATGGTGTTGTAAAGTGTTGTGACTCACTTTCACACTTATCTGGGGTCTTATTAATTAATAGTGGTTAAATGGCCCTTTAATTCAAATTCAAGCCTTATTTATGACACCTCTGGAGGATCCATCATGAAACCCATAATTCAAATTGCATAACATTTAATTGGGAAATTTTGAGGTCCTAGAAATTGGTGCTATGACCCATTCACCCTAGGTGGAGAATGGTTCCTCCCTCTATAGGACCCCCCTTTCTTTACAGTTTCTACATGATCTTTTGATGTTCTTTCATTCCCCGAAGGCAAGGTCCTAGAAAATAGTGTTAGGACCCATTCGCCCTAGGTGGTGAATGGGTCCTCCATCAATGAGGACCCACATTTTGAATTTCATTCTAGAAATATTTTAATAATATTTATTTCCAAATTTGGTGTCCACTTGAATTGTTTGAATTTTGGAGTTAATTATCAAATTATGTATAAATACAAGGCTATTTTACATGATTTCAACTAGAGAGAAGAATATTTCAAGCAATCTAAGAGACAAAGAAATTTCATGAGATCAATAATTCATAGTCAAGAAGCAAGAAAATGTGAAGTTTGGAGCAGAATTACAAGGTCTTCAAGCTCATTTTGTGTCTAAGATCAAGCATTAGTGAAGATTCATGATAGATGCATATGGAGAATCATGAGGGATTCTAGGTGTTGGGAGATGCACAAATCATTAAACCAAGCCTAAGGACTTGTTACCTAAGTGATTCCATCTTTTATAATCATCCTATTTGTATCCTACAAGAGGTATATTTAGATTTGTGGCTTATTAAATGGATTATACATCTTCTTTAGTGATTCTTTTGTATTGTTCATATTTCATTCAAGGGTTCTATCCTAACACAATTGGATAGAAGTTCTTGTACATTCTCATAGATCTTAGTCTTAGACACACTTCAAATTAGGATTGCACATACAATTGTATGCTTCAAATTTTCATTCATCATCAAAGTTTTAATTACCAACAAGGGGTTTGACTAAGACAAACCCCTATCCACCAACAAGTTACCAAATTTTTCTTGCAGATTATAGGAAGATCTAGATCTAGATCCGGAAATAATGAAATTTAGAGATTTTTGGAAGGGCTTAGCAAGACCCATTCGCTTTTAGTGGTGAATGAATCCCTATTAGAGATTGAATGAGACCCCTAAGAAATCCTACCATGAACCATTCACCTTTGGTGGCGAATGAGCCCCTATCAACAATTCAAAAAAGCCAGATTTGATCAGGTGCACATTATTATCTCCTTCTTGTTTTTCCAAAAAAATTATAGTTTCATTTTGCTTTGTGTTAGATTCATGTATTTAATGTGTTAAAATTAGAATTATGGATTTCACATTGGTTTAATTCATTCGCATCAAGTTGTGATTTAGCTCACAACCCCATCCTTGTATAAAGGAAAGATCACAAGATCCCTCAATCTTGACTTAATTCACCTCTTGGGTTGATAGTTATTTCAAGATTATTGGATCTCATCTTTTGAATGAAACCATAAACTAGAAAAAGGGGGTTAGACTTCGTAGCCTTCTCCCTTTCTCTATGTTTCAGATGGACATGACAGATTCAATTTGAAACCCACACCTATGAAGGATGAAGACATTGAAGAAATTAATCTTGGGACAAAAATGGCTCCTAATAAAGTATATATTGGAAAAAGGATTATCCCTAAATTTCGGGAGATCCTTATAGCTCTACTTAGAAAATACAAAAAAAAAAATCTTTGTCATATGATTACCTCAAGTCATATAGAGAAGATCTCTTCTAGCAGGGTGATCCCACAAAGCTGGTTTACAATTTCTGGGAGATTCTATTTTTTGCTGAAATCACATATTTTTAAAAAATATAATGCTTTAAGCCTTAAAAAGTTTCATTTAAAGAATTCCAATTGAAGAGGGTTTTATCAAACTACCTTATATCAAACCCCCTTTGATAGAACCCCACTAGTTTTAAACCATACCTATAATGGAGTCTCCTTTACACCTATCAAAATGCTGATAAAAAACCACTTTTGATTTACCTTTTGGGGGATCAAATTAATACATTGAAAATAGACTTTCTGTAAGTATGTAGTCCTTATTATAAGCTTCCCAAAAAGTATAATTTTAAATAAATTTAATTTTATTATTATATTTATTTTTTATTTCTTGTGAATGTAGGTTTTTCATCGAAAATCAAGCTCTTTGTTTTGCACATGGATAAAAGGAATATTATCAATTTTATTTTTTTGAAAAATATGAGTGCACCAGATATTGAAGTCCTTGATCCAACAAAAAAAAAAAAGAATTTCGATACATACAGAAAAAGTAATGTGTTATACGATCCGCCTATGTTTGAATTGTAATTGGTTTGACTTTGAAACTTGATTAAGGAAAAAATATTTGATAAAAAAAAATGAAACCAATTGGAAGCACTAGATATCGTAGTTACAAATATAAATTTGAAAAAAAAAAAGAATGTTATCCTTCATGGAAAATAACTTATGTGTTATACGGTGAGTGTCACTCCTTAAAAATTGTGTTTACTGAAAAAAACTAGTTTTTGAAGGAGATCAAAAATGAAGTGTAATCTAATTCCAAAAATTTTGAAAAAAATATATTTAGAATCTATAGACAAAATGTCACAAATCACTATTTTGCATCATCTTCAAATTCCTCATGGTTCAACCGCTATAGGTGCCCAAAAGTAAAGATTTAGTTAGAAAAATCAATTCAGTGTTCAGTTTGGCCAAAAATTGTAAACCAGTATTGTGGTATCACCCAACATGAAATCCAATTAAAGCCTAATGCTAAACCATTTAGACAAAAATAATGACCGATAAACCTCACGTTAGCAACTAAAATGCAAGAGGAGCTCATTAAACTCAAAGATGGAGGTATCATTAAACCAGTCAGACACTCCTCTTAGGTTTCAAATTGATGTCAATTTGGGAGGCTTCCAAAATAAACAACACAAATCCAACACTATTCAACAAGTATTTGAAAATCCAAACCCTAACAAGGGCACTTCTTCACACCAACACTTTTCTTCTTTAGTAGGTCTGTAAACCTAAATTTTTTAACCCAACTCACACTAAACCCTCACAACCAACAATATCCTTATCCTTTCAGACACCCATCAAAGCATCTTAAAACATAACTCAAAATCTCATGCAACTCTTTTGAGACATCAACTCCAAATCATGATTTCTATGTTGACCTAGGCCTCAAATTAGGACACTTTTACAAACAGACACCCCTTTAAACTTGTTGACAACCCTAAAAACCAATGGGCCAGCACTCACCAGAAATCAAAACTCTAGGTTTCACAATTTATTAGTAGAGACATGTTTCCCAAGGCACTCTACCATGAAACCCTCATTTCTTGCAAATTGCATGGAGGTTTATTGAAAAACTACCTTCCTAACCTTACTAGACCTTTTTACTGATTCAAACACCCTTAACTAAGTCTGTACATGCTTAAAAGATCACTCAACCAACCTCTATCAGCATTATTTCACCAAACCCTAATTTAAAACCTCCATTTTCATGGTAAGAACTCTCATAAACTCCCTAGGACAGTCATCAAAACACTCACCCAAACTTACACCCTAATTTATTCAACCATCCTACATCTAAACCAACTTATTAGGGCCCATTTTACCAATCACAGAAATCACAATCGATGAAATGGTCCATTAAAACATTTTAAGTTCTCACAAACCCTTAAATAGGGTATACCCGGGTAGTCAAAGAGAAAAAAGTATAGAACTCTTCAAATTCAATTTGAGCCCCTCAAACCAAATGAAAAATTTAGTTCATTCATGCCACCAATGAATCCATAAATTTCTTGAGTAATCTAGCCTTTGTACGATGTTGTACATGCATGCAAACAATGAATAACACAAAAAATTTCCAGAAAACAATGGAATTCTTATTGGTTTATGCTTCTAGGCCACCAAGCCAAAATTTACATCGATGTTGCTCACCTTTTAAAAAAAATTCCCACCAAGAAAAACCACACAAACTAACTCAACATCCCTTAACTAACTTTCAAACTCCCCATGACCGTTGGGGTTCACAAAGTTGCATTTTTTGCAATTTTTTGATGACAACATTTTGCTCTTTTTTGCATTATTTTGAAAATTGACTCTCCTAACCACCTAAAACATTAGAAATGGTCTATTTAGACCTTATTCAACCTAAGAAAATGACCTCATACAAGAAAAATGACATTTTACCCTCCTTGACAACTTTTGACATGATTTGCAACTTTTACAATATAGACCCAAAAGACACCAAAATTTTCCAATTACATCAAAATGGTTTGAATAGACCTTATTTGAACTCAAACACCCAAAACAACCTAGACTCAAATTTTCATGAAAAAATGAGAGAAAATTCATTGACATGGATTGGTGCCACCATACACCCCACCTAAAAGGGTTTCCATGTCTTTTAGAAACTGATCTTCAATTGTTCCTCCTTTGAAAGCTTCATTTCTTTGACCTAAAAAATCTACCTTGATTGGTAAATTCTAAAAACTTGGTTTATGCTTACCATTCTTGTGCTCTTGGCCAACTTGATAATTCTTCCCTTGATTTGTTGAACATCATCTGACCTCTTTTCCATATGTGACTAATATAGAACCTACACCAACTTCCCTTTGCCTTGTCCATATAGCATACATATCTTCATGAGTCTATCCTTTCCTATCTACTTGTCTCACTCCATCCCTTCTTTTGAATTTATGCACTAGATTCACTGTCCTCAAAGCCCTTTCATTTTCAGACATATATACCACTGTATTATGAATCTTAGGAGCCTTTTCCTTGCCAAGACTTGACTGCCCTTGAACTTCTACAACTACCAGAGGACACAACATTGTTCCAACTAGAATTCCATCAACTTTAGCCAACCCATCTTGCTTCATCATCAACATTTCATCCTTTACCTTCACTAGGTCAGTTTCCATCTTCTTCTTCTCATTATTTTTCCTTTCCAACTGTGCATCACCCTTCAATACCTCTAACCTAACATCTGAAACTTGTGTCATGGTTGCATACCCCATCATTTTGTCTTTTTCAACCTTCACAAACTATCCTCTACCCATCATAATCACCTTGGTTGTCTTGATCCGCTCACTAGCTTCTTCTTGCAATGGAAGCAAAGTAAATGTGTTCCCATCATGTTCAATTTGATATGTATTATCCCTTCCATCATGCTGGATGTTGTGGTTGTGTTGTTGATATGTGGTTTTCATTGATGTCAACACTATTAGCATTAATGTCTTTGAGGTTGTATATGTCGAGGATATTGAGAAAATTGTAATGAAATAAGTTGCAGGTTGTCAGTTGTGAAGTGAAATTCAGTTTGTCGATGAGTTCAATACATTGATGATCAGAGGTTGTGTATTAGAGGGTTTCTTTTCTAGTATATCTAGTTTATCCACGTTAAGTTTCAGAGATCAGCGTGAAGATTTTTTCGTGTTATGAATATTTGTATTCTTCTAATTTTTTGTTGCTTCAGTTGGTGTTCCTGGATGGGGGTGAATTTATTTTGGCAATTTAATTTGTTACAGATGCCTCTCTATTGATTCATGATGTTTATGGATGTTTCTAGATCGTGCTCTATCTGTGTTTCACATCCGCATTGATCATGGTGCTCATGATTTGAGATTTTCTCTTGCATGTTCATGTTTTTCATGTTCTTGGCCGATAGGGTGTTGTAACATATTGTGGATCTTCAAGGAGTAATTTTTGAAGGTGGTTCATGTTTGAGAATTTTATTTTGGGTCTTCACTATGTTGTGGCCAACCTTGGTTGATTTTCATTAACAATCTTTATTGTTTTGGGCTGATAGTTTGCATTCATTTTATTATTTCATTGAGGTTGACTTGTAGTGATGTAATTTCTTGTTGCGGATATATAAGAGTGATTGTTTTATCATTTGAAGGGATGAGTATGAAAAGTGTCTGATTCTTGTGTGTGAAAAATGTTCATATCTTTCGAAGGCAGAAGTAGAGTGTGAAGAAGAGTGAGCAGAGTCTGGAGAAGTTTTCATGTGCTTAACCGAAACTGTAATTAGGCATTAACAGATGCTTATTTTCTTATTTCAAATCCTATGGATGTAATTCAATATTTTGTAAGACAATGTGTCTTCCTTTGGGTAGTGAGCTCTAGCCAGTGTACCTGAATGCATGTTCATTCCCCATTCCCCATTCATATTTCTTTATACTTTTAATAGGGTATAATCTTGTGGATTGACAACTTAACGTTATCTAGGATGGCAACATACAAGAAGGATAGTCTGAGATATGATGGAACAAATTATTCTCTATGGAAGACTCGAATGGAGTGCCATCTGAGATGCATTGGTGAACCCTACTAGGGAATTACAATTAATAGGTATTTTATTCCTTAGAATGGTCCTACTACTACTGCTAAGATTAGGGATTTTGAGTACAATATCAAGGCTAAGGAAGCATTGTTGAGGATTTTGACTAATTCTCAGATGACAAATGTTATGGATCTTAAGACTACTTATGAGATCTAGAAAAAGTTAGAAACTTTGTATGAAGGTGATGCTAATGTGAAGATTGCTAAGTAACAAAGTCTAAAAGGGAAATATGAAATGTTGAGAATGGGTGATGATGAGAACATTACTACTTTCATGAAAAGAGTGAATGAACTTGTGTGTGGTATTAGATGTGTTGGTGGATAGTTGGAAGAATCAATGATTGTTGCTAAAGTGCTTAGATCCTTTCCTGCTGCATACAAAGTCAAAGCTACTACTATTGAAGAGCTCTGAACTGTAACAAATGTAACCAGAGATATGTTGATTAGTAAGCTTATTACTTTTGAGTTCAGTGAATTTGGTGATGCTCTTCCTAAGATAGAATTTACATTCAACGCTAGTACCTCCAGGAGAGATAAATAGAGATATGATCTGGGAGAAATTTCATCTAGAAAGGTATTCAAGTATGAGGAGGAAATTAGAGATATTGAAGAAGAGTAGAAGAAGCTAGAGGAGCTTGAAGCACTTATTTTCAAGAGAGAAGCCAGAGGAGAAGGTAAGTATAAAGGGAAATTTCCTATGAAATGTTTTTCTTGTAGTAAGATAGGTCATTTTGCATCAAAGTGTCTGGAAAGAGTCCCTAAGCCAAGACCTAACAAGCCTAGATTTCAAAGAAAGTGTTATTATGCTACTGATGAAGGTGTGATAGATGATGAATCTGATAAAGGGAATGCAAGTGAAGATGAATGGGTATTTATTGCTATCAAGGAAAATGATCTAGCCCCTATTGAATCTGTTAGTTGCTCAAATGTGGAGAAAACCCTAGCTGCTTGAATTGAAGAGAAAGATGAATGGTGATTGATAGTGGATGCTCTCATCACATGATAGGAGATAAAAGAAAGTTTGTGAGCCTTGAAAAGTATGATGGTGGTGTTGTAAGATTTGGTGATGACAAAGCTAGTGTAATCCATGGCAGAGGATCCATTTCTCTTGATGGTAAGAATAATACTGATGATGTTCTTTATGTGGAAGGTTTAAAGCATAATATTTTAAGTGTTAGATAGATGGTTGACAAGGGTTACAATATTCAATTCAAACACATAAAGTGTAGAATATTGGGGAGTTTTGGAGATGTGATTGCTTTAGGTACAAGAAAAAAATATAACATCTTTCACCTGAATGCTACTAGTAAAAGTTGTCTAATTGCTCAAGTTGATGAAAGTTGGTTGTGGTATAGGAGAATGTGTCATGTAAACTTTGATAATATTGTTAAGATAAGTTCTACTCAGGCAGTGATGGATCTTCCTAAGTTGGTAAAGCCTACTAATACTATATGCAAGGAATGTCAGTTAGGGAAGCAAACTAGAATTTCATTTCAGCGCAAACAACATTGTTCAAAAGAAGTGTTGGAGCTTGTTCATACTGATCTGTGTGGTCCTTCTAGAATTAGAAGTTTACAAGGAGACATTTACTTCATGTTACTTATTGATGATTACTCTAGATTGATTTGGGTTACTTTCTTAAGGGAGAAATTTGAAGCTTTGGAGAAATTCAAGACTTTTAAGGCTATGGTTGACATAGAGACATCTCTAAAGATTAAATTTTTGAGATCAGATAGAGGTGGTGAATTCACTTCTCATGAGTTTAATTCTTTTTGTGAAGTGCATGGGATAAAGAGACAATTATCTGCCCGCGGACCCCTCAACAAAATGGAGTTGTGGAAAGGAAGAACAAGATAGTTCAAGATGCTGCTAGAACTATGATGCTGGAAGAAAATGTTCCTCATATCTATTGGAGAGAAGTTGTGAGTACTGTTGTTTACATCCTCAACCGGGTACAAGTCAAAGGTGATACTAGTAAGACCCCTTTTGAGCTATGGATTGGTCACAAGCCTACTATTAGATATTTTAAAATCTTTGGGAGTAAATGCTATATAAAAAGAGATGAAGAGATAGGAAATTTTGATGCTAGGATTGATGAAGGTATCTTTCTTGTTTATTCTACTAAGAGTAAGGCCTACCAATGCTACAACAAGATATTGAGGAAAGTAGTTGAAATTGAAAATGTCAAGGTTGATGAAGATATAGCTAGAACAACCAGAACCTATGGATATGAGTCAGATGATCAGAATAATAGTTTAGTCATAGGAAAGAATGTTTAGACTCAAAATCAAGTTCAAATCATTCTAATGAATCAAGAAAATCAAGAGGAAGGAACTAATAAAAGTGCAGAAGAGAGATCACAAGAGACAGAAGTTCATGAGCATCCTAAGACTCTAAGGTATGCAAGATTGAATCATTCAGAAGATTAGATTATAGGTGATAAGAACAAAGGTGTCCAGACTAGGAGAAATATTGTAGAAGAGTACTATCTGATTTCAAAGACTGAGCCTAATAATGTGAATGAAGCATGCCAATATGAACATTGGGTAGAATAAATGAGAGAAGAGCTATAGCAAATTGAGAAGAATAATACATGGATTCTTGTTCCTAGACCTAAGGAAAAAAATGTAATTGGAACTAAATGGGTCTTTAGATAAACAAGATAAATGAGCAAGGTGAAGATGTTAGAAACAAAGCAAGATTGGTGTGTAAAGGATATTCTCAAATGAAAGGAATTGATTTTGAAGAAAAATTTTCCCCTATTACTAGGATTGAAGCTATGAGATTATTTCTTGCTTATGTTGCTTACAAAAATTACAAGGTTTATCAGATGGATGTCAAGTCAACATTTATAAATGGCGAATTGGAAGAAGAGGTGTATGTTGAGCAACCTGATGGATTTCAATTAACTGATTAGGGAGATATGGTTTGTCAGTTGAAGAAAGAATTGTACCAACTTAAGCAAGCCCCAAGAGCATGGTATGCTAGATTGGACAAGTATTTGTTGAAGCTTGGATTCAATAAAGGTACTACTAATAGTAATCTATATTTCAAGATTGATCATGATAAAGATCTTATTGTTGAAGTCTTTGTTGATGATATCATTTTTGGAGGAGATAATGGTTTTTGCATGAAGTTTTCTGATGAGATGTAGAATTAGTTTGAGATGTCTATGATTGGTGAGATGAAATTCTTTTTGGGATTGCAAATTACTCAGTTAGATAAAGGGATCTTCATATCTTAGTCCAAGTATGTGAAAGAATTGTTGAAGAAGTTTGGTATGGAAGATTCAAAGCTAGTTGGAACACATATGGTGACCGGATTTAAGTTGACACAAAATGATGATTCTATGAAAGAAAATAAAACTAGGTATAGATCGATGATTCATGGATTGCTTTACTTGACTCAAACCAAACCAGATATCATGAATGTCGTATGTATTGTTACAAGATTTCAAGTTGATCCTAAGGAATCTCATGTAACTGTTGTGAAGAGTATTTTCATATACTTGAAGGGAATAGTTGATTTTCGCCTGTGGTATCCTAAAGATGATGATCTTACCTTGAGTGCTTTTACTGATGCTGATTGGGTAGGAGATGTGGATGATAGAAAGAGTACTAGTGGTGGTGCATTTGTTTTGGGTAAGAAGTTGATTTCATGGTTAAGTAAAAAGAAGAATGTCATTTCATTATCTATTGTAGAGGAAAAATACATTGCTGCTGCTAACAATTGTACTCAAGTATTGTGGATGAAGAAGATGTTGAAAGATATCAGAGTTGTGTATGATGAACCCATTGCTATATTTCTTGTGATAATTCAAGTGCAATTAACATTTCTAAGAATCTGGTGTTGCATTCAAAGACCAAGCATATATCTATCAAGTTTCACTTTTTAAGAGATAAGGTGAGTGAAAAGGAAGTCAAATTGGAGTATGTGCCTACTAAGGAGTAGATTACATATATCTTCACAAAGCTGTTGTACTTGCATCAATTCATGCATTTCATGGTCATATTTTGATCTGGATTGATGTTGTGGTGGCTGCTACTCAAGGGGAGTAGTCAGATGTTCAAATATGTGGTTAAGAGCTTAGAGATCTTTGTCATTGATGTCAAAGGTGGAGAAGAGTAATGTGAAAAAATTTCCAGGGGAGAAGAACCTTGTGAGAAGAAGAGTTGTTGAGGTGAAAAGAGTCAGAACCCAAGGGGGAGTAAGTGTGGTTGCATTGATGATTTTTTTCACATCATGTGTTGCCATCAATGCCAAAGGGGGAGATTGTTGGATGTTGTGGTTGTGTTGCTGATATGTGGTTGTCATTGATGTCAACACTATTAGCATTAATGTCTTAGAGGCTATATATGTCAAGGATATTGAGAAAAATGTAATGAAATAAGTTGTAGGTTGTCAGTTGTGAAGTGAAATTCAGTCTATCGGTGAGTTCAATGCGTTGATGATCAGAGGTTGTGGATTAAAGGGTTTCTTGTCAAGTATATCTAGTTTATCCACGTTAAGTTTCAGAGATCCGCATGAAGATTTTTTCATATTTTGAATATTTGTATTCTGATAGTTTTTTTGTTGCTTTAGTTGGTGTTCCTGGATGAAGGTGATTTGATTTTAGCAAGTTTAGTTGCTGCGGATTCCTCTTTGGTGATTCATGATTTTTTTGTATTTTTCTAGATCATGCTCTATCTATGTTGCACATCTACATTGATCATGGTGATTGTGATTGAATATTTCTCTTGTGTGCTCATATTTTTCATGTTCTTGGCTGACAAGGTGTTGTAACGTATTGTGGATCTTCGAGGAGTAATTTTCGAAGGTGATTCATGTTTGAGAATTTTATTTTGGGTCTTCACTATGTTGTGGCCAACCTTGGTTGATTCACATTAATAATATTTATTGTTCTGGGCTGACAATTTACATTCATTTTATCATTTCATTGAGGTTGACTTGTAGGGATGTAATTTCTTGTTGTGGATATATAAGAGCGATTGTTTTATAATTTAAAGGGATGAGTATGTGAAGTGTGTGAGTCCTATGTGCAAATAATGTTCAGATATTTCAAAGGTAGAAGCAGAGTGTGAAGAAGTGTTCATGTGCTCAACTGGAACTATAATCAGGCATTAGCATATGCTATTTTTCTTAGTTCAAATCCTATGGATATAATTCAATCTTTCGTAAGACAATGTGTCTTCCTTTGGGAAGTAAGTCTTGTTGTAATTGAGCAGTGAGCTCTAGGAAGTGTTCCCAAATGCATGTGCATTCCCCATTCATATTTCTTTATACTTTTAATAGGGTATAATCTTGTGGACTGACCTCCACCATGGTTTTTCCCCTAATAGGGTTTCCACATAAAAAATCTTGGTGTTATGTGTGTTTATGATGTGTTGTTTATTTAAACTTTCATGGTTATTAATTAGATCTAAGAATAAAGTTAATAAGTTGAATAAGTTTGAAATTATGTGACAACTGATTCACCCCCCCTCTCAATTTTCTACCCTTGTGTTTGCAACACATCATACATGGCACGCTTATCAAATTGTCATGGCCTTCCAAGCAACAAATGGCAACATTGCATAGGTAGAAAATCACAAAGTACCCTATCTTTGTACCCTCCAATCTAGAACTCAACTAAAGCCTACTCATTGACTAGAAGTGACTGATCATCATTTAACCATGATACCTTATAGGGTGTTCCATGAGAAACTTTCACCAAACTTAACTTATCTACCATTTCTCTTGATACTATATTATTAGTGGAGCCTTAATCTATCACTACCTTGCATACTTTACCTTTTCTCTTGCATGTGGTCTTGAATATATTTCTCCTTTGCATTGGTTCCTTATCCTTGAAGGCCTTCAATATTTGTCTTTGCAACATCAAAGCTTCACCAACTTTAGGTGCAACAACATGGCTTGGAGAATTGAAACTTTCCTCTTCATCTTCTTGCACAATTTGGACTCTCTTTTCATCTCTTCTTTCACCCCCACTTGAAGTAGCACCAAAATTTTTAGGACACTTAAAGGATGGGTGACCAAACTTACCATAGTTGTAACACCTTCCTAAAAACACATTAGAACCTCTTCCTTGATCTATATATCTACCCCTAAAACTTGTTCTTCCACCTCTCCATCCACCTCTAGATTCAACCACTTTTTCTTTACCTTTACCAGCATCTTCTTGATCTTCATTGGAATATTTTGAAGAAGGAAAAGTTCCTCTACCTATAGAAGTACTGCCTCTACCTCTTATTTCCTTTTCTTGTCTCCTTTTCACCTTTTCCTCTACCCTTATAGCCATTTGAAAACATTCTTCTACTATTTTTGGTGTCAACAAACTTATTTCATCTTGAATATTATACCTCAGACCATTAAGATATCTTGCTACTCTGTCTTCCTCATATTCCTCATTTTTTTCCCTTATACTTAACCTATAGAACTCCTTGGTGTATGTTTGCACATCTAGGTCCTTTTGCTTAAGATTTTGGAGTTTTTTAAGCAATTGAACATTGTAATCACTAGGAAGGAACTTACCTTTGAGTTTTGTCTTCATTCTCTCCCAAGTAGTAATCTTGGTCTTCCCCTTTTTTTTCCTTTCATCTTGCACAAAATTCCACCACAACAAAGCATGTCCTTTCAACTTGGTCTTAGCCTTCCTCACCTTTTGATCTTCATCTACTTCTTCACTTTCAAAGTAATTCTCCATGGCTCCTATCCAATCCAAGAGCTCTTCACAATCTATTTTACCTCCATACATAGGAAAATCCATTTTTCTATGTCCATCACCTTTCACAACCTTCAAAATATTTAACATCCTCACATCCTCTAGATCCAATTCTTCCTCTTCACTAGAAGTTTCTTCCTCTTCAAAATAACTTTCATCCATCGTGATCCTAACATTAGACTTCAATGCAACAATCTCCTTCTTCAAGGCTTCTAATTCTTTATCCTACTGCTCAATCTTTCTAACAATAGTGCTTCCTTTAGGAAGCATCTTGACTCCAATTATACCTTTTCCTTGCACACAAACTTTCAACCTTCTCCATCAAGAGACCTACTTCCTAGGATCTAATACCAATTGATGAAAATCAAGGATGATTCCAAAACAAACAACACAAATCCAACACTATTCAACAAGTATTTGAAACTCCAAACCTTAACAAGGGCACTTCTTCACACCAACAATTTTCTTCTCTAGTAGGTTTGCAAACCTAAATTTTTGAACCTAACTCACACTAAACCCTCACAACCAACAATCTCCTTATCTTTTCAGACACGCATCAAATTATCCTAAAACATAACTCAGAATCCCATGCAACTCTTTTGATACATCAACTCCAAATCATGACTTCTACGCTGACCTAGGCCTTGAATTAGGCCACTTTTACAAAGGGACACCCCTTTAAACTTGTTGTCAACCCTAAAAAAAATGGGTCAGAACTCATTAGACATCAAAACTCTAGATTTCACAATTTATTAGCAGAGACATGTTTCCCAAGGAACTCTACCATGAAACCCTCATTTCTTGCAAATTACATGGGGATTTATTGAAAAAATACCTTCCTGGCCTTACTAGACCTTGTCACTAATTCAAACACTCTTAACTAAGTCTGCACATGCTTAAAAGATCACTCACCAACTTCCATCAATATTATTTCACCAAACCCTAATTCAAAACCTCTATTTTCATGGTAAGAGCTCTCATAAACCCCCTAGGATAGTCATCAAAACACTCACCCAACCTTACACCCTAATTTATTCAACTAGCCTACATCTAATCCAACTTATTAGCACCCATTTCACCAGTCACAGAAATCACAGTCAGTGAAATGGTCCATTAAAACATTTTAAGTTCTCAAAAACCCTTAAACAGAGTATATACCCAGGTAGTCAGAGAGAAACAAGTATAGAACTCTTCAAATTCAATTTGAGCCTCTCAAACTAGATGCAAAATATAGTTCATTCATGCCAATAATGAATCCATAAATTTCTTGAGAAATCTAGCCTCTATATTATGTCGTACATTCCTTCAAACAATGAATAACATGACCTTATTCAACCTAAGAACATGACCTCACACAAGAAAAATGACATTTTACCCTCCTTGACAACTTTTGACATGATTTGCAACTTTTACAATATAGACCCAAAAGACACCAAAATTTTCCAATTACATCAAAATGGTCTCATAGACCTTATTTGAACTTAAACACCCAAAACAACCTAGACTCAAATTTTCATGAAACAACAAGAGAAAATTCATTGAAATGGATTTGTACTCTTGTACCACAAATCTAGTTCCTGTAAGGAAGAAAAATGGAGACATAAGATTATGTGTGGATTTCAAAAATTTAAATATTTCATATCTCAAAGATAACTATCCTCTTCCAAACATGGAGGAAATTTTGCAAATGGTAACTAGTTGTGAACTCTTGTCTATGATGGATGGCTTCTCAGGATATAACCAAGTGAAGCTCAAGGAATAAAAGTAGTACAAAACTACCTTCACCACACCTTGGGGTACTTATGTTTATGTGAGAATTCCTTTTGTCCTCACTAATGTTGGAGTAACATTTCATAGGGCTATGGATGTAGCCTTTGTTGACTTGATCAATGCTATAATGGTGGTCTATCAAGATGATCTGACAACATATTCCAAAAGGGAAGAAGACCATTGTGCACATTTGGAGGAAATTTTCATCAAGGAATTGGAGTATGACATATCCCTAAATCCAAAGAAATGTCATTTTGTTGTCACAAATGGTAAATTATTAGGGCATATTGTCTTGAAGGATGGAGTAAGAATAGAACCAGAAAGGGTGGAAGCTATTGAAAAGATCCCCATCCCAAAGATTGTGAAGGCCATCCAATCCTTATTTGGGAAAATTAATTTTGTGAGGAGATTTATCTCAAACATTGTAGAGATTGTAAAACAAATATAAAAAATGTTGAAGAAAGGTGCAAATTTTGACTTGACAAAAGAAGCCATTGATGCATTTGTGTCAATGAAAAGAGAAATCAAAGAAGTTCCTGTGTTAAAGTCACCAAACTTTGACAAATCATTTCAAAAAAAATTCATTGGATCATTTCATATAGTGGTAGTTGTAATGTTACAAAAGAATGATGAAGGATATGAACAACCAATCTCATTCTTTAGCAAATAACTTTAGGGGGTAGAGCTAAAATATGACATTATTGAGAAACAAAACTATGCATTGGTAAAGGTAGTTAAGGAATTCAAGCCCTACTTAGTAGGGGAAAAAGTAATTGCATATGTACCAAATGTTGTAGTAAAGGATGTTTTTTCACAAAAAAAAGTTATTGGAAGAATATTTTTATGGATAAACCATATCCAAGAGTTTAATATATTAATGTTTAGATTACTAAACTATTAAGAGGAAAGGTTCTAGAAAAATTAATGGTTGAGTACAATTTAGAAGGTGCACAGATGTGTAATGTGGAAGAAAAAGGGAATTGGGTATCAAGCATTGATCATATAGAATGGTACACTAACATATCATGCTATCTTAAACATATGAGATGCCCTTAAGGCTTAAATGACAACCAAAGAAGGACTTTAAAACTCCAAGCATTGAAAAATGTTTTTGTAAACAAAGATTTTGGCACCCAATGGTCTTTCTAGCCCTTCTAAGGTTTTTCACCTAAAAGGGGAAAGATAGGCCAAAATGCAATGTAAACACTCTAGATTAATGTAATATGCATGAAATATACTCCTATCTGAAATGATATAAATGCAAAGGACTGATAAAATAGAGTGATTTGATATACAAGACTAAGAAATGCAAAGTGTTTGAAAACGCAGTGAGGTATACAAAAAGACCTAGAAAGGTGAATAGAAATGCAAGTAAAAACAAAACAGAAAGCTATAAAATTGAATGTGCACCTGCAAATTTGTTGAAGATTAGAAATAACTCTAAAATTATGAAAATGTTGATTTTTAGGCCTAGTGGGACTCAGTCACCATTCTGGGTGAATCAATCCTAGTTCCAAAAAATTGCACCGGGGCCCAGTTTAGCCATATGGGTGTCCAAATCTGCAAAAATCTCCAAAAAATAGGTATAGTGGGACTCATTCACCACTCTGGGTGAATTAGTCCACTTTGGATTTTTTGAAAACTCAAATTTTGAAAACTCAAAAATGGAATCTAAAGCTCTCGATCTACTCAATCTGCACCTCTAGGTGTCTGAATCCAAAACCCTAATTTTTAGCACTATTGGTGACTTTTTGTGTAGGTTTTGACCTTTCCAATAGGGATATGACTTCAACAAGTTTGCAACCTAATATTCAATCATGTCCAATCCTTCCCAACACCTAAATTGACAAACACACAATGAAAGAAAGATAAATGTTGATTGTTGGGGAATGGGAGTTTGCCTTGGTCAAACCCCATTTAGGTAATTAAACCTAAATGATGAAATAAGATAATAAAACATGAAACATGAAAAAAAAATGCAATTAGAGACTTTCCATGATGAAGAATATTTAATTGCTGCAACAATGGATGAAGAATCTTGCTTTTGAATGCCTTGATGATGTTCTTGAAGATGCTTCCTTGTGAAGACTCAAAAATGCTAAACCCTAGCTTGCTTGACTTGAGATAGATAATGAATGATTAATGAATTATGAAAGAATTATTGGGTCCATGAATTATGGTTAAAGGTCTCCTTTTATAGAGAAGAGTTAATAATAAGGATCATGATTAAAGGCCAAGATTAAATTAGAAAATAATTTAATCAAGGGTGGAGGTTAATTGAGAGAAGAAAGATATGGATAGATAAAGACTTGAGGTGGAAGATAAGGTTGGCATAGAAAAAGAAGTTGTTGGAGAGAATTAAATAATAAAATTATTTAATTTAGGTGGCCAACATAGTAGAAATAAATAAAATATTAATTTTATTTATTTAGAAAGGAAAGGTTGGAACAAATAACTTAGATAATTAAATAATTAAAAATAATTATTTAATTGGGGAGATAAAGGAAGAATAAATAATTAAATAAATATAACATTTATTTAATTATAGAGAGAAAAGGCTAATGAATAATTAAATAATTGAAATAATAATTTAATTATAGAAGAGGGAAAAGCTAACTTTTGAAAATAATATTTAATTCAAAAGTGGGGGAGAAAGGAACATTAGACTGAAAGTCCAGAAAAGTGTGAAAGTCATTTACAATTATTTACAACACCTTTACAAGACATGCATTTTATTCAATTTCCAAGGCCCAAGACCTAGTGTGGATGTGTAAAACACCTCACAACACTAAATCAAGGCATTATTAAATCCAATTTATCATTAATTATGCCGAAATCAAGCAAGAAAAAGGGGATACTTTTTATGTGTCCAAAGTTAGCCCCCACTTTAGTGAGAGGATGAGCTTGCTTCAAACTCACACTAAAATAGACATTCAAGAAGGGTCCAATCATACCAATGTGGATGAAAAAGGATGAAAAAGATCAAAGGAGGTTGCGCAAGACCCTAGGATCCAAGATCCTAAGTCAAACCAACATAAGCACAAAAGGACACACACAAGGTGAATGATTTGCAGCAAAACAAGATACACGATCATGCAATGGAAAGAACTAAAGGAAAGAAAAATGAGGTGGATAAAAAATGTGCTCACTCTGGGGCCATGGAACTCTGGTCATCCACGAGGTGAGTTATCTGAAAGAAGTGGTTTAGTGAGAAAGTCATGCCAGTGTGTTGACTTCCCATTAAACAAACCATACCAAAGTTATCCTCTTGATAACTTTGATAAGGCACCACAATGAAAATGATTTTTTTTTGTAAATGTTTTTGAATGTAATGTAAATATTTTGTTTAAAGGGGATTTTTCTTTATTCATGGAAGGGTCTTCTTCTTAGGGAGCATTGTTCCTAGTGTCTCCAAGAGAGGAAAAGTTAGGGTGTCAAATTGTTGCCCATGGGATGCCTCGTTCGCATCATGCCATGTTAGGATATCATACACTCTTGGAAGGAATCAAACCCAATGACACCACCAAGAAGAGGACACATCACAAGAAAAAAGAAAAATCACACCATGGAATTTTTTTCAAAATATGTCATATATGTGTGCCCCTAGTTTAAAGCGATTGCTACACCATCACTGTGAGAAATTGCTTTAAAGTAGTCAATAATAAATGATAACATGAAAGAAGACATGAGAGATAGCTTGGAAAGCCCTATGCCAAGTCATAAGTTTTTGAATTGAGCTACATCATGGATAAGTATGTCACATGCGAGTCAACTTAAGGAATGTAGTCCACATCCCAAGCTTGCTCTTATATGTTCATGAAAGGTTAACGACTAGCCAAAAGAGACAATGATAGGTGACATATAGGGACAAGGCTACTTAATCCCTTGCCCCCACTTAGTGTAGGACAAGGGTGAGCCAAGAAGTGATGATGATATGTTGATCCTTGCAATAGTGAGTATGCTATGATCCTACAACTATTACATGGCAAGGAGTAGAAACTAATGTTATTTATGTTGATGAGTAAAAATTTTTTTTGCTCGATACCTATTTAATGAGATATCTATCAGTTTAGGATGTACCAAGGTTAATTTTTTCTTGGAAGAATTATTTTTGATAGTGTGGACATTGGATGAAGGTTTTTATTTTGAAGGAAAATAACCAAGATCATTAGGTTGTATAGCGACATGGATACCTTGTTCGATAGAATCACATCCTGATGCAAGACAAGGTGGTAATAGACTCCAACAAACAATTTCCAATAGGTTAGAAATGTCACAAACAACTTCTAGGGTAACTTCCTTTGTTAACCCACCTACTAGCTTGTAGTCATAGAGACACACTTATTCAACTATATCTCCACCTTATGATCTTTTTTCAACTCACTTTCAGGGACCCTTTATGCTACTATACAATATATCAAACCCTTGCTTGGAGTTGTTTTGGACCAACTCAACACAATCTGACCAACAACACTGGTTTTAGGCCTAATTAGGCCTCTTTTCCAAAGGAGTTCAATGATATTCTTCTCCAACCACTTGAAAACCTTCATAAAAATGGCCAACCAATCACTAAAATTCTAATTCCACCATTAGATTTCACATTCTTCATCAATTTCTTATTGCCTAATGCAAAAACTAGTGTTTTCAAGTCTTGACACTCAACTTGTCAAGCTTATGCACATGCCAACTATTCAACCATGATACCACCCTACCTAATAACCATGAAAAACCTAAACCTAACTCCTAACAAGCCCATTCCACCAATTTACTAAACTACTATACGGTGGAATGGCCTCTACAACTCCATTTTCTATCAAAACCCTAAGAAACCCTAGTTATCAACCAACTTATAGAAAAAATGGATTTTCTCCTCAAAAACTTAATGAAAACTCCTTAAAATAGATTCAAAAGGAAGCTATCATGATTCCCCAATAGATTATGATGGTCTCATATTGAATGTGGATTGTACAAGATCATTCAAATTCAAGTTTTACAAGAAAATGTAGAAAGAACACCAAAAATAGAGTATTAATGTATTGAAAGTTCAAATTATTATCTAGCCAACCTACCACAAATGTTTTAGAGGACTTATATCATGTTTTCCAAGGCATACCAATGGTTCACAACATAAATTTGAAGTTGTGACCGTTCACATTTTAACTACCATTCAAAAAAATTCACTAAACAACATTAACCACATACAAAGTTATGAAAAAACTTGACCCCACACACCTCAAACCTCCTAATTACTCTAATTACATCAAATTCTGGTCACATGACCTTATTACATCATGAAAATAATTCATTATTTAAACCTAGACTCTCCTAACCCCTGAAAACCAAAATTTCTCATTGGTGCTCTTGAACAATATAACAAAGGAGGAGAAATTTCATCCTCCGGATGAAATAAGGTATTTGATTGATGTGTCATGCTCTTTATGTATTCTCCAGACATCCAAGTTGCATCTTCTTCAGACAATCCAAGCCATTTGACCAAGTGTTCAGTATATACCTTCCTCCTTGTTCTCTTCACCTCCCTTTAATCCAAGACAACTTCAAGTTGAATAGGTTGAGTAGGTGGGAGATCTTTGATCCACTCTCCCTCTTCATTCTCAGGTTCACCTACTTCTTCTCCTACAAAAATAGATCCCTTGAAGAGATATAAGTCAATTACATTAAAAATTGGTGAGATGGCAACCCCTTGTGGGAGTTCAATCTCATATGCATTGTTCCCATATTTGTGGACCACCTTGCAAGGTCCTATTTTCTTCATCATTAGCTTTGTATGCTTTCCCTTAGATAGTCTCTCCTTTCTCATATGTGCCCATACTAGATCACCACTTTGAATTGTACATCTTTCCTCTTCAAATCTGCTTTCTTTTTATACTTTTCTACATTCTTCTCAAGTGTCTCCTTGACCTGCTTGTGTATATCAAGCATAGCAATTGCAAAATCCTCTCCTTGAGTACTTTTCTTGTTCACCTCACTCAAGTCTCTTAACTCACAAACACCCCTTGGATGCATTCCATAGAAAACCTCAAATGGAATCCTTCCAACACTCTGATTGACTGAGTCATTTTATGTATACTCTACCTATGGCAAGATTAATTCCCATGACTGATTGTGTTATTTGGTCAGGCATCTCAATAGATTTCCCAAAGACCTATTAACAATATTAGTCTACCCATCTGGTTGAGGATGATAGGTAGACCTAAAGGTTAAATTAGTCCCCAACCTCCTCCATAATACTCTCCAAAAATGGCCAATGAAATTTGAATCTCTAATAGACATTATTGATAGTGGCAACCCATGAATTCTTACAATATCCTTAAAGAAAAAACTTGCAATATGAGAGGCATCATTAGTTGACTTGCATGCAATGAAATGTGCAATTTTACTAAACCTATCTACCACAACATACACACTATCATGCCCCCTTGAGGTTCTTGACAAACCCAAGAAAAATTCCATACTTATTGCTTCCCATGGTCTGCTTGGTATGGGAAAAGGATGATACAAACCAACATTTGAGCTTGTGCCTTTAGCTCTTTAACATATGCCACACCCTCCAACATACTTTTTCACATCCAAATGCATCTTGGGCTAGTAATAAAATCTTCTAACCTGATCCAAGGTTTTATCATAACCAAAATGCCCTCCTAGACTCCCACTATGTTTCTCTCTAACAAAATTCTCCCTCATGGAACACTTTGGTATACACAATTGAGCCCCCTTAAAGAGTAGCCCATATTGCAACACATAATCCTCATATTCTTTATGAAATGACCCCTGTGACTATTCAAAAATAGAAAATGCATCATGAAATTCTTCATCATCTTGATACATAGAAATTAGTGAGTCTACACCCACACTTTGGAGTTGCACCTCTTGCACTAGCACTGCCCTCCTACTCAGGACATCTGCCACTTTGTTGTCTTGTACCTTCTTATGTTTTATGGAGAATGTGTAAACCTGTAGGTACTCAACCCATTTCATGTGTCTATGGCTTAATTTCTCTTGACTATTCATAAAAATCAGAGAATGGTTGTCTATGAACACCACAAACTCTTTAGGTAGTAGATAGTGCCTCCACTTTTTGAGTGATTGCACCATGGCATACAGTTCTAAGTCATAGGATGAATATTTTCTCTTAGCCTCATTTAACTTTTCACTAAAAAATGCAGTAGGCTTCCCTTCCTAACTTAACAGTGCCCCTATGGCCAAATTACTATTATCACATTCTATTGTAAATACCTTATCAAAATCAAGAAGAGTAAGAATGGGTTGTTGTGTTACCTTTGTTTTGAGGTACTCAAAGCTTTGATCAGCCTCCTTTGTCCACTAGAATATGCCTTTCCTTTTCCCTCTGATGGTGTCTATCATAGGTGCAACAATGTGACTAAAACCTCTTATGAACTTCCAGTAGAAGCTTGCTAGCCCATGGAAACTTCTAACTTCCCCAACTATTCTAGGTGTAGGCCAGTTGAGAATGGCCTCAACTTTCTTTGGATCCATCTTCAAGTTTCCTCCTGAGATCACAAAGCCCAGATACACAAGTTAGTAGTGGTGTATTTAGATTAATCATGAGTTTTTCTTCATGCAGTTTTTCTTATAGATTTCCCTTAGATTGCTTTTCCAACCTTTTCCTTATCTTCTCTTCAGCCTTTGTAGCCATTTGAAAGCACTCTTCTACTATCTTAGGAGTAGTTAGACTAATTTCATCTTGAATTGTATATTGTAATCCATTCAAATATCTAGCCACATTCTCTTTCTCATTCTCCATATGCCCTGACCTTATGGTCAATTTATGAAATTCCTCAGTGTAAGAAACCACATCCATCTCTTTTTGTTTTAAAATTTGCAATCCCCTATAAATTTTAATCTCATAATCAACAGGTAAAAATTGACTTTACCTTTTGCACCATCTAGTACCATGAGTTAATTTTGGGCTTATTCTTCTTTATCCTCTCTTCTTGGATGTAATTCCACCAAGTCAATGCTGGTCCCTTCAATTTTTTTTTAGCAAACTTAACCTTCTTGTCTTCAGGTACTTCCTTGTACTCAAAATAATTATCTAGAGCATCAATCCACTCAATGATCTCTTCTCCATCCATTTTATCCCTATACATTGGAATATCTATCTTCACATAATGAGCCTCACCTATTATAGCCTTGAGCACTTGAAAAAACTTCTTTTCTTCAGTTCCCAACTCCTCTTTGGATTCTTCTGAAGGGTTTTCTCCTTCACCCTCTACCTCATCTTCATGGTCACTTATCTCAAGCAAACCCTTACCTCTCTTTTCTTTCTTCTCTAATGCTTCCATCCTAGCCAACATGGCTTCTTGTCTCTCTCTTAGGAATCTAAGTTCCCTAGAAACAACTGATCCACCTTTAGGAGGCATATTAGATGCTCTAACTCAAATCTTCTTCCTTGAATCTCACAATCCTTTCTCCAATAGATCTAGAGCCTAAGCTCTGATACCACCTGATGCAAGATAGGGTGGTAATAGAATCCAACAACCAATTTCCAATAGGTTAGAAAGGCCACAAACAAATTCTAGGGTAACTTCCTTTGTTAATGCACCTACTTGCTTGTAGCCATGGAGACAAACTTATTCAACTATATCTCCACCTTATGATCTTTTTCAACTCTTGAGGAACTCACTTTTAGGGACCCTTTATGCTGCTATACAACATATTAAACCCTTGCTTGGGGTTGTTTTGGAAAAACTCAACATAATCTGACCAACAATATTACTTTTAGGCCTAATTAGGCCTCTTTTCCAAAGGATTCAATGATATTATTCTCCACCCACTTGAAATCCTTCAAAAACATGACCAACCAGTCACCAAACTCCTAATTCCACCATTAGATTTCACAATCTTCATCAATTTCTTACTACCTAGTGTTTTCATGTCTTAACACTCAACTTGTCAGGCTTATGCATGTGCTAACTCTTCAGCCATGATACCACCCTACCTAATAACCATTAAAAACCTAAACCTAACTCCTAATAGGCCCATTCCACCAATTTATTGAACTACTCTATGGTGGAATGGCCTCTACAACTCCATTTTCTGTCAAAACCCTAAGAAACCCTAGTTATCAACCAACTTACAAAAAACTTGGCTTTTCTCCTCAAAAACTTAATGAAAACTCCTCAAAATAGATTAAAAAATAAGCTAGCACAATTCCCCAATAGATTATGAATTTCTCGCATTGAATGTAGATTGTACGGGATTGTACAGATTTGAGTTTCACAAGAAAATGCAGAAAGAACACCAAAAATAGAGTATTAATGTATTGAAAGTTTAAATTCTTATCCAACCAACCTCCCTCAAATGTTTTAGAGGCCTTATATCATGTTTTCCAAGACATACCAATGGTTCACAAAAGAAATTTGAAGTTGTGACCATTCACATTCTAACTACATTCAAAAATTTGCACTAAACAACATTAACCACATACAAAGTTATGAACAAACTTGACCCCACACACCTAAGACCTCCTAATTACTCCAATTACATCAAATTCTGGTCACATGACCTTATTACATCATGAAAATGACTTATTATTCAAACCTAGACTCTCCTAACAACTGAAAACCAAAATTTATCATTGGTGCTCCTGCACCACATCCTTTCCCAAGTTGTCTTCCAAAAATTTTTGTCACTTGTTTTGTATTTGGTGGTTGTTTTATAGCCTCAAAGTTTTTCTTGGATGATGTCTTCTCTTTTAAAGTGGGTGAAGTGTATGTGTTGGACATTACCTCCTTATCTCTGCCCTATTGAGTTTCTTTTGTTATGATCATGTATTCCCCCATGGATATAGGTATGAAATCAAAGGTTTTCAAAGGCTTTTATATTAACTTTGTGGATTATTCAATTTTATTTTTTTCTTTGTATATCCTTTTTCTTCAAGGTTTCATGATTTTCAAAGCATTCCCATGATGGTGGTAAATCTATATCAAGCAATTCATGATGCTTCAGAGTGAGGTTGATTTTTGGTTTGCACATGATATTCTGCCTAGTAGGAGATTTTTTAGGAGAGAAGCAAACAAGATGTTGATCACATTCCATTTCAAGAGAAGAAAAAGCATTACATTCTTGTTTTTTGATGATTGGATCCTCTTGCTCAAGTATGTATTCTTGGATGCAGGAAACATTAGGAAAGGGAGCAAGAAGATTCTCATGAATTTCAATGAATAGTTTGTCTAATCCAAAAATATATTCTTCACTAGTAGAAGACACATTAGGAGAAGAACAAGTATGATTATCATGATTATCTGTGATTAAATCCCTTTTTACAATAATCTTTTCCAAAATAGGGGATGAAAAATAAAGAGAATTGTCGTGGGTCTTAAAGGTTTGATCATCTAATGCCAACATATCCTCCTCACAAATAATGTGATTGTCATGATTTCTCACAAAAACATTCTCGCAAATAGGGGAGGAGTTAGAAGATGAATGTAGAATAGGTAGAGTAATGTTAAGAGATGTGTTTATGATCTCATTCTCTTGTGACATAATATCTTCCAAAGTAGGAGAAGTTATAGAAGAGGAGCTTTCAACATTGTCATGATTCTCAATGGGTGTATCTTCTAGCTCCAAAATACCTTCGCCACATGTAGGAGAGATATTGGGAGAAGAGGAACTATGATTATCATGATTGTCTATGCTTTCACATTCTTCTATCACTTCATTCCCACAAATAGAAGAGATATTAGAAGGTGTGGAACTATGGAGTGTGTCAATGTTGCTATTCTCTTGTGCTAAGAAACTCTCATAGCTAGGAAAGAGATTGGAAGGATGACTAGGAGTTTTATGGTTACCAAAGATTGGACTATTTTGTTCAAACAAGTCATCCCAAATGGTAGGGGCATCAGGAAAGGGAGGAAAAATATTCTCATGAGTCTCAATAAGGATTTTTTCTAATGCTAAAATATCTTCTACATGTTTAAAGAAGATATTAGGAGAAAAAAAGGTTTTATTTTTATGGTTATCTACATTTACATCCCCATGTCCTATAATGTGTTGTTGAGTAGGAGAGGTAGGATTTTCATAGCTCTCAATAATATCCTCCACACAAATGTTTTTTTCATGATCATTCATGATTGTATCCTTATGCACTAAATCATTTTCACAATTAGGGGAGGTATTGGGAGTAGTGGCCATGATCTCAATTTTGTGTCATAGTGTCTTTGCAAGGGGGAGGAGAAGGAAGGAAATCAATACTTTCATGATCTTCATTGATTGTACCTTCTTTCACCAAGATACCTTCATCACCAATAGGAGAGATATTGGGAGGATAACAATTATGAGTATCATGATTACCGATTCTTGCATCCTTTTGTGTCAAGCCTTTAGTGGATGATTTTAGTGAGACAAAGTCCTTAAGGGATTCATCTAACATGTCTAAGTAATCACTACTAAATGGCTTGGATGTTATGATTTTTCTAAGTTGAATCATTTTTTTAATTGGCTCTTTTGATGTTTTTAAGGTTTTATTTTCATTTTCTAATGGATCTGATCTAAATGAACTAGGAAATAATGCTGAAAATGAAAATTGTAACAATCTAATGCTATCCATAATTTCCATGAATAGAAAAAATGCTTATTTCTAATTATTTAAATGTAACTGAAGCTATGCAAACTTAAAATGCAATGTAAGGACATAGGATGAAATGCATTTTTTTAGATTTCATACGAAGTAATGTATTGATTATATTATGCAATGATCTGAAAATGAAATGTTGTGAATACAAAATTGAAATTAAGTAATGCATGAAATGAGCCAAATTAAGCTAGATTTAGTGAAATACACGTAACAAGATCTTAACTAACTAAAACAAATAATTAATGAAAGCAAATAGAAGTGAAGAAATAGGGTTTTCAACACTGTAAAAGGTAGTTTCAAGGGTGAAAAGGGACAAATTCGCCCAAGGTGGCGAATGAGACCTAGTAGGGATTTTTTTCAAATTTTTTTGATTGATTTTTATGTTTTCTATGTTGTATGATGCAGACCTAAGATGAAAATGCAGAATTTTAGAATTTTTTAATGATTTAAGATGCAAAAATGCAACCTAGATGCACTTTCACTAATGCAAAATTTGAAACCCTAGAATGTAACTTAACTAATGCAAAATACTATAGAGGCTAATTCTAGGATGATGGTGGACTCTAAATCAGGAAGAAGGTATTCAAAAAGTAGGTTCACCAAAATGTAAACAAAGATTTTCCCACCCGATGGTCTTTCTAGCCTTTCTAAGGTTTTTCACCTAAAAGGAGAAAGATGGGCCAAAATGCAATGTAAACACTAAGGATTAATGTAATATGGATAAAATATACCTAGATGAGATGATCTAAATGCAAAGGACTGATAAAATAGATTGATTTGATATGCAAGACGAAGAAATGCAAAGTGTTTGAAAACACTGTGAGGTATGCAAAAAGACCTAGAAAGATGAATAGAAATGTATGTAAAAACAAAACAGAAAGCTATAAAACTAAATGTGTGCACCTGTAAACTTCCTGAGGACTAGAAATGACTATAAAATTTTAAAAATGTGTATTTTTAGGCCTGGTGGGACTCATTTTCCATTCTGGGCAAATCAATCCTAGTTCCAAAAAATTGCACCAGGGCTTGTTTTAGCCAAATGGGTGTCCAAATCTACATAAATGTCCAAAAAATAGGTACAGTGGGACTCATTCACCACTCTAGGTGAATTATTCCACTTTGGATTTTCTAAAAACTCAAAAATGGAATCTAAAGCCCCCAGTTTGCTCAATCTGCACCTCTAGGTGTCTGAATCCAAAACCCTAATTTATAACATTGTTGGTGAACTTTTGTGTAGGTTTTTACGTTGCCAATAGGGAGATGACTTAAAAAATAATTCAACCTAATCTTCAATCATGTCTAATCCATCCAAGCACCTAAATCTGCAAACACACAATGAAAGAAAGAGAAATGTTGATTGTTAGGGAATGGGGGTTTGCCTTGGTCAAACCCCATTTAGGTAATTAAACAAAAATGATGAAATAAGATAATAAAGCATGAAACATGAAACAATGCAATTAGAGATTTTCCATGATGAAGGATCTTGAATTGTTGCAACAATGGATGAAGAATCTTTATTTTGAATGCCTTGATGATGTTCATGAAGATGCTTCCTTGTGAAGACTCAAAAATGCTAAACCCTAGCTTTCTTAACTTGAGATAGATAATGAATGATGAATGTATTATTGGGTCCATGAATTAGGGTTAAAGGTCTCCTCTTATAGAGAAGAGTTAAGAATAAGGATCATGATCAAGGGCCAAGATTAAATTAGAAAATAATTTAATCAAGGGTGGAGGTTAATTGAGAGAAGAGAGACATGGATAGATAAAGACTTGAGTGGAAGATAAGGTTGACACAAAAAAAAGAGGTTGTTGTGGAGAATTAAATAATAAAATTATTTAATTTAGGTGGCCAACATAGGAGAAATAAATAAAATATTAATTTTATTTATTTAGAAAGGAAAGGTGGGAACAAATAACTTAGATAATTAAATAATTAAAAATAATTATTTAATGGAGAGAGAAGGGGTAATTAAATAATTGAAATAATTATTTAATTGGTGAGATAAATGAAGAATAAATAATTAAATAAATATAACATTTATTTAATTATAGAGAGAAAAGGCTAATTAATAATTAAATAATTGAAATAATTATTTAGTTATAGAAGAAGAGAGAAAAGATAACTTTTGAAAATAATATTTAATTCAAAAGTGGGGGAGAAAGGACCATTGGATTCAAAGTCTAGAAAAGTGTGAAAGTCATCTACAATTCTTTACAACACCTTTACAAGACATGCATTTTATTCAATTTGCAAGGTCCCAAGACCTAGTGTGGATGTGTAAAACACATCACAACACTAAATCAAGGCCTTATTAAGTCTAATTTATCATTAATTATGCCCAAATCAAGCAAGCAAAAGGGGATACTTTTTTTGTGTCCACAATTTTTATCAATGGAGAATTATATTGAAAGGAAAAAAATGGTGTCCTATTGCTATGCTTAGATGAGGCACAAGCATAATATATCTTAAATGAGATGCATAAAGGTGTATGTGGAGGGTAATTTTGAAGGAAAACTACTCTCCACAAGATATTGAGAGTGGGATACTACTGGCCTAAAGTCTTCAATGATTCCCACAGATATTTAAGGAAGTGTGAATAATGCCAAAGGTTTCTTGGTAAACCACTTTTTCAACGAGCCTTACCATTAAGACCATTGCAAATTGAATCCCTTTTTCATAAGTGGGGAATTAACTTTGTAGGAGAAATTATAGATAGTTCTAGTGGTGGACATAGATGGATCCTGGTGGCCACTAATTATTTTATGAAATGGATAGAGGCTATACCAACAAAGCAAACCACTAGTAAGATAGTGATCAAATTCTTGATAGAAAACATCATCACTAGATCTGGGGTGCTAGTGAAACTCATTACAGAAAATTTCATGTGCTTTAGATCAAAGGAATTTTAAAAATTTTGACTCATATGGGATAATAATCTCATACGCCTCACCATACTATCCCCAAGAAAATGGGTAGGAAAAATCTCGTAACAAAAGTATTATAAAAATAATCATGAGAATGTTGGACAACAATAAGAAGGCATGGGATTCTAAGTTAAGATTGGCTCTTTGGGAAAATAGGATTATTGTGAAAAAGGATACTAGAAAGTCCCCCTTTAAGTTGGTGTATGGAGCCCAAGCACTCCTCCCAATACATAACCTCCTACATATTTGCAAATTTATTTTACAAGAAGACATAGATGTCCCTAAACCTATGGAGGAGAGACTGGAAGAGTTGACTGAATTGGATGAGATCAGATCACAAGCACAAAAGAAAAATGAGAACATACAAATGTAGAAAAAGTATCTATTTGACAAGAGGGAAAAAGATAGAAAGTTCAAAATACATAATATGGTCCTTATGTGGACCTCCAAGAACCAATACAAGGGGAAGAATTGGAAATTTTAAGCACTATGGTTAGGTCCTTTTGTCATTACTGGTAAATGTGGTGAGGAATTTTACTACCTACAAAATATGAGTGGTGAATAATAAGAGTTGTCAGTGCATGGACAATTCCTAAAATATTTCTTCTCTTGAAAATTTAAATTTCCATGCACAGTGGATTAGGATTTTTTCTTTTTTCTTTTTCCACCACCCCAACCCTTGGTCTGCATCCTCGAGACTACCTGTGGATTCTTGCAATGACCTCATAGTCACTCACCCCCAACTATAGCTGCTGTTGGGACTAGAAAAATCCGCTACAAATTTTCACAAAAATCCTTCTCCCACCTAAATGTCCCATCACCTAGCCTACCATTTTGTAAAAATTATGACTTAAAATATTCCATTTTCCCATCATCCTAATAATATTCACATTCACCTTTTAAATTATACAAGAACTAAGTTATGTCACCTAGACATTACAATATCGGCTAAACTATTTTCAAAGTCCACTCAAAGAAATAACAAAGTAGCACAAACCAAGTGATATCGAAGAAAGAATTTCCTATCAAAAGAAGCCATCTTTGAGTCTCTTCGATGATCAAACTAAAGCCCTATCAAAAATACATTAGCATATAGAAAGGAGATGTCTTGGGTTTCTTCGATAGACTGAATACTGAGCCACCAAAGGATGTAAAGAAACTCTTTTGCTTTGGCACAACTTTCGGAGTAGATATACTTAAATATTCAGGAAATATAAAAAAATCTCTCAGACATAATTTATCCATGTATCAAAGTGATAGTAGAGAGTCGAAAGGACAAATAATTGGTTTTCAAACTCAATGAATTGAAGAGATCATGGAACATCAGGATGAAATATAGATGAATCCCTTCGATATTAGGAGAGTAGCGAAGTTCATAAAAAATAAGAACATACATCTAGGGGATGGGGAAACTTGTCTTTTCAATAAGGCAATGGTAGTTATCAACAAAAAAAGGAACTCAAGACAGTTTTCGAAAGGACTATGGAATAACGTAGTAAGGAGACCTAGAGTCCCCTAAAAAAATGAATAAATTATCAAACTGAAGACATATTGGAGAGAAGAATCTATATCGATAGAGCCCCAATATATGTCTCTTTGATAGCCCTAAATGAACAAGTGAACAATTAATTTCAAGATGCCACTAAAGAGAAAAGTGCACATCGGGAGGACAAGAACAACAATCTCTACGATAAAATAATGTCATTCTTCGCCTCAGTTCTAATAGTAAAATGTATTAAAATATCAAAGTCAAAATAAAAGGTTGATAGGACACCTCTTAGCAACCACACATCAAGGATTTGATGGAGCATCGAAGATCAGAGTAAGATGATTCGTGGTCCCTCTGATAATTAGAAAAGGAAAAGAACACACCAGGGAAAACTCTATCAAAGGAAAGACTACATATTGGAAGAATGAGAATACTCATCCCTTTGATGGAGTGATGAAACTTAGTAAGATAAAATTGTGATAATATCAAAGCAATAAAGGGACATCAAAGGAATTGACTACAATCATGGTGACATCGGTATGAGGCCACACTCTATCCCTTCCAAACTTTGAGGAATATACCAAAAAAAGGAGATATCAGGGAAAGTGGGATATATTGGTGAGACCTGAAATTTGTCATTCCAAAAAAGCAAACATGTTGACAAGATAGTGGCATGATGAAAGGACATTTTTGCAGTGATGATGAAAGATCAATGACTGATATTCAAAATAATTAATTTCCCACTCAAATGACATAAAATTTCCATCAATGGACCAGAGTTGAGAAAATTGAAAATCAAATTATGAACACATCTGAAAAACACTCAACAGCTAGAAAATAAAGGAGTGGAGTATAGCAGAGGACAACATAACTCAAACCAAGGAAAGTACTCTCTAAGTAAGTACCTAGAAGCCTGAGACAAAAGCTTTAAAATATATGCAAATTGTTTCAAATTATTGAAGCTTGGAAATAGGGTTTCCAGTCTTCTATAACATCATATAATGGAATCTACCTTTGAGAAACCTAAGAATAAAAGAAAAAAGGTGGAATAATGAAATCTAAACCAAGACTTAATCAATCAATGTTCTATTTCTAGACAAATATCTAGGAGACATGCACAGCTAAACCTTCAGGCTGAGCAACTATAAGATAAAAACAAGCTAGTGGGAGACACATGGACCCCAACCAGTGGATATGATCTATTCATATATCACTATAGAAAAATTAATAGACATAATATGGTGTCCAACCCATGGAGGTTCAACTTGGGGAAGTTGGTACTATCCAATGTGTTCATAAACGTGAATTGATCAGAGTACTTGCTGAATACAACCTTCAAAATCACTCAATTGAATTACAAGATGGAACCTCTTTCTTCCCCATCACCAAGAATCGTATTTCCATGGTATTCCAACTAGATACCAGTCTTGACATGAAACTTGGACTTAGAGACCCCCTAAACGAATATCACAATTTAAGCATGAGCTATAAAAGATGGAGGTTGCTACTACATAGGCCTAGAGAAGAAGGAAATAGGTTCAAGGTGTTTTCAAGGGAGGAAAATCATCCATAGTCTATGAACGCATTTGAAGAATATTATCAATATACATACTATTTTTTCTATCAAGTACTTGGATTAGATGCCCCAATATTTATGGAGATAGCACCAATGGTCATAGCAGCCAATATACAGAGTCAAGATACCCGACCTCTAGATTATGCAAAATATCTAGCCAATGAACTTCACGATGATCTTGTTGCCATCAAGAATAAAGATGGAGGTTATCGGTTCAAACACTACTCACTATTTATTCACCTCATCCTGTATTAGGGAAAAAGTATGGGAATGTGGGATGAATTCTTAAGGATAAAATATTTGAATAATGATGGAAACATCAAGCCAGTGCAAATATGGATTTCCATTTGGGATAGCTAGTATGTGAGGTCACATTATTTGTATTTTGAGTAATACTTTGTGAAGACAATATACAAATTATTGGGTAATCCATGTGATTATATTCTATCACCTAAAATATAAAGATTCTTGAGACCTAAAGAAAAAGATACTATCGAAAGGTCAATCACAACTAGAGTGATTGGTATTCCTATAATGATTGTACAAAAAATATAATTTATGGGTTTGAAAGAGCACCACTCTTGTTACCAAAAACTTGTCCAAACAAGATTGCACCCTTGGAGATTGTAAGACAGCTAGCCTATTCATATTTTATGCATCTCAAAAGTCACAATAAATAGTCATTGATGTTTGGAAAATTATATTTTGGAGACTTTACCATAGCTTGTGAGAAGGGCTATGAATTGATTGACAAGAAGCTAGAGAATTACAAATTCCCCAAAGGAAACACAAGAGAAAAGTTTGATCCTAAACATTTTATTAGTAATGCTAAAACAAGTAAGAAACTAGGAGGTTACTCACACATGCTCTTTGAAGGAGATGATCTAGTAGAAAATTTCTACAGGTATTATTCCATTAGGAGAAGAATCCTATATCATAGAGTGATGACAGCTGAAGCCTAGAAAGCAGGGAATGATCCTTCATATAGATGTGCATTTTTGGACATTGAAGACCTAATGAAAAGGTTAGATTCCCTCATTGCACATGATCTAGAATTGACTAGGGATGTTTACCCTTGGATATTCACCTAGATGAGAAATGAAGGAAATGGAGGAATCCAAGATGAGAATGAAGCTCCACTATGTTACCTATCCCATTAGCCTACACCACGTATCAGTTTTTTTGTCAATACATCTATTGAGGAGCAAGAAGAGGTCAAGACTAAAGAGGAGGAGGTGAAGATAATTGAACCTATGATTGGGAGTTATGATTCTCTAGTAGAAAAAAATGTGGTTGCAATGGAATCCCCAGATGATCTTTCAACTGATGTAAGACATAAGGCCAGTAATAAGTTTTTATCTGATGATGAATTCATCAAAAATTCTAAATTTAAAACATTTTTATATGAATTTAAAGGAAAATATGTTAGAGAAGGAATCAAAGATGTTACACCTGAGAAAGAGGTAAAGGCCTTGAAAAATCTTCAAGAAGAAGTAGATATAGAAAGGACCAATATTACCCTAGATAGAGGAAGGGAATTATTAGAGGAAGCTAGGATTATGTTACTCCCTGGATGGGACATGAGATTAGCAATAGTATTTGACAATTTCAGAAGGAATCAGGATAAGGATGTGTAGTTGAGCTTGAAAGGGGTTGATAAAGTGTACACTGGATCAGAGTATGACCTTGACAATGTATCTCTATTGTTGTGGGACCTATACCTACTGAACAAAAATCCTTAGGTTATTAATGATCCTCATAAAGCATTTGGTCACCTCCTCGTGCAATGAGTTGAAGATACAGACTCTCTAGAAACTATAGATTTAAATGTCAATGTGGCTAGGTTTACCAAAGCCCAAATTAAAATATTTATTAAAAATAATAAGATATACATGTCTGAGAATGAAAATTGAGATATGAGATTGCTATATATAAAGATAGATTGTCATCCTCTTCGAGCACATACTCCCCATGGTTAGAAACTGATAACAACATGATAGAAGTAATGGCTAAGACCACTTATTGGAAGAATAGAGCAAAAAAAAATTAGAAAATGAGTGACAAACTAGAAATGGAGATGAAATCCCTCAAGTTTAAAATGGTCTCAGAGTTAATAAAAAGAAGATTTGAAGAAATGCTTAAAAATGCTAATAAAGTATGAGTAATTCATAGTAAGACACATGTTGCTTACCAAGAGCACAAGAGGCTACACCTCCAGATGATAGAAATGAAAGAAGAATTAGTTGCCAAGGAGGATATTGGTTACCAAGTATTCAGAGTCTATGATGGGTTGATTGAAAAATATGAGGAATTTCATGATACATTGACACAGGAACTTAGCAACTTTGATCAGCCTTTGGAAGTGGCATGTCTAATATTTTTCAAAGATGAAGGAGAACTAAAAGAGAAAGATATATGGAAGGATGAACTAGTTCAATTACTTCAAGTCACCCTTGACAAAATAAATGAAGTAATGGTGTTGGAAAACACACATAAGCAGTTAGAGAAGATATTTACCTTGGAGTTTTCCATGAAGGATATAATAAGCAATGCAAATACATATACCAACCAAAATTACATCGAGCATCTTTCTAGAATTAACATGTTCATTGCTTGAACAGTATAGGGGTTGAAGTCACTTCGTATCAGATACATCATCATGGAGAGAGTACCTTGAACAAGCCTTAAATGGTCATGGGTACCTTACGTAGATTAGCGGATTGTAGTGTCACAATTACTATTGACTTCACTATTGTTTGTTAATTAATTAATTTCTAGTTATGTTCATTAAAGTATAAAAAAACCACCACTTTACATGTAATGGCCTAAAGCTTGTTACTTCCCGTTTATAAGGTAAACCAAGGCCGAGTCTTAGGATAATCATCAATAGAATTATTATAGACAATTTAGAGAGACTTCAAATATATAATGTACCATCTTTTGAAGTAATACAAATGCGTGATAAATTTTAGTTTTATGATCAAATTCTTGGTGTTTAGTTGTTTTGTTGGTTCAAATTCATATAAGTTATCCTGATATCTCTATAATGGTATTTTTCTATTATTCAAATTAATATATCAAGGATTTAGTTAATTTTTCAAAAATACATTTGTTGTCCTTGTGTGATTTATTTCACTGGTTTCTTCAAGGAATGATTAAATTCCTCTTAAGTAATCATAGTAACTCAAAGAGATATCATTGGGATCCATAAGAAGACCTTGCTAAATGACTACCTCACACTTTTATACAAAGTATTGTAGTGTCAAAAAATGTTGTTGGGACATTTTCACACTTGTTTGGGACCTCCTTGCTGAATTGAGCTTAATGATGCCTTTATTTAGGATTGTAATGTGTTTGAAACATTCACATTAGGTCTTGGGACCTTTTGAATGAATGAATTTAATTGGTACCTTGTGGAAGTGTTGTGAAGTGTTGTAACACACTTTCACACTTTTCTAATATTTTATTAATTAACTAAACCTAATGAACCTCTTTTTAATCAAAATAAACCCTTAATCTTGCCTTATTTTGAGTGTTGTAAAGTGTTACACACTTTCACACCTTTCTATGGTTGACATTAATAATTGGGATTCTTTATACTTTAATTGGCCTTATTTTGCATCCACAAGTCTTTTTTAATGCATCTTTTTGAGGATAATCTTGACACAAATCATTACCCAATCATAATTCAGGTGTTTTAGGTTAAATGACCCCAGATTTAGTGATATGGGACTCATTCGCCACTTTGGGTCCCAAACCTAGTTTCACACATTTCTAACCATTTTTAAATTTAGTCCTATTGATACAAAAAATTGGCAAGGTAAAATCCTTAATGGGAAACTCAGCTAATGGAGGGACCAATTGTGCTAAACTGAGTAACCTCCAAGTTTTTAAAGAAATTGGCTTCTTCTGTAATTGGGGTTTTGGAATGGGAAACAAAAAAGAGATATATAAAATTAAAAGTATAACTATGGTGATGTGCCAAGATGTAGATAAAAGCACGGTAAATCTATCCTTTGGGATTAGATTCAAGGGCCTGGTCAGCAATCTACTATGTTTCAAAATCACAGATTTCAAAGATAAAGATCTGAACAATTCATCTAATGACATAAAATGATTATCACATACATTCACTGAAAAGAGGAGTTTAAGACATGATCTAAATCAGTAATTTGTATTTAAAACGATAGAAGTTCTTGCAAATGAACAATCCAGACAATAATGGCATAATATTAATGTCTTATCAAATAACATAAGAAAAAAAGAAAGGTCAAACAATGACACAGTCTGAAATTTTCATATAATAATCTAAAACAATATTAAAGGCATGGTGTCTCTCTCTAATTTTTTTGCACCTTTTGAACTCGTTTTATGAAGCAAGAAGTAGTATATATAGCCAACAATCCACTTCCTCACGAGCTTGTAACAAAAAATATTTTGTATCTCGAGAAATGATTTCCCTTGGCCATTGTAACATAAAATATGTAGGCCATGGCATGTAGTCACTTCCTAGCTAGATGCATCCCCTAAAAATGATGGCAATGGTCCAAAAACATCCCATGCAGATAAGTGTTGCCTCCTAGTGGAGGTGGTTAGAACACGCGATAGCATGTCATATACCATTGCTCACTCTATTAATCCTGTGGTAGAGCTCCCACCGAAGGGACGCATGGCGATAGTTCGCAGCCCGTGTTTCATTCTCCCTTCCCTTCGATGAAATCTTGCATTGGGAAGATACATGGTAATATGTTTACTATTTGTGCCAACTATGGGGTCTACCAAAATTTTATGCAAACGGGAGCTACATGGCACTCAGATGGGGCCTGGCGAGAAAATGAAGTGAAGCAATTATAAATAGTTCACAGTGTAGACACGTGGAAGTAGGGCAGGAGTCGATAGAGGAGCAGAGGAAGCCATTGCTATGAGGAGCATTGGGAAGACAAGTGGAAGCATGGTAGGAAGAGTATAGAAAAAAGAAGGCTGATGAAAATATGAAGACAATATGTTGAACATATGGGGGTCAGGCTGTTACTTAGCAAAAACAACACTACTCGGAGGGAGCTCAAATAATTTTACATTCACAGATTTAGCGACTACTAGGGGTGTTTCGCCTACGAAATGAGGAACCCAAAATTTTCTCTAGCTTGCAGACCAGAGCCCCATCCGTAGGGCGATAGAGTTAGAGTTTAGAAAGAGCTACCTACAAAGGAATTTAGTCAGCCTCAGATGGTCTCAATACGTCACATGGATTCTCTTGCACTCCACTTAGGTCGACCATTTCTTTATAAGGAAGCACCGCAGGTAAACTTGCCCTAGACTCACATTGGAAGAGTAGTTGCACAATTGAATGAGTGAAACCTTCAATATCAGCTACAATAGGAGGTTAGTTGAAACTCTGGAAAATAGTTGTCATGCTCCTTCTCTTAATTTTTTGTTGCAATTTTCTCAACTGTGGTGACTGACTCTTCTTCAAGAAAATGGATGGCATGACCAGCTCGATTAGCCGGGAGAAATTTTCCCACATGCTATCCATAGTCTAGTTCAAAGTAGTTGTGCATGCGTTAGCACGAAGGATGGTTGAGTGGCAATGGATGAATTTGTTTATTGTCTTGGTAGCAGCCTTTCGATCCTCAATCCCTTCCTTTGCTACGTTTTCATCAAAGACCATGTATAGCTTACTTAGAAAAATTTTCACTTCAGGAACCCTTTCTATGATAAACTGTGGGAACTGCTCAATTGTTCTGTGAACCTCCACACTCAATTTTGTTGTCACCGACATGAATCAGAGCATTGAATGTAGTGTCTAGCAGGAGGCCTTGACCTTTTCCTAGTATGAAATATACAACTATTGAGCCACTAGAATGAGGTCCGACTGAGCAATAGGGGCCTAGGGAGCACTCTTTAGAAGGGAAATATCCACATCCTTCAAGCCGACATCCTCTATTAATTCCACAATTCTCCTGTTTGTGGATGCAAGTTGTTCCTCGATGTTACTTAGCTCTTTGGACCAATTTTCCTTAGTTCGGCTCTTGTTTATTGACTCTATTTCAAGAGAAAGCTTTATCTCCTAAAGTTCCTTTTCCAATTGGGCCTTTTGGGCCCCAAAGTCTGAATCCTTCTCTTGCATGTTTTTCTCAAATTGAGCACACTATTGTCCAAAATCTTTATCCTTTTGTTGCACCAACTACTCTGCCAAGGTTAACCGGTTCTGATAGTCTTGGTTCCTCTTCTGCAATACATCAACCAGGGAGAGGTCAATAGATTGGAACTTTGCAAGTTCCTCCCAGAATTTGTTCTTCTCTACCTCCACTCCTTGTGCTCTTTTTTTGATAAGCATACAATATCTACTTCCATCGCTTTTTCCTTTTCTTGTAAGAACTCGACCCTATCCTTCACAAATTTCAGCTCCTCTTCTTTCCTTTTTAGTTGGTGACCAAACTTGAGGAATTATGTGGTCACCACCCTTTATGTTTCTTCCATGAGCTCCACCTTGTCCTATGGATGGTTATGCTCAGATCAAGTACCATGGAGAACATGATGTAATAGTCGGGTTGCATCTCCCCTTGCAGTTTGATGACATTTGGATGCATGGTTGTGAAATGGATCACATTATGAGCTTCATTGTAAATAGTATACACTTTCGGCTCCCCCAGCTTCTTCTCATCCTTGGCCTTTCACTTTTGGATCCTGAGCACCCATGCTTCTTTTGTAACTTCACCTTGTGCAATAAATTGGGATGACGATTGAACTAGTCCTCCTGTGAAAGGTGCACCAGGAGGTAGGGAGAAAGGGAATGTAAGGGTAGTGGTTCTAGGCACTTTCTTTTATGGGAGATCAATTGTTTGTTGGGAGGAATGAGGGACATGTCAAAACCTAGTTTGTGAACAGGCGGGAGAACTCATCGGCTATTGTGGCGATTGTGGGCTCATGATGGACTCCAATTGTTGGGTGAACTAGGTTGTGCTCAATATAGAAATAGCAAGAGGGGTTTCAATAGTAGTCATGCTTGTAGAAATAGAGGTGATAGTAGTCTGAGCAGTGGTGAAAGGTGAAAGGGTTCATGGAGGCGTCAAGATAAGTGGTCTCACATGGGAGAACTGGGAGAAACCTCCCACGATCATTCTGGCAGAGACAGAAAAGGTAGGGCCTACAATTGTAGTGATGGGTGTTGTAGAGACAGTAGGGGCTACTAAAGATTGTGAAGTTACAGAAGAAGGAGAGAATGTTACCTGTTGACTAGATGATTGTGATTCCTGGCTCACCATGACCTCCTAGCTTGATGCGGGTGTTTGTGAACTTTCCCTAGCAATTTATTTTGTTCACTATCATTTGGCAGGTGGGATGTCCTCCACATCTATGGCTTCCGACTGTTGCTGAGTTGTTCTTGTTCTTGCAGCAGTCCAGGTGAGTGTCCACAAAGATCTTGATATGTTTAGCCATACATTTGAAACAACCAGGCTAGGTTGCTCTGCCGATTTCTTCTTTTGTTGAGCAGAGGTTGATGACACTTCTGATTCTTTCTCCCTTCCTTTCCCCGTATGCTCTTCAGACTCCTCGTCAGAGTCATCATCCTTGTTAGCCCTCATGTTGGAATCTGTGTGTGCCTCATTCCACAATCTATCAAACTCCTCATCCAATGCCACACTTCCATAAGAGGGCTTGGATTTGTTGGTATCTTGGTGGTATACCCAAAAACCTCCGATTTTCTCTTCACTCCAACCTTTTGTTCTTAACAACTTGTTTCAAAGGTTGATTCCTATTATGTGCCTCTCATCATACACCATTGTGGGGAAGTAGAACTTATGCCATGGTGGCCTACTATCCTCTATAGCAATGTGGATCAAATAAGCTAGTAGATCATCCAAATATTTTAGTGGGTTCCTCCTTTCCTAGTAAGGTCGCGGGCTATGTGTTACCTTGAAAAATCCATTCGGTGTGTCATTTTTAGGGTTGTAATCCTAGTTATTGCAAATCATTACCAACCCCAAATGAGCCAACTTATCTTCTAGCAAATCATTACCACTATTTTGAAGGTTTGCAGGTAGCTAAAGAATCCCCTCTTATTGGCCTTCCCTCTACAAAAATTGTAGTCGATAATGGATACTTGTCGAAACATTTCAAGGGCTAGCACCTGATTTGTGACACATGATGGAAGGAAAAATGGTTCTTTAGTGAAACATCACAGCCAAATGAATGTGAAATCCACTCTGAGAAACTAGACACATTTGGGAGTGAAGTTCTGCATATATGTAGTCTACTCCTTGGTGAGTCGATTGAAACCATCATCCCCTTTCAAACCTTGCAGGATCGGAGTCAAGAAATAATCCAAAAATGCATGTCATAGGTAGAGGAGAGGAGAGGATTTCATACAAAAACCGGTTTTCTTTTGCCCAACTCATCAAAAATAGAAAACCTCATATATTTCTTAAAGAAATCAGGGTTTTGGTGCAAAAACATGTGAGCAAGCAAGGAAGGAAACCTGAACCTCCGCTATGTTTGGTAGTCTTTGATTTTCCCTAGCATCTCATCAACAAGGAATTGTGAAAAATCATACCAAAAAAAAAGGAATGTTTCTTGTGGAACTAAAGTCCTAGACCCAATTGAAATTTGTGCACATCCTTGTCAGTGTCTAGGATGCAAAAAAATTACAACATCAAGAATGCATCCTGAATGTCCATAGGGAAGGCAATGAATGGCGTAGGAATATTTGGTGGCTTTTGATGATCTTTCATAGGCCTTTTGGTTTCTTTGTTATAAAATTCCAGAGCCTTTTTCATTCCTCTCCATATTTCCTCTCCCTTTGTTGGGTTGAATGGCTCTACCTCTTCTTGTCTGGAGTCGGGGTTAGGGATGTACAACATATTCTAGATAACTTCCGAGCAGATATTGACTTTTAATCTCTAGCCCTCAACTGTGCTAGTGCTCAGGTTGAAATTTCGTATGGCTGCATCGACTAGTTTTGGGCAATAATGAACAAAAGGGACCATATATTGCGGGAGCCCATTGTACCCTAGCTTTTGCAACAATGACTTTGGGCCGGTGAGTTTCTTCTTTCTTTCATAGGCTACCTCCCTCAAATTCTTAGGGTTTTTTGTGAGGATAGGATCATAGATATTATCCCACTCCTTGTTTCAGCTTTGATCTCTTTAATTTTTGGGCTTCTCCAAAGCCCATGTATTTACCCATTCTGGCTTCTCTGGTATACCAAGCGAAGAATAAAAAACATCTCCAAAGATGTAGATGGTTTATTCTTTATGCATATCATTAAACAAGCTCTGCTTTTATTCTTCCTAGGCCTCTACTCATGCCTCTGTTTGAGAACTCTCTGCCATTTCTTCTTGCTAGAGATTTTTTTTTAGCTCAAATTTTCTGCAATTTACCTCGGCTCCAGTTTTGCTTAAAATTTCTTTTCTCTAGGTAGTGTTTTTTTTTAAATAATTCACAATGCAAACCCTTTGCATGTGATACTTAGCTATTTCCTTCTTGGGGTGGCCAACAATGCTCACCTACTTGCATTAAATTTGGTATGTATTACTAGTTATTAGCTTGTGCGAAATGAATTACTTACTATTTTGAAATGACAAGAATTCCTAATGACCCCTTGCAATGATGTACTCTAGTGTGACTTTCTTGGAACTTGGGCCAGCAATTTGAAGGAAAATTAGGCGTTCATATGTCATGGCAATTAATATCCCAAATAAAATGATTACGCCAAAATATGCAATAAGTACCTGAAAATATTTGTGTCCCTCTTTGAAATTTGAGAAGTGCCTGCAAAATGAAACCTTATCATTTGGCCTAATGAACTACTATCGGAGACTGCCACTAGCTTATGCTAATTAAGTATCTTCCACTAATCCTGCATGCAACAAATTGTACCTAGCAGACGCAACTGGGTGGGAGTTTTTAGTGAGCCTTGGTGCAATTCTCAAGATGGTACTTGATTAACCTCATGCATATGGTATGTAAATTACCATGCCTATCCTAGCCATTTCTATAAATAGGCACTCAGGCAATAATGAAATCACACTTAGCAACTTTTAGCAGAATTGGTATTAGGTGATTGGCTTAGCATTTGGTGTTGCCAATTTGCGTAGTATTTGCATAGAGTTTAGACTTAGGAAATTTGTATAGAGATTTTCACCATGAACACCCTAGTTAGGCTAGTCTACAAAAAATCCTAGTTATCTTTTCTTGGTGAAATTACAACTTGGCACCTAAAAAGGATGACCAAGAATAAGCATTCTCTAGGCATCATAACAATGAAATGGGTTCTAGGGAGATATTTCCTTGTCTATGAGGATAGGTATAGAGTTAACACTAATGTGTGCTCTCATTTTGTGTCCTCCATGCTTGAAATTGTAGTTCCCAAGCCATTGGTCCAGCACCTAGTAATTGAAATATATCCGAAGAAATATCTGGGCAGCCTCGGAGAGGTGGTGGCCAATGTTCTATTTGGAATAGGCTTGCCAATGACAAGTGACCTCTAAAAAATACATTGAAGAAGAAGCAGTTGTGCCATGGGTGTTGTTCCTGAGCGTCTTCCTTATATAGTCACAAGAAGAACACCTCCAAAGGGTCACCTATGCATGCCATTTCTTGTTTCGCCTGTACAACATGGTGATATTTTATGATATCGATTGGTACATGGACTTTAGGGACTTGGTGTTCCCTCCACCACTTGCCATTGCTCCTACAAACATTGCTTCTACTGATGATTCCCTTGATGAAAAAGTGATTCTAGATGCTTCCATTGATGCCTCCATTACTATTTCTCATGCTCATGACTAAATATTTTCTTTTATATGCTTTTAAAAACTAATACCCATTAGTTTATTTTTGTATATATGCCTGAAAAAGGATTTATAGTACCCAGATAAAGAAGATACAAAATAAAATAGATATATACTCTAAAAGCATGGCCTTTGAGCCATTTTGATACTGTATTTAGCAAAGTATATAAATATAATGAAGATATAGCTTTTGTTAAAAAAATTTGTCTTCCTTTGCTTTTGGCTATTTTACAATATGGGTTTTCTTTTCCCTTTCTGCATATGTGTGCTTACTTCAATTCAACATACGGGTGTCATTTTTCTTCGCTTCATGGGTTGCTTTTAACTTTCTCTGTACTTTGTGATAATGGGTTCCACTTGCTTATGATTTCCCACACTTGAAGAATTAATTATTGAAAGACTAGCCGACAAAAAAACACAAGGGAAAAAATAAATACACTATTCACATATTTACATTAGCAGAATAATTTTGAATTTTAATTGAATAATTTCAAATGAACCCCATTGACCGAAATTCCCAATGGTTCATGCTCCATGGTTTCTACTTCAAATGCGTTATTTTCTTTGCATTGAATTATTTTGAAAGGGCCTTCCCAGAAGCTGTCAAACTTCCCATGTTAGCCTGGTTTTGTAGCCCTTTCATTAAACTTTAACAGTAGGTCCCCGCACTTCAGACCTTGGTCCAAAGCCTTCTTATCAAACCATCTCTTAACCACCTATTGGCGGTTTGACATAGTTAAAAGGGCCTTTTCTCTTTTCTCCTGCACTTCCAGCAACTTGGCTAGCTATACCTCAATGGTGCCATTTTTCTCCACCTTAAGAAATTTGAGCAATTGCAATGTTAGAATCTCCATGGAGATAGGAAATAGGGCTTCTTTTCCAAATACTAACTCATACAGTGAAGTCTTGAGGACTTTGTTAGGAGTTATGTAGTTTTCCTAGAGTGCCACCTGAAGGATTTTATGCCATTCTTGTTGGTGCTCTGAACCAATTCTCTTGATGAGTTAGACTAATTTTTTATTGGTCGAATCTACTAGGCCATTACCCTATGGGTAGTAATTTGATGATATTTGTAAGAATATTCCATTCGTGAGTGTGAATTGACATACCTTAGAGCCTATGAAAGCTTTGGCATTGTCAGAGATGATGGTTTTAGGAGGGTTGAATCTCATCACGAGTTCCTCGAGGAAGTATACTATCTCCGCCTTTGTTGCATTTTTCAGGGGCATGGCTTCAATCCACCTTTTGAAGTAGTTTGTTGCCATTAGAATCCATTTATGTCTAGCACTTGAGGCGGGATTAATCATCTCGATGAAATCAAGGCCCCATTGTACAAATGGCTCATTGACTACTATTGGGTTGAGGGGAATTGCAAAAAAATTCCTTCTCCCTGCAAAGAATTGACATTCCTTGCAAGCTTTTACCAGAGCATATGATTCATTAAACAACATTGGCTAGAAGTACCCAATGCACATAATTTTGATGGCGGTGGTCTTTGTAGAGAAATTCCCACCCACGGGACTATTGTGGAAAGTGCCGAGAATCCTCTTAGCCTGCTCTATGGTGACACACCGCAATAGAACACTATTAAAGTTCCTCTTGTAAAGGACCCCTTTGATGAGTGCATATCTGCTATTCTACAGTCGATAGAATCTTTTCTCATGTGCATGAATCTCACTCTTTCAACCAACCAACAACCTTTGAACTCAGACTCATTCATTAGAACTAGCTTTGGCTATTCTTCTTTGGCTGTCATTTCTTTGTCGTGTGCTTGATATTCACATAATCCTCTCCCTCGAATGGTCTTTGTAGGCTTAACCTCAATGTCATATTCAAGGATCTTGGTGATCCAATTATCCCTTTTCTTTGTGATTTCTCCATCCATGATGTATTCTCACACACTGGAATGCATGACATAAACAACCACCTTGTTGCAAGAGATTAGGTGTCAAAATTTTTTGACTCCCTTAACTATAGAAAAAGCTTTCCTCTTGACAAAGTTGTAGTTTGTCTCATATTCTTTTAGGGTTCAAGAGTGGAATGCTATCAGATGTTCTCCCTTTCCTTCATCATCTTTTTGTGTTAAGATAGTAGCAATTCTTGACTTGCTACTGAATACATACATTATGAAGTCCTTCGATATGTTTGGATCACCCAGCATAGGAGTTGAATAAATAACATCCTTAACCTTCTTGAAGGATTCTCTTGCTTCTTTAGTCGATTTAAATAATTGATCCCTTTTCAACATCAGGGTGATTGGTCTGATTATCCCTACAAAATCTAAAATGAACTTTCTCACAAAATTGGATATACCTAGGTTGATGAGCCTCAACTGTGGGAATTGGCTAATAAAGGATGGTCTAGCATTGATAGGATGGAAACAAGATGAAATCTTTTATGAGGAATGGCTTTTTGGGAAATCATTTGGCTACGGTTACATTTTAATCCACATCAATGCTGGGATGTCAATATTTCTAGATTTGCTTCAGAGACTATAAAGGAAGGTGGGCCTTTTCAGGAAGGGGTTGTTCTTCTCCCAATTGGTGAATGGGTTTGTATGATTATTACTTTCCCTTTCCTTTTTCGGCAGGTTTGTCCTACCTTGTAAATAATTGCAATTTTGGTGTGTTCATTTTGGTTTGTTGTTTGGTTTGGCATCCTTCTCGTTTTGACTCCATTCCCAATGGATAGGATTGGTCTTACATATTGGGTTCTTTGAATCCTTTGCAGTCCTTGTCCCCAATCAGAGCCATTGTTAGTCATAAACGTGACTTTACCCATTTTTTAGACTATTTTATCTTTTTCCTTAGGTATTTTACTTAAACTCATGTTCAGCGGCATTTTTTTGTTCTTCTCGAACTCAGGCAGGGTTTCCGTTTTTTCCTCAAACCTCTCATTTTACCACCTATATTGTTACAACTTTCTTTGGGTGGTGTTTTATAACCTAATTCAAACTTACTATTCCTTTGAAAATGGGTGTGTGTGTTAATAACCTACGTGATGAGTTTTCATGTGTCAAAAGTTAGTAACTTCCCCTGGAAGTTTTTGATTAGAGGTAAAAATGGGTTTTGAAGGGGCCTAGAACCCTTTATAAGAGAAAGCAGCTGAAATAAAAGACAACAAAATTAAGCCAAAAAAAAATCCAATAGTAGCAACCCATCAACAAAAAAAGGCCAAAAAGGAGGACCAACCAACAACACTACATGCTTTTAAGAATGTTTACCACCTCCACATCGTAGTCTATAGCTTTATGTGCATCATCAAAAATATTAGAACTATCCTTCCTAGATGCCCCACCGTGAGCTTTAGTTTTGTTCCTAGTCCTAACTCTAGGACCATCCGTATTTACCTCTGAAATCAAAACAATACCTTTCTCACCACCCTTCCCAGTAGCAACATCCTCCCCCATCTACTTACCAACAACAACACCATCAACATCATGGGCACTATCTTTTCACTTCTTAGAACTAACCACAAGAGAAGTAATAGCAGTAGACTCATATTTTCCAGCAATTTTATGTCCCTCCCCTACTCTCATCACAGAATCCCAAATTTTCCCCATTTGATCCTCAAGAATGAGCACTCTTCCTTCCATATTTTGCTTCATTTTGAGGGTTTCCTCAGCAATGGTCTATGTCATAGTATTTAAGGAGCCAAAAAACTCATCTATCTAATTTTGAATAGAGGAACCCTTAACCTTGTTAACCATTCCCCCAACTTTGAAATTTGTTTTATTGAGTTCAAGGAAAAACCATTTAAAAAGCTTAAACAGAATAATGGACCCCTCACGCGTAGTACCAAGAACATCAGACAAATCATCTCTATCAATATTAAAAACTCCTTTTCCTAGGGCATCCTCCTCCTCAAAGGAGATAATCCTATCCCTATCAGTAGGGGAGTCCTTACCTTTTCCACAACAACCAGAGACTTAAGCTTGCAGATGGAGCTCACAATTTCAATCTAACCTTTGGGTCATATTCTTTTAATTGTTTGAAACCTAAGCGGTGTTTCATTAGGTTACACAAACTAACCATTTTTCTACCTAAAAGATTTCTAGTGATTAATGGAATAATAGTGAGCTTAATTCACATAACCAGTGCATTATACAGAAAAAAAAAAACTAGCATTTTCAAATACGATATGAACAAGAAACAAATGAAGCCATGCATACAAGGACATAGTGATATCAAAACGAATATTTTATTTATATATATATGTATATTTTTACATTGCATTGACACTGCCAAATTATCTGATTCGACTACAAAAGTTCATCTCATGGGAAAAAGACAAAAAGAGACACTTTCATTCAAGCACACAGGGAAAACATCGAGACTCAAATTCCCTCAATCACAGTCTGGAGGTGTTCGACTTGAGCTGGTGACAACAGGTTCTCATGTGACTACAAGAACTATGTGAATATCCCCATATAATTCCTTACGATTCTTGCACGAAGAAGAGCAGCAACTTCCTCCAATGTGTCATCCTAAAGAGCTGACGCTATATAAATGACATAAGCTATTAGTCCATTATGAGGATAGTGGTTGAGCCCACTGATAGCCACATTGACACAATGATGGAATTCAGGCTTTATCTGGTGCTCCAGTGCTCTTACACCCCAGTTGTGGCAGCTAGAAGTCTTGATGACTGTGTATATGAAACGCTCCAGCATGGTGGTGTTATATACATGTGCTTCACTTAGGAATGCTTCGCCCAGAATGTTGCGAAGCACCTGTTCCTCCACCTTGCTTTGTATTGTGAAGACCTCCTTTAGATGATCTGATAAATGCCTGAACAGTGGACTGCATTTGATCTCTTCCAAGAAAATGAAGTCATTTGAAGAATTTCTATCACTTTGAGAGCTTGCCATGTTAGATGCTACCGAATGATGAAGAAAGGTGACACTAGCTGAATTTATAGAATATTGGTTAGACATTGGTACTTTCTCCTAGGTTTGATGAGATGGCAACTTGCTCCCAATTTATGGTTGATTTGAGCTAGTTTAAATTACATTTTCCCATCAAACAACATACAGGTGCTATCATTTGATATTCCCTTGATATTGCATTAATTATTTGATTGTGTGAAAGGTCATTCAACACCTATTGGTGAGATCAAGATTGGTTTTTCTTGCCCAACATCCATTCATTTTATAGATGAATTATTCTGATTGATTTTAGCAATTTTTAAGAAACGGTGGAGAAACAAGAAAGACTACTAATTTAGTAACGACTTTGACGACTATCAAGTGGGGTTGATTTTTCTATAAATATGAAAGTGGATAGAAAGATTGGGGTTCTCCAGATATACAACTGGCAGTGTTATCAAGAGAGATCTATGCATTTATTTCAGACTATAATAGTTCATGATCTTTGTGTTATGAATTTAATGATATACTATGTAGGTTGATCTTTGTATTACACATGCGATATATTTGTCTTCTTTGTGAGATAAGTTGTATGGTGTTCATTTATTATAGTTTGATCTTATTTCTTTTGATTAGATGGTCATAGGCTTTTCAATCTTTGAGTTGATTATTTATGGCTTTGATTTATGCTTTTGCATTAGCTTCATTTTTATGAACAAGGGCCAGCTGCCTTTCCTTCTTTTTGGTTAAAATCACACCCATGTTCTTTAGCTTAGACAGATTCATTGAAAATTTGGTGAGGGAGTTGTACCTTGACAAAATTCAAAGAATAGCCACAAATGCGGATTTACATTAGTGCTAAATTTGGGTCGAGAATCATTTATTTTGAGTATGTTTGTTCTAAGCCATTTCATTTGCTAACAACCACCTTGGGTGAATGATTCCCACCAATGTTTTTGGGCCCCAAACTTGGTTTCACACATTTCAAAGCATTTTTAAACTGTGTCCCATACATTACGACTAATGGGATTCATTCACCACCTTGGGCGAAAGAGTACCGTGTGGCCCAAAATCAAAATTAATTTTATTTTTTGGTGGGATTTTATCCTCCTAGATTTGATGTTGATATGCAATGTTGTAATTTTGGGAATTATTACATAATTGTGTATAAATACAAGTTTCTCTCACTCATTTTACACCTAGCAAGTTGAATGAGCATCCTTATAGAAATTTTGAGTTCACAAGAGCATTCAAGAGTCTTCAATGGAAGATTATCAAGCATTCTAGAGGATTATTCAAGCATCAATCATCATGTCAAAGACTCCATGCATCATGTTTGTTTTGGAGCTAACAATTATGCTGTAGGGTTTTATGATTCAAGCTAGTATTTCATTAAAGATCTATCCTATTCAAGCAAGAGTCAAGATCTACATCCATTGGAGCCATCTCATACATGTTTGTAGAAATTTATTGCTAGGTTTTGGTGAGTTGAAACATCATATTTTGTTCATTTATCATTCTCCATTCCTATTTCATTCTATTTCAAGATTTAACTACCAAAACTGGGTTTGACCAAGGAAAACCCCTATCTGCTAACAAAACAACATTTTTCCCTCTCTTTAGTGTGTTATTTGCAGGTTTATATTGAAGAAACATTGAAGAGAAAGGTTGGAGAAAGTTTTCAAGGTGCCTAGAAGTTGTCAAAGTTGTCATTAAGCATTGGAAAACATTGGAGAGCACCTATAGGCTGATTTACAGAGATTCAGATCCAAAAACTCGCAAAAGTAGATTGAGCAGACCAAGAAGAGGTGATTCAATTCTTGAAGTTCTAGAAAACCCTAACTAGATTGATTCACCACTTCTGGTGAATGAGTCCCAATTTTGGTCAAAAATTAGGCTTTTTCAAATTCATATACCCATTTGGCAGATTCTTGTTCTCGCACAAAAACCCAGATTCTAGACTAATTTGCCCAGCTTGATGAATGAGTCCCACTCAACATTAAAGGCATAATTTCTAGTGTTTCAGACCTCCTTCCAATTATCTCTAGATTTTTAGGTCCATACATTCCATTATGTAGCTTTATGTTTGGTTTCATTTGCATTTTTAGATCATTTAGTAATTCATTGCATCAAACTAGGTTTAAGCATTCTATCTTACATTGCATTTTTCTTTCCAAGTTCTTACTTGGTGGTGAACCCCTCATTAGTTTACATTCAACCCCTAGGAAAACCCTCTTGCAATATCTCTTTCTCCTTTGCATTGAGATCTCAAGGGCTTGTTCTTGAATGAGAGAGTGAATATTTTCATTCTAGGTCCTAAACCCTAGAAAAGTACACAATTTTCCAACTTTCAAGTATAAAATTCAAAAATTCTCAAAACAATTAGAGTTATGCTAAGGAAAAGATCTACCCATATTAGACATATCGATTCCATATACCCAATAGTTAATAGGCACTGATCATATTCTTCGCAAAACAATAATTCATTTAAACTTTATTTGCATATTTAAGTTTCAGCATTAGAAGTAGGAGTAGTTATTAAGTTTACATATATCTCACATTTACATGCCATTGTGGATAGATCCCTAAATTCAACTAAGTCATACAACCTTTAAATATGCATCAATTGTCAAGGTTCACCTGCCTAGGTCTAGAAAAGCCTAAAGTGTAGGGGGTTCTCAACCACATCAAATAAACCCTATTCGTTAGCCAAAAACATTACCATAGAGCTTGGAATCCTCTCAAGATTTGTAACCTACGTTTTTGAGACCTAACAGAGGCCATCAAGAATGAGAGATGGTTAAAGGAAATGGAGGAAGAGCTGAATCAAATTGAGAATAACAAAACATGGGAATTAGTTCCTAGACCTCCAAGCAAAAATGTGATAGGTACCAAAATGGGTTATTAGAAATAGGCTAAATGAAGATGGAGTTGTTGTAAGGAACAAGTCAAGATTGATGTGCAAGGGGCATGCACAAGTTGAAGGAATATACTTTAAAGAAACATTTGCACCAGTTGCAAGACTAGAAGCCATAAGGATGTTTCTTGAATTTTCATTTTATAAAGGATTTAAAGTCTATTGAATGTATGTTAAGTCTGATTTCCTAAATGGAAAGCTTGAATAAGAAGTTTACATAGAGCATCCAAAAGGTTTTCAACTATCAGAGGAAGAAGATTATGTTTGCAAATTGAATAAGGCTCTATATGGTTTAAAACAAGCACCAGGGGAATGGTAATCAAGATTAGACCAGTCTCTACAACAACAAGGATTTAAGAAAGGATGTACAAACAACAAGTTGTACTTCAAATCTAAAGGTGAGCACATGATTATAGATTTTGTATATGTGGATGACATTATATTTTGCGGTAGCAATGTCAAAATGTGTAAAAAATTTTAGTTAAAATGCAAGATGAATTATAAATGTCAATTCTTGGAGAGTTATCATTTTTCCTTGGTCTATAGATAACACAAATTGATGATGGAATATTTAAATCTCAAACCAAGTATACTAAGGAAATGCTTAAGAATTTTGGAATTGAGGATAGTAGACTAGTTAGTACCCCCATGATAACTAGATGTAAATTGAGCAAGTCAAATGAGTCCCCTAATGCAAATCAAAAAATGTATAGATAAATGATTGGAAGCTTGTATTTAACTACCTCAAGGCCATATATTATGCAAGCAGTGTGCATGGTTGCAAGAATTTGAACTTTTCCCAAACAGTCTCATGTCAATGTAGTAAAAAGAATTTTCAAATACATCAAAAGCACCATTGAACATGGATTGTGGTATCCTATGAGAAAATATCAGTTTAACTACATATATAGATGTTGATTGGGTTAGAAGCGTAGATAACATAATAAGCACTAGTGTTGATGCATTTTTCTTAGGAAACAAACTTGTTTCAATAATGAGCAAAAAGAAAGAATCAGTCACTTTTTCTATAGTAGAAGCAAAATATGTAGCAGCAACTACATATTTTACTTAGGTCTTATGGATGAAGAAAACACTCAATGACATCAAGGTTGACTACAAGGAACCTATCTCTATTCTTTGTGATAATTCAAGTGCAATAAACATCTCAAAGAATCCAATGATGCATTCTAGAACAAAGCATATATCAATCAAGTATCACTTGATAAGAGAGAAGGTTGCAGATCAAGAAGTTAGCATGGAATATGTTCCAAATAAAGATCATATTGCCGACATATTCACCAAGCCTCTTTCCAAGGAAAAAGTTGAATCTCAAAGGAAAATTTTGGGAGTAATTTCTCCCACATCATATCAATAAATTATTGTGATAGGGCATGGGACCAAGGGGAGCTTCATAGATATTTCATTCATCCTTGGAAGAAGAGAATTTAAGACCAAGTCAAATAAACTTGGTTTTACAATTTTCTAATAACTTGATGGTTGCATATTTATGGTCACATTCCTTCTCTTTGAGTTGCTTCTCAAAAGGGGTTAATATCCAAGGGGGAGATTGATTAAGTGTTGCAAGATGTTCAGAAGTGTCCCTTTTCCATTGATTTCAAAGGGGGAGAAAGGAAACCAAAAGCTCATACAATTGAGCAAGGGGGAGAAAGTCAAGAAAATTATATGATGAAAGATATGTCTAAGGGGGAGTTGTTATGTTTATGCACTCATATGGTTTTTATTAATTGGTATAGAGTAGTTCAGTTGTTTGGTGCAGTGCTAATTTAGTTGGTACAAGAGCATGAATTGAAACATACAAAATTGGTATAGAGGATTTAGAGTATTTGGTTTTTCCATCAATGACAAAGGGGGAGATTGTTGGCATAATGTTGTCATTGATGTCAAAAGGGGTCATTGATGATAAAGGGTGATTTTAGTGGATCAATGTCTAGAAGATTTGGTGTAGAATGATGGAGAGAAGAGAATGTTTTACAAAATTGTAATGTTGCTCAAAAAGTTGCAAAGTTGTCATGAAATGTTGTCATTTTGTTATAGTGGGTACTTCTAGAAGCCATAGGAGAAAATAGGCTACATATTCAATATGGGTTTTTTGAGAGCTTCTCAGAGGTGTGAATTGTAGATCCAAAGGATGTGTGGTGTACTCAAAATTGATTTATTTATGTCTTCTAGTCAAACTAGGGTTTTTGCATAAAACCCTAAGGTGTTGCAGTTATGGAACTTTCACAAAGTTTATGTTGTATTCATTGGATACATTTGCTTGCATGTCGCTTAAGTGACAACTTAAGCCATTGGTGTCATTTGAGTAACCAACCCCTATGCCTAGTGCTACCAGTTGGTTTGGTAGAGAGTGTGCCACGACAACTCTTCACATCATTATTTGAGTTCATCATGACCATGCTATATTTGCAATGCATAATATTCTCCTTGGAAGATCTAATGGTGTATGTCAGTGTTTGAAAATTGAATAGCTATCACTCAATTCCTTCATATCATGTTGAATTTTACCTCAGCATGTGCTTTACGTGATGTGTGATAGACATAAGTCAATGATAGAGAATATACAAAGGAGATCTAATGGTCATCACTTCATTGCTTCACATCATTTTTGTGAAGTAAAAGGTAGGAAAGCAATGTGTGATATGTGATGGCTAAAGTGTTAGTGGAGTGTGATGTAATCATGGATAGGTGGCAACATAATATTACATCACTACAATTTTTCACATCTTTGTTTTGGATAAAACAATGTCGAAGAAAAAATCAATACACTAAAAGTTTGCGATGAAGACATGGTGGATCCCCTATTCAAAAAGAGTGACAGAGTGGTAAGGTGGAAATGTGTTTTTGAGATAGATGGAAAGTATTACTTCATCACAATGATCCTTTACATCACATTTTTCACTCTTTGTACGTAACAAAGTTTCACTAGGAAAAGAGAGTGTGATGGTGATCCAATGATAGAAGTTATATGGTGAAGATCAAATGGTGATCGCAAGACCTCTTCACATCATGGAAATGAAGGTCGATTCCCTACACAAAGTTGTGATACATTAAGTATGCATGATGGTTGTATACAAAAAGATATTAGATCAATGATAGCAGTTAAAAGGAGATCAATCATATGGTTGTGTTTTAAAGTTCAATCTAATGAAGTTTGATTAATGGAGAGTGGTGTGAAGACAATGAATCAATGGCCCAAGTTTAAAGTTGAACTCTCACAATGGCTATGTTAGTGTGAACTAGGTTTTTGACTGGTGTCAACACAAAGCATGAATTTAATTATCTAAACTGCTCCAATGAAATTTTGATTGGTGATAGGATGTGTAGAGTGGTGATACAGATGGCAAACGAGATTGAGACTAGAATCAGATCGAGTATACAAGGATATGGCATTAAATGCATATCAGGTTTAGGGTTTTGTAGGTTGCTATGTTTAGAAAATTCAATGAATTAGGATTTGATGATGATGGTGTGTGGCTCGATGTATAGAAATCTTGTTGGAGAATAAAACGAGTGAAGGAAACCCTAGCAAAGTATTTTTACATGTTTGCAAATCTCGATGCAATTATTGCAGGTTGGTGAAGGTATTTAAAAAGAAGAAAATAAAAAATTGACTATGTTTTTAAGTAGTTGAGTGTATGAGAGAGATAAAGAGTAGACAAAGAAGGCACATGCTATGTGTAGTACTGGAAAAAGTATCCCTTTTTCCTTAATTTGGGAATGAATAATTAATAATAAATGAGCTTAATGTTGCCCGAATTTAGTGTTGTAATGTATTTTACACATTCACATTAAGTTTAGGTCCCTTTTAAACTAAATGGACTTAATTGTGCCTAATTTAGGGTGTTTTAAAGTGTATCTTTACACTTTCACACTAATCTAGGGCTTTATTAATTAATTGAGCTTAATTTTCCTTAATTGGCCCCTTTAATTCAAATCCAAGCCTAATTAATTAGAGATTTCAAGGGATAAAGCCTGACATTCATAAATGATATTACACAATGCTTAATTTTTGAAGTTGTGTGTCCTAGGATAGTGACCTAGGACCCATTTTTCACCTAGTGAATGGGTCCTCACTAGGTCCTAGGACCCTATTTTCACATGACATTACACATTGCCCGAAGTGTGTCCTAGCTAAGTGAGCTAGGAGCCATTTGCAACATGATGAATGGGTCCTCACTTAGACCTAGGACACCCCCCCCTTGGGATATGTTTTTGGTGGTATTTTAATGATTTCAAATCCTAGATCTGATGTTGGATTGTTATAATTAAATTTCAGGATTTAATGATAAGATATGTATAAATACAAGGCTATTTCACTTAGTTTCACCTAGAGAGGATTTTTATGCAAGCATCCTAATAGAAATTTTATGATATCAAGAGCATTTAAGAGAATTCCTAAGGAATTCAAGGGAAATTTTGAGGAAGAATGTTGCAGCAATCAAGATACATTTCATCATGTCAAATATTTAGTGCATCATGCACGTTGTTGAGCTAATGTGTTGATTTAGCATTGAAGATCTATCAAACATATTCAAAGGTCTGCATTGTTTCATATCAAAGTTTGTGATCAAGATATAGATTCATTTAGGCCACTTCATGCTTTTTTCATTCATCATTCCTTTATGCATTTCTTCATTTCAAGGTTTAATTAAAAAAAAAGGGTTTGACCAAGGCAAACCCCTATTCCCTAACAAAACAACATTTTTCTCTCCCTTGATGTGTGATTGCAAGTTTTAGGTTTAAGATCATTTGGAGAGAAAAAATGTAAAACTTTTCAAAGTTTTCAAAGTTGCTAAGAAATTTGTCAAATCATGGAAATTGAGCTACAAGATTTATTTCTAGCTTTTTGATAGTGCTTGACTAGGATTTGGAAGTGCAGACATTGAAGAACAAAACCCAGAAATTGATTTTCTAGAACACTAGCTAGGACCCATTCACCATAGGGAAAATGAGTCCTTAGTGAGGCCTGAAAAAAACTTTTGGCAATAGGTACACAACATTTGACCCTCTTAAAACTTATCTTTGATTTCTATATCAATTAGGTTAAACTTATGTAGCTCATTTATGCATTATAACCCTCATAATTGAATGAAATTACAAGTGAAATTAGGTTCATCATCTTGTTAATTCCTTTTGGTGAACCCAAACCTTTTGAGCATTGTAGTTTTCTAATTTTAGGAGTCATTTTCATCCTAGATTTAGATGTTGCATTCATTTGCATTCATTTTCATTGAATTAAATCTCATTTAGGGTGTCTAGTTTGCATTCAGATGTGTATCCCATTAAGGGTTTTAGGATTGCATTGTTTGCATTCTTTAAATATAAAAAAAATACAAAAAAATTAGTCATATTTAAGATCATTTACATCATATAAACTTGCATTTCAAATTAGAAACAAAAATTGCATATCAAACTAGGTGTTTTAGGTCATCATTTCATCACATTTTGCAATTAAATTTCACATTGAATTCTATAGAAAATCAAACTGAAACTTGCCACATAGAAAACCTAAATCTAAAAACCACTAGAAAACACTTGAAAATCAGTAAAAATCAATTTCAAAAACATCATCTAGGGTTCATTTTCCATAGGGTGAATGAGTCCCTGATCAAGTCATAATTTGCATTTCTGGAAATTAGAAACCTCATTTTTTCTCTGCTATCAGATTTTTGTTACAATTTGTTGAGTTTTTGTTTCATTAATTTCATTATATATAGCTTAATTTGGTACATTTAGTGCATTGTGTGATTTCAAAATTGCATTTAAAAGATTGCATTTTCAGATTGTTGCATAGTGTAATAAAAAAATTACCTTGTTTAGAATCTAAAATTTGTATTTACACATTGCATTATAGGTCATTGCATTGCATTTTAAGTCTCTTTCCATTTTGGGTTTGCACACTACGTTTGTCAAACTTGTATGAGATTTAAAACTTGGTCTCCTATTAGTAATACTATTATGAGATGTAGTTTGAGACTCATGTCATCCTATGACACACCATTCATCGTGGATCTTGGGTTTTCTAGCTCTCTTTCTAATAGTGTTGATAATCAACCCCCTATGGATCATAGTATGCATACCTCATTTCCAATGACTTCACTTCCTATAACCAATGTGCATGATGTTCATTTCTTGCACGAAAACAAAAATACTAGATGAAAGCCTAGAAAAGTTACAAGACACTATGCTTACTGAAAGCATGGACATTAGTATGATTCACACTTTACAAAATCTAAGGAAACTACTAAAACCTAGAAATGGAACACAAATTGTCAATAGCCTCAATTGCTTCCTTCATGAGAACTTAAACAAACAAGAGAATAATAGAATACATTCCTCAGTCAACTATATCAGAGGTAAACCTCACAAGGTATCAACCAAAATTCCTCTTGAGTCACAAAATAATACTTAAACATGCACCCGATGGTCCTCTTTACATAGCTGGAAGAATCAATGGCAGACTTACTAATGGGATATTAATTAATTCCTTCTCTATAGAGAATGTGATTACTGAAGAATTCCTATTTTTGCATGAAATCTATCAAGATACATATGATAAACCAAAAGCATGCATCAAAACACATAATGGTTTTTCTTGTCCTACGATGGGCTCGATAAATCTCCCTTTAAAAGTTGGACTAAAAACATTAAGTGTCTCTTTCACCATCATCCCATTGTTAGACCAATTTCATGTGAAGTTATGTTATCCATAGCTTCGCTCCATGAATTCCATCCCATCGGTTGTGAATAAATGTTTAAAGTTTCCCCTTGGTAATGAAATCTTTACTGTGCATCATAGTGGCTTTAATCTTGTGTCTTCGTATAAGAACTTTTCATTATATTTATTTTGGCCTGAGCCTATTGAACCTATTTGACCTTGTGAGGACTACTTTTTCAAATCATATCACAAGTTTAAGGCAAAGCATATAGCATAATTATCCCTTAGAAACATTCCTCAACCCATGATTGAGCCACCTATCCTTGACGAAACTATGATTGAACCAAAATCCCTTCCAAATATCCAAGAGAAACCCATGAAAAATCCTCCTACCATTTCCTATAAGAGACAACCATATAACAAAAACAATCCCATTGTGCCTCCTAAAATCAAACAAGTTTACAAAGATAAAGAGAAAGTGGTTGAACAACCTCCTATGGTTCCTTCCATTCATCCCATAAGGAAAGATAAGAAGCCTATGATTGACAAACCCGCTCCTACACAAACACAAATTGACAACAAATTGAAATGAAACTGAAATGCTAGAGAGTGTAGAAATAGATGCCATGTTATTGCTCATTTGTCACAAACTAAAGAAGAAATGAGCAACATAGAAAACAAAAATCCTAACTTGCTTGAAGAAATGCATGATGATTCTATACCCTCTCCGTAACATAAACAAGAACCTTCCAGAGACATTATCATTTGACCTCCTATTGTGATTAATTTAGATGATGACATTGATATTGCAAAGATTGAAAAATAAGTGCATAACAAGTTGAAATCATTTTTTTCCTCTTCTATGAGATTAAATGAAAAATATCCTAAAAAGAGTGTTAAACTTGGTATGTGCCCTAGTTCAGAACTTGAAATTGTCCCTTTGGCTAGTTGTTTTCCTTCCATATTTACCAACCAAAATTGGGATGCGAATGACCTACTATAGGTTGGCTCGCATGTACCTTACTAGTCATTTGCATTGATTTCTTCATGTCTCTTTATGTGAATGCATGTGCGTAATGTGATCCCTCATGTTGTTTCATTTGATGTATCTCTATCTTTTTGTGCATTCTTCTATATGTACCTGCATTCTTCTCTATGTCATAAATATTTTATCTTTTTTCCTTGTCTTGTGTTTTCATTTTGGGGATGACGCAAGGAATTGAGACATTTAGGTCTCTTCCATGTTGACTCAAAATGATTTTTCTTTATTTTCACTCTCTATGTGTCATTCTTCTAGTTCTATGAGTATTTGGGGAATAATAACATTTCAGAGCTATTAAACAACATTGTAGCAAAGATATACTAACCTAAAATCCATAGATCCCTTATGTATTTTTGGGGGCAACTACTCCCTCCTTTTTTATGACATATCTTTATTTCAAAAAAATATGAAGGAATAGGGTTTTCCGAGGAAATCTCTCATGTATTAGGAGTAAACATTGGATACTTTAAAGCAATTGCTCATAGCAATGGTGTTAGAAACTATTTTAAAGTTGGGGCATACATCAATGGTATTTTTTGACATTTTACATATTTCATGGTGTTATTTTCCTTTTTCATGTGATGCATCCTTTTATTAGTGGTTTCATTGGGTTTTTTGTCCTCCAAGAGTGCAATATTTCTTAGCGCACAACATTCCTCATAGTGGTGATGTGACACACTGCATTCCTTAAGTTTCAAATATTTTACTCTTGACTTTTCCTCTCTTGGAGACATTAGGAATGATGTTTCGTAAGAAGAAGAACTTACACAAATGAAGTAAAATCCCTTTGAACAAAAACCTATATATACATAATATTCATAAGTGTTTGGCATAACACAACTTGCTGACTTTATGAAGCTCAAAACTATAATTCAAGGCCACCTAGCATAACACACCTTGCTTTCCTATGGATCCTTGCCATGTGCATAGGTGCCTATCATAACACAACTTGTTAAGCATGAAATATAAATGTGAGTGATTCCCTATTAGAGTTATCAAAGGGATAGCTTTGGTATGGTAAGTATAGTGAGAGCCAACATAGAGGCACAAATTTCTCACTAAGCCACCTTCCTAGGGGATACTCACCTAGTGGACGACCTGAGGTTCACTACCATGAAGTGAGCATGCGCGTTGTTTGCATAGTGGGCATCGAGTTCTTGTAAAAAAAAATTGGAAAAAAAATTGAGATGTGTTCCACATCACAGTCGGCAGTTAAGGCTTGATCCTCCCCTCTTTTCTTGGACAAATAGCTGAGACATGTTCCACATTGCATTGGATAGTTAAGGCTTGATCTACCCCCCTTTTCTTCTTGGTCTTTGATGTTGTATGATTGTGTATCTTTTTCATTGTTGCATACATAAGTATCTTGAATTTCTAGTTTAGTGTGAGTTTTACATGGGGTCATACTCTCACTAAAGTGGGGGGAAAATGTAGTAATGAAAAAGTATCCATTTTTCCTTAGTTTGGGAATGCATAATTAATAATAAATGAGCTTAATGTTGTCTGAATTTAGTGTTATAATGTGTTTTACACATTCACATTAAGTTTAGGTCCCTTCTAAACTAAATAGACTTAATTGTGCCTTATTTAGGGTGTTGTAAAGTGTATCTTTACACTTTCATAGTAATCTAGGGCTTTATTAATTAATTCAACTTAATTTTCCTTAATTGGCCCCTTAATTCAAATCCAAGTGTAATTAATTGTAGATTCTGAGGGATAAATCCCAACCTTCATAAATGATATTGCACAACACTTTTTTTTGAAGGTGTGTGTCCTAGGCTAGTGACCTAGGACCCATTTTCCACTTGGTGAATGGGCCCTCACGAGGTCCTAGAATAATATTTTGACATAACATTACACATTTTTTGAAGTGTGTCCTAGCTAAGTGAGCTAGAACCCATTTTCCACATGGCGAATGGATCCTCACTAATACCTAGGACCCCCTTTGGGATATGTTTTTTGTGGTATTTTAATTATTTCAAATCCTAGATCTAATATCGGCTTGTGATATCTGAATTTCAAGATTTAGTGATAAGATATTTATAAGTACAAGGCTATTTCACTTAGTTTCACCTAGAGAGAATTTGTATGCAAGCATCCTAAGAGGAAGTTTATGAGATTAATAACATTAATGAGCATTCCTAAGGAATTCAAGGGCATATCTGAGGAAGAATATTGTAGCAATCAAGATCCATTTCATCATGTGAGAGATTTATTGCATCATGCATGTTGTTGAGCTAATATGTTGATGTAGCATTGAAGATATATCAAGCATATTCAAAGGCATTTTTTCACATCAAAGATCATGATCAAGATCTACATTCATTGAGGCCACTTCATGCTAGTTTTCATATCTACAATCCAAGGTTTCAACTAAGGTGTGGTGAGTTGCGACATTGCTTTGTTCATTCATCATCCCTTTATGCATTTTTTCATTTCAAGGTTTAATTACTAAAACAAAGTTTGACCAAGGAAAACCACTATTCCATAACAAACCAACATTTTTCTCTCCCTTGATGTGTGATTGGAAGTTTTAGGTTGAAGATAATTTAGAGAGAGAAATTGCAAAAGTTATCAAAGTTGCTAAGAAATTTATCAAATCAAGAAAATTGAGCTACAAGATTTATTTATGGCTTTTTGACAATGCTTGACTAGGATCTAGAAGTGTATACATTAAAGAACATAACCCAATAATTGACTTTCCAAAACCCTAGCAAAGACCCATTCGTCATAAGGTGAATGAGTCCTTAATGAGGCTTGAAAAAACACTTTTTGCAACAGGTACACAACATTTGACCCTCATAAACCTTGCCTTTTGATTGCTATATCAGTTAGGTTTAATTTATGTAACTTATTTATACATTGTAACCCTCATAATTGAATGAAATTACAAGTGAAATTAGGTTCATCATCTTGTTAATTAAAATTGGTGAGCCTATTTTCCTTCGTTTCACTATAAATGAGTAGAACCCCTAAAAAAATAGAATATTATCAAGGTTTTACTATTCAAGGTGTAGAGTAGTAAGAGAGAGGTACAAAGTAGAGATTTGAGTTGCAAAGATAGCAACAAAGAATCGAGCAATTACAAGTAGAGTTGCAACATTGAATTTTGTTTAGTAGAGAAAACTATAATACTTATCATTGTAAATCTAATTATTGGGTGCCATTAGATAACTGGGTAAGTGCTCAACGTAGGGATTTGGAGCTTCCTTGAAGTGGGTGCTCCTAAAACTAGGGAATTGGTGTCTCCTTAGGGTTGGTGCCCTTAAACATTTTACTGAGAAGATATTCATTGTGAGGCTGGATTAGGATAGTAGATCCTAGCAACTATTCCCACCATTGTTTTTCCCATATTGGTTTTTCCATGTATATGTTGTGTTATGTGCAATTATGTTTGAATGTTTATTTCTCTACATGCTTAGTTTTAATATGATTTAAGTTTTAAAGGGATAAATTTTAATTGATCTACTGATTCACTCCCCTCTCTATAAATTTTTGTGTTCCAACAATTGTATGTGCATGCATATATACATGTATCTAAAAATAGACATATGGTATATTGTCTACACCTAATCATATTATATACATACATACATACATACATACATACATATATACATACATACATACATACATACATACATGCATGCATACATACATACTTACATACATACATACATACATACATACATATATATATAATCCTTACATTTGATTGTACTTTTCCTATGCAATAGTGCAACTACCAAGGTTATGCAATTTTCATTTATCCCACATTTACAAAACCATCTTATATACTAGACAATTCAAAAAAAATTCATCATATACAAATTTTCAACCCTAGTTAAGTCATAGCATACACCCATTTCCTTTCCCCCATTTCATAAGAAGAATATAACACCATCAATGAAAATATAAATTATAACTATAGTACCCACATGTATCTCATTGATGCCCATAGATTTCAAAGTCTTGATACTATCCTTCTTACCTGAAACAAGAAAACAATTTTCTTGGCCAAGGGATTTCCACCCAACCATAGGATTAAAATTCAATCCACCCTTGAGCTAGGGTCACATATCAATTCCCATGCAACACAACTACTATTCACATGGACTCTTAAATAATCTTACACAATACACCATGCACATTACAACAATTACACTTGCATCCTTTGTTTCCTCATCTTATTGCATAAATAGTTATTCATGTGTAAGGAACCCTATGCAAGGTGGAAATTCATAATCAAGAAAAATATCAACACACAACTCACAACAATATCACCAAAGTTTTCAATTTTTCAATTCACAAGGATTTCATAAACAAGGATCAAGTCTCATCAAATAAAGTTATGAAAAAGTTAGACCTTACCAAGAATTTTTCTATCTACTTATGGAAGACTCTTTCTCCAAGCCTTCTCTCCCATTTTTCATCTACATTCATCCTTCCTTGTTCCAAAAGAACACAAGAAGAAAGAAATAACTCCAAAAAGAGATGTGGAAACCACCCCTCAAAAATAAAATCTCCTTCTCCTCTCAAGGGGAAAGAATAAATAGAAGGAGAAAAGGAAACTAATTTTCCTTAACCACCTAACTACTCAACCAACTCAATTTTCGCCATTTTTCAAAAGTGGATCTAAAGAGTGGGTTCTAAACTTTATTTTAGGGGTTTTATAAGATAAAATGACCCCTAACCTATAAGCCTATCACCTAGGAAATTTTTTAAATAATAAAACATAATTTAAACCACATAAGAACTCTATAAATCATAAAAAAAAAATCATAATATAGGATAACTCAAAAGATTTATAATATAAATTCACATGTATAGACAACTAGATAACACATAAAAAAATGACCTTATTCTACTTACAAAACAAGATTAAAAATTCACAAGGCTTAGAAAATGGAAGTAGCTATGTGGACCCAATCAACATTGGCTAAATTCACCTATTTACTCAGCTGGAAAGTGTCAGTACAATACATGACCAATAATAGTTGTAAAATCTTTCATATGTAAAATAATATTTTGAGAATAATAGTCAACTAGAAAAATTAATTCCTATGATCTACACAAGTAACAACATATAATTATCACTCCTATAACATCTTAAATATCACCTAATAATATTAAATAATAATCAATCATACTACACACCATCACAAAATCACCTCTTTTGAGAATAACTTATTAAAAAATATCTTATAATCAATACTACTACTAGTAACATTAAAATATATACACCTACTCACACATCCATATTATGAAATCACCTAATAATAATTCTATATATAATAATAATAAAATAATCATCTCAACAACCCTTAGCACATAATACAAAAATAATACTAATAATAAATAAGCAATAATCCATCATAGCTAAACATCTTGATCAATACATACTTACCTAATAAAGATAGGAACTCATTTGGTTATCATAGGGAAATCACAACAACCATTATTTGGATAGAATTATTCAATTAAGAATATTGATGTATAGGATCAACCATTATTCATAAACTCATGTGTAATATCTAACTTAGAAGCACATAATACATAGGACAAGAACCATCAAAACACATAGAATCAATAGGATCATTAAAATTTGGGGTCTACATTGGAGGACATATAGTATATTCTTTGACCATCCATCTAAGGTAGGATTTTTGGCCATGAGGAGGGGAGGAAATCAAATTAGGTCCTATTCAATCAATAATATTGGCCAATCTTGATATGTCATGGCATAACAAGTGCTAAATTTAGCTAGGGTGGATATTATATGGAGGTGTTGATATACCAATAATTTGTTAGATCATGATCAATACTATAGCACTGTTAGTCACACTAGATGGACAAGGAAAAAACATATATGGGGGCCTCATTCATACTATATGAGAGATAGAGGAGTGATAGGAAATGTTCACCTAGGGGGAAAACGATGCTGGCCCATTTTTACTATGATCTTAGGTGATACATCCATTAGGAGATGTAGAACCTTATAACATGCACACTCATCTAGTTCTAGGTGTTTGAGCACAACGCTTGCACATGGCCCATGATATACCACATAGAGGTAGCATGGACCTATCCTCAAGCCTTTTGTTATCCTTTGAAGAGACCATGGTAGGACAAAGGTGTGTTATACTAACACATCACATTTGATCAATTGGATGTTGTGGACATGCTTTGGAGACCCTACATAACCTTACATCCATAGATAGGTGTGTCACAACAACTTGTGATAATGAAATGTGATCGCTTCTTTATTGGTCACTATGATTATATTTTGATGCTCTTTTGTTAGGATTGAGTGGCTTGGTCACATCCAGGGGGTTCCCATCCCTTGACCAACCTATCTCAAGTTGAATCATAGAAGTACTAGGTCATAGGACATAGCTCATACTGCCATCATAGATGTCTCATTGAGAAAATTGGATGATGAGGAGCAAGACACACATCTAGTGTTTAAGTTAGATAATCTAAAATCTAGCACCACACACATCAAGTGGTGGGACAATGCATGTCTAGATCCCATTTTTCCTATAGATCATCGTACTAGTGATCCTGGATCATGTCCATGACATCAAGAGGATTAAAGGATGAGGATGATGATAGAGATGTAAGTAGACATGATCAAGAGGAGAATGATGAGTTTGTTGGAAATTTGGTTTTCATTGATGTCAAGGGAGAGATCATAGATGCAGTGGATCTAAGTCCAGAAGATGTGATGTAGAATGGTGAAGTCAAGAGCATGAATCTAAAAATGTTGCAAAGTTTCTCAATTGTTGCAATGTTATGAAATATGGGCATATTGTAGTAGAGGTTTATTTTAGGTATTTGAAGGATTAGCTAAGGCTAGATTCTACATGGGATTTCTGAGAGCTTCTAAAAAATGTGAGTTGCAGGTCAAGAGGATGCGTGATATGCTTAGAAATGATTTATCTTTGCTCTCAAATAGAACTAGGGTTTGCAACAAAAACCCAAGTGTTGCAGTCATAAAATTCATCAGACTTTATGTTTTCAAGCTAATTGCTTGTTGGCTATTACTAGTTTCTTAAGTTACCACTCAAGCCATTAAATTCATGGGTATGATTGGCCCCTTCACCTTGTGTTTATCAGCCTAACAAATATTTACTGGCCTTAATGTTTCCTAAGTTTTGTGCCTAATATTTTTCCTCAACATAATCAATGATGCCCTCCAACTCATGACACATCCGCTTAAGTCCCACGGGATAGCAGGCACTAGTGGAGATTGATTTATGGTCAATGATCAGATGGTGCATGAAGTGTCTAATTTGGGTCTAGAATCTGTGTAGGTTGACAATTATAACTTATGAACACATGGTGATATATCTCTTGGTCACTTTAAATCACTATTGTGGAGCGAAACGAAGCAACAAGATTTGTGATAAGTGATGAATGTCGAGAGATAGTGGATGGTGAAAAATGCTAAGGATAGATGGTAGTCTCCTGCTACCCCACCAAGGAGTTGGTCCAACCCTATGGTATAGTAGGTCCCATGGCCCTACTGAGGATTTGGCTTAGCCCTATGGTATGATGGGTGCACATCCAAGAATAGGTGGCATCCACCCATTTACCTGCTATGGATTTGACCAAGCCCTATGATATAGTGGGATTCTAACATGTATATGTATGGTATCCAATGATATGTGGTTGCTATGAAGGATCTCAATAGTGGTGTTTTAAAGGACCATTCATTCAACAATCATGATTCAAAGTTGTGACAATTAATGAGGAACAAATGATCATGGCGCGAAGGTCTCAAATTGACAACCCAGATTTAAATGTGAAGATCTCAAATGGCTAATTCTGTGTGAACAAGGGTTTTGACTGGAAACTGACATAGTGGACATAATTAATTGGTTCAACTACTTCAGTGACCATCTGATTGGAGATTTTATTTATAGGTCAGCGGAATAGATCTCCATGTTGAGAGAGATCAAAATCAGATCAAATAAACAGAGAATAAAATTTAATGCATATTTGATTCTAGGGTTTTATAGATTGATATTCTTATCAAATTCTCTATATCTTAAATTAATGTGTGTGAGGCTTGATTAAGAGGTTTTGTGATGAAGAATATTCCATGCAAACCCTAACACAAGATCTAAATTTGAATGTGAATCTCAAGGTGATCATTGTAGGATGGTGAAGGTGATACAAAACAAAATATCATTTTTTGTGGAAGTGTGGGATGTAGGTGAAGAACGGTGAAGTGAGAAGAGATTTGCAGAACAGATAGTGCATATTACAAAGAGTACTCTAAGCCTCTTCAAATAGACAAAGAATTCACTAATAGATAAGAGGAAGAGTAGAGAAGAACAAGATGAGCGCAGAACATGTGCAGTTACAAGATAAGTTGCAATATTGAATTGTAATCAAATTGTAATCACTTGGTTTGTAAATCTGATTGGTGGGTGCCATTAGATATCTAGGTAGGTTCTCAGATTAGGGAGTTGGTGTTTCCTTGCAGTGGGTACTCCTAAAATAGGGGATTGGTGTCTCCTTAGGGTTGGTGCCCTTAAACTTTGTAGCTATACATTTGGCTATGAGGCTGGATTAGGATAGTAGATTCTAACAACGTTTCTCACCATGTTTTTTCCCATCTTTGGTTTTCCATGTATATCCTGAGTTGTGTGATGATTGTGAATTTTCATTTTTATGTTGCTACATCTTAAGTTTCAATCTGCACATTAAGGGTTTAAATAAGTAATTTGCATAAAGGTTTTAAGGGATGAAATTTTAATATCTATTGATTCACCCCCTCTTAGTAGACTATTATGTTTCAACCATTGATATCAAAGCCCTAGGTTCCCTAGGAGAAGCTTAATTAGATCAGGTAGATTCTGGTATAGTAAGCACAATGAATAGTCAAGAAGGTTCTTCTACAAACAAGGAACCTCAATTTGATGGATCAGACTATACTTTTTGGATCATATTGATGGAGGAATATTTGGGATCTCTGAGATTTGATGTTTGGATGTCTGTGAAGAATAATTACATTCCTCCGGCTACTCCTCCCACTGATGTTGTAGGAAAGAAGGATTATGAGAAAAAATGAAAAAGCAAGGCATGCCATTATCTGTAGTTTTAGTACTTGGCAAGGTTATGCATTGCAATATTGCACATGAAGTCTGGGATAAATTTAAAAAACATCTATGGAGGAGATGACGAGGTAAATTTGGAAAATTTACAAGTTCTTAGAGCTAGGTTTGAAGGTCTAAAGATGATAGAAAAAGAGAAGATTGCATATTGTCTAAAAGAGTTGAAGATGTAGTAAACTTTATTAGAGGATACGAAGAGGAGGTAAAAGAAAATTTCATTGTACAGAAGGTTCTAAGGTCAATGGCAAACAAATATAATCCTAAGATTTCTGCAATAGAGGAAGAAATAGAAGTTTCCAAACTCACTCTTGATGAGTTGCATGGTATTTTCACTGCTTATGAGATGAGAATGGGAGATACAGAGCCTTCCAAGAGAGAAGCAACATTCAAGACTATTAACAAAAACAAGGTTGCAGCCACAACATTAGAACATGATGAGACTAATGTGGAAGAAGAAAACTTCATAAGAAGGCTAAGGAGAGTATCTGACAAGTACAAAGGTAAATTACCCTTCAAGTGCTTTAACTATGGTAGAATAGGTCATTTTGATTCTAAGTTCCCTTATGATACAGAGAATAATCCTGAGCAAGAAGGAGACAACAAAAAGAATAAAACCTATTATCCTAAAAAGAAGAATTTTGGAAAGAAAAAGAAGAGCATATATATTTAGGAAGAAAGTGACTCATTTGATGCTAGTGATAGCTCAGATGGTGAACAAGACTATGCTCTTGTAATATAGGAAGAATAGGAATAATTTCTCTTCATGGCCAAATATTTTAATGAACCAAAGGATGGACAAGTTGAGGACCTTTGCGAAGAAGGTGAAGTGGAAGTAGTTGTTGATCTTGAGGGTGAATTGATCAGTTTTCTAGAAGATATCGATGATCTAAGGGATAAGTATGATGATCTTAAAAGGGAAAATAAGTAATTGAAAAATCATTCCAAAAAGGAGAATGATAAGCTAACTAAAGAACTTGAGGAATCAAATCTGATGGTAGTAAGATTGAAAATTCAAGTGGAGGAAGCCAAAAGAATGGAAGAAGTGATGAAATCCAAATTAGAATCTAAAATATTGAGTACCCAAGGATTTAGAGAAAGCCAAGGAGTAGGTTGAAAAAGGACTGAGGCTAAAAGGTGGTTCAAACTTTTTAAATGAGCTATTGAGTATCCAGAAGCCCTCAAAAAAAAAAAATTGGTCTAGGGCTTAAAAAAGGTAAGAGAAATTTCATGGACACTTCTATAAAATTGTATGAAATATTTAGAGCAGAAGAAAAGGCTAGTTCAGATGGTGAAGATACATGCAAAGTACATCTTGTGGTGGGAAGAAGCATGTTGTGGTGAAGAAATCTGATGAAGAGAAGCCAATTATAGACAAAAGGAATATCCAGTCAGTTCCTAATCAACAAAAGAAGAAAAATATAAAAAATGATTAATGTTGAAGGATTCACGATGGTGAGAGACACAAGGAAATCGGTACAAAGAATACCCCCTCAAGGAAGTGCTATGAATAGGTATTCTTCATACTTTTATGGATACTATTATACAAGTAATCAATTTGGTCATAGGGCTAGAGAATGTAGATTCATTCCTAAGAAGAGTACAAACTTTGTACTGAAAAAATCCATTTGCTCCCTCAATTCACATGAATGTAATGTGTTTTACTTGTAACAATTTTGGTCATATAGCTAGGAATTGTAGAACAATGTTTATAAAACCATTTTTTTAGATTAAGAAGGACATAAATATACCTCCCAAAGTGAAATATGAATCTAAGGGTTCTAAAAATGAGGTAGATAAGGTTGAAAAGAAGCCTAATAAAGTGTGGAAAGAGAAAGAGAAGAATCCTACACAATCAATGATTGCACAAATGACACTGCATGCCAAAAAGAAAACTTTGTCGGTAATAGATAGTGGTCGATCCAAGCATATGATGGGAGACAAAATGAAATTCATTGAACAAAAGAACTGTAAAGAGGGATCAGTCAACTTGGGTGATAATACTACTATGAATATTTGTGGCAAAGGAATCTTGAGCATAGATAGCAAGAACAAGACAAAAGATGTTATCTATATTGAAGGTTTAAAATATAAATTTCTTAGTGTTAGCCAAATATGTGACCATGGCTACATGATTGTGTTTAATTCAAAAGGTTGCAAAATAAGAAAGAATGGTAAGATAATTGCACAAGGAGTAAGGTCTGATAGCAATCTCTACAATCTATGTGAAGTAAAAGGCCAAAACTATCTAATAGGCCATGTAGATGAGAGTTGGTTGTAGCATAGGAGATTGGGACATGTCAATTTTTACAATTTGGTAAAGGTAATTTCAAAAGGACTAGTTAGACACATGCCTAAGATAACTAAGCCTACAAGCACCATTTGCAAATAATGTCAACATGGAAAACAAACAAGGGTTAAGTTTCTAATAAAGGATTACTCAACAACAAAACCATTGTTAATAGTCCATATTGATCTATGTGGGACCACAAGGACAGGGGGACTGAAAGGTGAGAGATGCTTCATGCTACTAATTGATGACTATAGTAGAATGGAATGGGTAATGTTTCTAAAGGATAAGACTGATGCTTTTGAAAAGTTCAAAATATTCAGGAAATTGGTAATTGAGAAGGAGACCAGAAGAAGAATCAAATGCTTAAGATAAGATAGAGGTGGTGAATTCACATCAAGCGAATTCATTAGATATTATGATAATCATGGAATAAAACAAAAATATTCTACACCAAGAACTCCAAATAGAATGGAGTAGTTGAAAGAAGGAACAAAATTGTTAAAGATATGGAAAGACCAATGTTGAGTGAGGAAAAATTGGTAGATACATTTTGGAGGGAAGCAGTTCACACCACAATTTACATTCAAAACAAAACTCTAATAAGAGAAAACAATGGTAAGACTCCATATGAATTGTGGTATGGAAAACCTACATTTGTCAAGTACTTCAAGGTGCTTGGTAGTAAATGATACATCAAGAGAGAAGATGAGAACTTGGGGATCTTTGATTCAAGATGTGATGAAGGAATATTCCTAGGATATCCCACCCAAAGTAAATCCTACAAATTTTATATCAAAAGGTTGCACAAGATTTTGGAAAGCATCAACATCAAGGTTGATGAAAATTTGAACCATATTAAGCCCATTATGAGTAGTTTTGAAGATGAATTAGAAGATGAAAAATAACTTTCTGCAAATGAGGAAGAAGAGTTAGAAGAAGAAGTTGAGAAGGAACCTACAAAGTATGTGTAGAAGGATCATCTTGTAGAATAGATAATTGGTGATAGAAATGGAGTTTAAACTAGGAGAAGATTAGCAACAAATAATGAACAAGTAATATTTTCTCTCTTGTCTCAGATTGAGCCAAAAAGATTCACTGAAGCCAGCAAGGATGAGAGTTTGATAAAGGCCATGGAGGAAGAGCTAAATAATATTGAGGAGAACAAGACATGGGAATTGGTTCCTATACCCTCAAGAAAAAATGAAATTGGCACTAAATGGGTATTTAGAAACAATCTTAATGAAGATGGATTTGTATTAAGGAATAAGGAAAGGTTGGTGTGCAAGGGGTATACACAAGTTGAAGGCATTGACTTTGAAGAAACATTTATACTAGTGGAAAGGTTAGAGGAAATTAGGATGTTTCTTACATTTTTAGTGTACAAATAATTTAAAGTAGATTAATTAGATGTTGAATTTGTATTTCTAAATGAAAACCTAGAAGATGAAGTCTACATAGAACAACTGGAAGGGTTTTAGCTATTAGAAGATGATGATTATGTATGCAGGTTGAGGAAAGCACTCTATGCTCTAGATGTAATCTAGATTAGAATAGTATCTTCAGCAACAAGGATTCAAAAAGGGATGTGTAGACAGTAATTTATATTTTAAATCATAAAGTGAGCACATGATTATTGTTGTTGTATATGTAGATGACATCATATTTGGTAGTAGCATTGATAAAATGTGTAAAGTATTTACTACACATATGAAAGATGAATTTGAGATGTCAATGTTAGGGGAGTTTTCATTTTTCCTTGGTTTACAATTTGTACAAACTGATAAAGGGATAATCATATCTCAAACTAGGTATGCTAAGGAAATGCTTAAAAAGTTTGGCATGGAGGATAGTAGACTAGTTAGTACTCCCATGATAACTGGTTGTAAGTTGAGAAAATTAGATGATTTACCAGATGTAAATCAGACTATGTACAGGTCAATGATTGGAATTTTGTTGTACTTAATTGCACCAAGGCCGGACATAATGCAAGTAGTGTGTATGGTAGAAAGGTTTCAGGATGCATCAAAAGAATCTCATGTCAATGCAATGAAAAGAATATTTAGATACATCAAGAGAACTATTGACTATAGGATGTGGTATCCCAAAAGAAAATATTTTTCTTTGATAGCATATAAAAATGTTGATTGGGTAGGATGTACTTATGATCGAAAAAGCATAAGTGAAGGAGCATTGTTTTTGGGAAAAAATTAGTTTCCTGGATGAGTAAGAAGAAAGAATCAGTCACTCTATCAACAAAAAAATCAAAGTATGTTGTAGTTGTATCATGTTGTACTTAGGTCCTATGGATTAAGTAGACACTTAAGAACATCAAGGTAAAGTACAAGGAACCTATCTCTATTCTTTGTGACAATTCAAGTCCCATAAATATCTCAAAGAATCTAGTGATGCACTCTAGAACAAAGCACATATCCATCAAATATCACTTCAGTAGAGAGAAGGTTATAGACAAGGAAGTTAGCATGGAATATGTTCCCACCAAGGAACAAGTAGTTAAAATATTCACAAAGCCTCTTCCCAATGAACAATTTGAATATCTAAGGCAAAAATTGGGAGTAATTGCTCCCACATCATATCACCAAATATTAGTGATCGGGCATGGATCTAGGGGGAGCTTCATGTGTATCTTATTTTTCCCTAGAAATGTAAGGAAACATCAAGTTAGGTAAATATGTTTTTAAAAATTTCTAATGATTTGATGGTTGCATATGGACTTAAAAATTCCTTCTTTCTCTTTGAACTATATTCTTAAACGGAGAGTATATCCCAAGGGGGAGAAAGGAAAAAATAGACCATTTTACATCGATGACAAAGGGGAAGAAAGCTATGGAAATGCTCAAATGTTTGAGAAAATGGGGAGAAAGTGGAAATTATCAAGATGAAGTTTTTTTTTAAGTTGTACATAGCAATTGGTATAGAAAATTGCTTGCAACATCTACAATTCATCTCAATTTCATATGGTTCTTTTTGGTTGAGCATTTAGTTTTTCCATCAATAAAAAAGGGGGATATTTTTGGTAATTTGGTTGGCATTGATGTCAAGGGAGGGATCACAGATACAGTGGATCTAAGTTTGAAAGAGGTGATGAATAATGGTGAAGTCAAGAGCATGAATCTGCAAATGTTGCAAAGTTGATCAATTGTTGCAATGTTGTCATGCAATCTGGTCATATTGTAGTAGAGGGTTCTTTCAAGTATTTGAAGGATTAGCTAAGGCTAGATTCTACATGGGTTTTGTGAGAGATTCTTAGAAGTGTGAGTTGCAGGTCCAGAGGATGTGTGATATGCTCAAAAATGATTTATCATTGCTCTTAGAGAGAACTAGGGTTTGCAAAAAAACCCTAAGTGTTACATTCATGGAACTCATCAAACTTTATGTTTCGAATTTGACTACTTGATGGATGTTATTGGTTGCTTAAGTTACCACTCAAGCCATTGAAGTCATGGGTATGACTGACCCCTTCACCTTTTTTTTACTAGCCCAACAAATATTTATTGGCCTTAATGTTTCCTAAGTCATGTGCCTAATATTTTTCCTTGGCATGATCAATGGTTGTGGTTGGGATTTGAAGATTGATGGTGACCACTAGCTAATGATGCATCCATCTAATTCTCATGGGATAGCAAGCAACAATGGAGATTGATTGATGGTCAATGATCAAATGGCCCCTTCACCATGTGTTTACCATCCAAACAAATATTTATTGGCCTTAATGTTTCCTAAGTCATGTGCCTAATATTTTTCCTCGACATGATCAATGGTTGTGGTTGGGGTTTGAAGATTGATGGTGCCTGCTAACTCATGATGTATACATCTAAGTCCCATGGGATAGCAAGAAACAATGGAGATTGATTGATGGTCGATGATCAAATGGAGCATGAAGTGTCTCATTTGGGTCTAGAATCTATTGGTTGATGATGACATCTTATGGACATGTGGTGATATATCGCTCGATCACTTCACATCGTTGTTGTGAAGCAAAATGAAGGTACAAGATTTGCAATAAGCGATGAACATCGAGAGAGTGGATGGTGATGAATGCTAAGGATATATGGTAGCCTCTCATTTCCTTCCCAAGGAGTTGATCCAATCCTACCATATAGCAGGTCCCATGGCCCCATTGAGGATTCAACTCAGCCATGTAGTATGATGGGTGCATAGCCAAGAATAGGTGGAAGCCGCCCCTGCTCCACTGTGGATTTGGCCAAGCCCTACAGTATAGCAAACTTGTGACATGTATCTCCATGGGACCTAGCAACTTGTGGTTGCTATGAAGGAGATCGATGGTGGTGTTTCAAAGGACCTTTCATTCAATGATCATGATTTAAAGTTGACATTGAATGAGGAATGGATGATTGTAGAACAAATGTCTCAAATCGATGTCCTAGATTTAAATGTGAAGATCTCAAACAATTAAGTCCATGTAAACAAGGGTTTCAAATGGTAATCAACATAATGGAAAAAATTAATTGGTTCAACTACTCCAATGACCATCTGATTGGAGATTTTATTTGCAGGTTAGCAGAATAGATCACCATGTCAAGAGAGATCAAAATCAGATTGAATAAACAAAGAATAACATTTAATACATATCTTATTCTAGGATTTTATAGATTGCTATTCTTAGAAAAATCTTGTATCTAAATTTAATGCATGTGAGGCTTAATGCAGAGGTTGTGTGATGAAGAAGATACTAGTTAAACCCTAACAAAAAATATAAACATGGATGTGAATCTCAAGGTGATCACTATAGGATGGTGAAGGTGATACAAACCAAAATATCAATTTTCATCGAAGTGTGGGATGTAGGTGAAGAACAATGAAGTGAGAAGAGAGTTTTAGAAGAGATAGTACATATTACAAAGAGTACTTTGAGCTTCTTCAGATGGATAGAGAATGCACTAATAGAGAAGAGGAAGAGCAAAGAAGATCAAGAGGGGTGCAAAACATGTGTAGTCGCAAGATAAGTTACAACATTGAATTGTAATCAAATTGTAATCACTTGGTTTGTAAATCTGATTGGTGGGTGCCATTAAATATTTGATTAGGTGCTCAGATTAGGGAGTGTGTGCTTCCTTGGAGTGGGTGCTCCTAAAATAGGAGTTTTGTGTCTTCTTAGGGTTGGTGTCCTTAAACTTCATAACTGAACATTTGACTATGAGGCTAGATTAGGATAGTAGATCCTAGTCTAGTATTTCTCATTGTGGGTTTTCCCATCTTGGATTTTCCATGTATATCTTGTTTTGTGTGATGATTGTGTGTTTGCATGTTTATGTTGCTACATCTTAAGTTTCAATCTGCACATTAGTTTTTTAAGGAATTAATTTGTATAATAGTTTTATGGGATGAAATTTCAATATCCACTGATTCACCCCCTCTCAGTAGACTAATGTGTTCCAACAAAGTTAGCCACAATGGGAGGAGGAGGTCCAAAGGAGTAGGAGGAGGCCAGTGATGCCCTAGAGGAGAAACCTAAGTCTCACCCTCACATATCAAGAGCACAACCTACTATAATTGAGAGACCAAGCATCTAAAATCATGAGGTGATGATCAGAGTGAGATATACTATGCCCCTAGCCTCACAAGAGAGTCCAAATATAGTCACAATAGCTTCTTGCATGGATCCCCAATAGTAGGTTGGTGATCTAGGTGATAGGAATGCTTTTCAATTTTCACATTATGGTATACTAGATGCTATATTTAAATTTAATTTATGATTTATATAGTGTTTTTATATGATGTTATTCTATGTTTTTCTCTTTTTTGTAGTTGACATCTAATATGGGCTCAACTTTTTGGGTTGAATGATAGTAGAGATGATTCCTCATGTATAGATATGTTAGCTAAAGTGATTTGAGCATAGGCCACTCAAATTGCATTGTGTCATGTAGGGGATTTTATCTTATAGCACGATTAATAACTTCATGTAAGGAACTAAGAGATACATATGAAGAGCTAAGAGTAGAGAGCCCAATATCTCACTAATGGTGAGATGCAAACATTCCTATGGGAAAAGCTTGATATGGTGCAATCCAAGAGAGATTGATTCTAATAGTAGCATTTAATAGCAATTGAGGCTAAGTTGGAGCTTAGAGGTGAGCTCTAAGTTGTACTAGCACAAAGTAGTTCTAGGAGCTAGTCACGATCTACAGTCTCATGCTAACCACCACCACCAAGCCCTAAGGAGTCGTTTGGCCATAGGCCTATAGGATCATGATATGATTTTTGTATGAAACACTATACTTTTCCAACATGGTGATATGAGGATGTATATAAATACCATGATGATATATATGAGAGCATTTTATTTGTTATGTATGTTATTTACCTAAATTCTTTTAGCACTACATGTGATCTTATTTAAGAACATGCATTACATTTCCATCTATAGAAAATTGTATACACTTGTGATCTAATTAAACAATTTCATTAAGATTATTTAATAAATATAATAATGATCTAATTGATATATGTAAATAGATTATGTGATCTAACTAAAAAATTAAATGAAACTATTTAATAAAATTCTATATTTTTACTAAGTGCACACATGTTAAACTAGATGCAAATATGATCTAATTTGAAATATTAAATTCTATAGTGATATAATTAGCATGACACAAAAAAAAATTTATAAAATAAACTGCATTTATAGGGTATAGAAACCCAAACACAAAAATTCACCAAAACCAAAATCACCAATTTAAAGCATAATAGCAAAAAATAGTAGAAACAACAAACTAAAAGAACCATAGACATGACATATAAACAATAAAAAAAAACCCCTAGGGGAAGTAGACATTCCCCAGATGACTACTTAGCTATGTTCTCCCATTCTTCCATGAGGAATTTGGAAACATCCACATTAGTCTGGTTGGAGCTAGGATTAGTCATCCTTCATTTCCTCCTTCAACACTGAAGTTAGAGTCATAATTAAGTGATGGATGAACTTAATGGTAAATCAAGTAAGTCTATTCATCTTCCACTCTAAAGTTCTTACATAGGCCAAGAAAGCCTTGTAGTCCTCATCAGAACCTTGGCCAAGCATACTAGCCTCCTCATTCCCCATATGATGATTGGAGGAGTTTAGAGTGGACTCCTCCAACAACATCCATTTTAGCTCAAGGAAGTGATTGGGTCATTCCACATACTCTTCTGCTTCCTCAACAATACCATTCTTTTTGTCATCCTACTTATTCACCTATTCAAAACTGCTAGAATCAATTAGGACCTCAAGTTTTTATTTGGCCAGTTGATTGGATCTCCTAACACTTGTTGGTTTCATTCTAGCTCCCATTTCCATAGTTGTGTTATCCTCCTCACCAAAGAATTTGGTATCATCTTTCCCCTCCTCATTCTTAGAAATAGGTTCTTCCACATAGAAGGAGATAAATTTTTTCTTTGGTTCTAGTTTAGAACATCCCACCTTTTTTCCAACCCTCTTGACAGGGGTGTTCTTTAGCTCACACAACCCTATCGCAACATTTTTTTGAGACTCCACATGGTTACCTTTTTTATTTTTACCAGTCTACTGGGGTTTTGTTTCAAGGATAGGTTTGTTGGCCGGGAGACTAAGTTTATGTTTAGACCCAGAAACAATAGCAGGGGAGGGTTTTCTGTGGAAACTTCAAGGGGATCAAGCTCATCAAAAACCTTAGTAGTATGAATGGGCTTTAGGGGAAACAAAGCTAGATGAAAGTGATACAAACACAAGACTAGCCCTTGGTGTAATAGGAGGGTAGGTTTTTTTGGTTTCTTAGCAACAAGCTCAATCATTTCCTTCATAAAACTTTCTAGGGAGGAAAGAAGGTAAAAAAGGAAACTAATGTAAAGATTGTGTCTAAAATGGTTAAGCAGGGGCATGTGATAATAATAGTAGCACTTAAAACGATCTTCAAGATTGTAGTGTTGAAAAATGTACTTCTTTACATTTTCACACTATGTTTTCATTCCCTTAATTAATTGGACTTAATTAAGCTTCTAATTGCCTAAATTATGCATTCCTAAGCCTTATTACTCTCATTTTTTGAAAGAGAAACTTATATTAAACAATTTCCATCATTAATATAAACACCTTGGAAATTATGTTTCATGGATTTGTGTCTGGGGACACATTCGCCCAAGGGAGAATGGGTCTTCCTTAAGTTCCAAGAACTAATTTTATTATGTTTTTGGTGGCATTTTAATGATTCAAATTCAAGTTTCAAATGTCATCTTGTGGAATCTAATTTTTAGGAAATTATATAAACACCTATAAATACATAGTTATTTTATCAATTCAAACTTAACATCCATAATCAAGAGTTCACAAGAGAAAATATTATTATCAAGAGAATTGAAGAGAAGATTTATCAAGCATCCATAGTAGCATTCAAGATCATATCATCATGTCAAGATTCATGTTTTTTCATATTATGTTTTAGAGCTAACATTGTGATGTAGGTTTCAAGCATTCAAACAAGCATTCAAGCATCAAATCGAGAAATCATTCAATCTGGTTCAAGAAAGATCCAATCCTTAGAGATATGTGTTAGTCTGCAGTCCTCTAAGGGAAACCATTAAGGGTTTTGTAAGTTGTGACATATCATTGTTCATTCATCAAATTCATTTCCATTTTTTCATTATTCCATCATCAAGGTTTAATTACCACACTAGGGTTTAACCAAGGAAAGCCTCTATTCACCCAAAAACAAAAAAAAAATCCATCTCTTTCTATGTGGAGATTTGCGGGTGAAGAAGGATTGAAATTGGATCAAAAGAGCAATTTTAGAAAGTTGTCAAAGTTGTCATCAAAGTTTTCAAGCCACAAAATCTCACTTCCAAATTTTATTTCTAAATTTTTCATAGTGGAATATGGAGAAATCAGGAGCTAAGATTTGGGATCAAAGGACCGTGAAATTAGATTTTGGACTATTGTATGGAGACCCATTCACCCTAGGATGAATCTATCCTTCAACAACATTCAAAACCCACTTTTGGTGTCTAGTACATATCATTCTTCCCTTCTCAAATTTTTCTAAAAGTTATTGCTTTTGTTTGGGCTATCCTTATATTCTATACTTCAAGTTTTACATCATACAATTGTGTGCATTAAATATTTTATTTTTATCTCCCAAAAGTGCATTTTTGTCATTTTCTATCATTAAGAAACAAAAAATCCCCATCCCCATAGAGTTGAATCACCTCAAGATTGAAAGTCAATTCTATCCTTGGGAGATCTCTTTTTCTAATGAAACTAGGAAAGGTGAGGGTATACTAGGTCATCATTTCATTCTGGTGAACCCTTTTTATCCCCCACCACCTATGCTTTTTTTGATGTTTCATTTTGTTGAACTCAACATTACTACACTATAAGCTTTCTGATTTGGTAGTCTTTCAAAACCCTAGATCTAGGATTTGCATTATTTTGTGTTGCATCTCATATAGGGTTTTAGAATTACATTATTTTTCATTTCATTTAATATTTTAAAATTTCATTTTGCATCCTTTAAAATCTCAAAATTCCAAAATATTGCATACATATTGCATTCATTTTACATAGTAGTCTACATAATAGCGCTTTTCAATCATTTAAATATGAAAATTCAAACAAAATTGCATCTAAAAAGTTGTCATTTTTCTCGTTGTTTGTCATAAAATTGTTTTTGCATCTAAAGATAAAAATCTAGAAATCTGTAACTGAAAGTACCTATTTGCAACTTGAAACAACCTTAAACATTAACTCAAAAACTCAGATCTTAATGTTTTCAACCCATGTACAAGGACCCATTCACCGTAGGGAAATTTTTTCCTTATATAGGCCATTTTCCAATTTTTTGGGCTAAAAATTTGTCTCTGTTTGCTTTACATATGGCTTTTGGTAGATCTCAATTTTAGTTTCTAGAATTGTAGTTTTTTGAAATTTTTTGCATTCAAGTTAATTGGTCAAAAGCAAGTGCATTGTTCAAACATAAAATTTTCATTCAAAAGACAATAATAACATGACTATGGTCAAACTCATTGACATTCAACATCATAAGGGCCAAACCAAAATATCTCTTGACATTGCTTTCTCACAAAATGGCATAATTAAACATGCACCTGGTGGTCCTCTATATATAGCTAGAAGAATCAACGACAAGCCTACTAATGGGATATTAATTGATCATGTGTGCATAGAGAATTTGATCACCAAGTAATTCTTATTTGTGCTTGAAATTTATCAATATTATTATGAAAAATTGAAAGAATGGATCAAAACACAATGGTTTTTCTTGCCCTGCGATAGGTTAAATTACTCTCCCCTTAAAAATTGGATTGAAGCAATTAAATGTCTCATTTTCCATCATCTCATCATCAAACCAATTATGTGTGAAGCTAAGATATCAATGGCTACACTCCATGGATGTCATCTTGTCAATAGTGCATAAATGCTTAAAATTTCCATTTTGTAATGAAATTTTCATTGTGCATCATAGTGGTTTTAATCCCGTGTATTCCTATGAAAATTCCTCAATGGAATTATTTTGGCTAGAACCAATGGAACCTATTAAGCCTCATGAGGATTTTTTTTCAAATCTTATCAAAAGTTCAAGGAAAATTGCATAACATAATTATCTCTTAGCAATATCCCTCAACCCATGATTGAGTCTCCTATCATTGATGAAACCATGATTGAACCAAAATCTCTTTCAATTAACCAAGATAAGTTCATGAAAAATCCCCCATCTATTTCATATAAGATACCAAGATATAACCATATAATTCCTATTGTGCCTCCTAAGATCAAACAAGTTTATAAACCTAAAGATAAAGTGGTTGACCAACCTATTGACATTTCATGTCCCCCTTAGATGACCCATCACTGATATCCAATTTGAGTGATCCTACATGGGCCATCTTGCATAATTTTTCCTTGAGGGTTTCCAATAATTCAACTAAGTCCCAGATTTCAAGTTTTTGGGTTGTCTCTTACTTTCTTACCTTGCATTTCTTCTTCATTTATTCATCGTTCCTCTTCCTTCCCCTTTTTCTTCTAATTCTTTTGGGTATCGGCCTTCGGCCTTACCCGTTACCCCTTACCGATCTCTCTTCTATTTTTTTTTCCTTTTGGCCTTCAACCTTCTGTCTTCCCTCTTCCCTCTTTCTTCTTCCATCCTTACGCTTTCCTTCTTCTACCTCCAGCCTTCATGCTTACATCTTACCCTTACCTTCTTTACTTTGCAAGGCATAAGCCTTCAATCCAACCTCTAAAAGTCTAAGGTCCAACCTCCGAAGTTGATTTATTTTCACCCTTCTCCTTCCATCTCTTCTTCCCACCAATGTCTTGATCCAATAATTCGACTAAGTGTCGAATGCTTCAGGCTTCGAGGGTATGGCTTCCTCCTTACCTCTGAATTTTGGAGGTAAGCCTTCCTCCCGACCTTCAACCTTCAACGGTCCAAGGTTTGACACCTGACACTTCCCTTCTTCTTCATGCTTTGCTCCTCCTTCCAAGTATAAGGAATGTTCTAGGCCCGACTCTTGAAGCCTCATCTTTGAAGCCTCCTCATCAAACAAAAAGATGAATATTAGAGTGAGCTGAAATGTGGTCCCTCCAATATTTCGATGGAGCTGTATCGAGGAGAAAATGTGATATTAGAGGGATCTTTTTTACAGTCACTTTGATATTCAAATAGAAGGAGATATCTCTTCATCAGAGAGAAAGATGTATATCAATGAGACCTTGATGCTTGTCCCTTCGACCTTTCGACAACACATTTTTGGAGCACAACACCATTTTTTTCAAAGGCTTGCAAAAGGGTGTTTTTTGAGCCTAACACCCTAACGATCCATGAATTGGTGCAATTTTCTTCACCAAATGCCATTAATGCACATCTACCTCCCAACTACCAGGTATAATTTTTAGGGTTTGAGGACATCTTTATTTCATTTGCAAGAATTCTCCTAGAAAATTTGTGGGTGCCATGCCCATTCATTGCTGTCGCTTGTCCTCTCTAATCATTCCCATACCTATTTCATGGATTTCATGGAGGATCTTCATGACAGGTGGATGGTGTGTTGGTTTTTCTCTCTTTGGGCTCTTCTTGGCATGATTTTCATAGCAAATCTTACATTCCATAGACTTTTTTGCTAACCTTGGTTAGGGTTAGGGTTTGATGGATGTTTCTCAATTATTCTTGATCTATAAAAGAAAATAATGTATTCATTTTGGGGGTTCTTCTTCCTCTGGCTCCTCTTCGATTTTTCTTTTGTAGACATGTATTTTAGATTCTTCCATTGTAAAGATTGGCTATATTCCTTTGTATTAATGAAATTGATCATTGTTGTTGGTTCTCTCCTCTTTTATGTATGAGTTCTTATTACCTTCATGTCTAATTGTTTGCTTGCATTTTTATGTATACATGTTGTGTTAAATTTTTTTGCAACTACTATGTTGAGAAATTTTCTTTCGTTCTACCACTCTGTCAAACCCTAACCTCCATGTTTGTCTCTAAAATCAACCAAATAGAGAGTTGTGTTAGTTCTTTGGTCCCCTTCTTTGATGTATTATGCAAATATTAGCCACAAAGAAGTTACCTTTCCAACTTGGTGTATCACCTTTGTTTCCCTTTCATGTTCTCCTTCTCCCCTTTTCCTTGTGATTTGTTAGTGGTAGGTTTTCATTTGTTGGGTTGGACCAACACATTGCACTGGGATTGAAAAAGGAAGTCTACCTTCTTTGGAGATTCAACCTCATTCACGTAAGGTCCCACATTTGGAGGTCATTTCCATTACATATCATTGAACTGTTGAGCTTCATGCTCATCAAGGTGTAATTTCATCTAACAACAATTTCTAGCATGCACGATGGGATTACTTCTCTCCATTGAATAATTTTGCGTTTGCTTCAATGCATCTTTCCTTTTGAGGCATATATTAAAACACTATGGTGACTCCATTCACATCTACTGGTTCAAGCAGCCTTGTTTTTACTTCATTCCATTGAGGAAGTGGTTCCTTCTTCAACATTTCAGCCTTTGGAGGTGTTCTTTAAGCACCTAGCGACTCTGCAACTCTTTAGGTGACTCTTTGGTATGTACCCAAAATATTTTTTTGGGTAGTCCCTTGCCCTTATTTTATAATTTCAAAGTCTTTTCCATGTATTAAAATTTCATATTTTAATGGAAACCATATGTAAACCCCACCATATCATGATAATGCTAGCTTTGCACCTCCCAATCAACCATATCAAGTTGGTTATACCTCCCATTTAATTCCATAGAACCTAGTTGTTGTGGGTTCTCAACCTTCTAAAAATGCATACCACCCACCCCACCCTACTTAGTATTCTTGTATGCCTAAACATTCATATCAGCATCCCCAAGAAACTCATCATTTCCAAAATCAGCCTTGTTTCTCTCCTAATTAACCCCAAAAATTTTATAATTTAAGTGCAAGTGAAATCAAAAGTATTTTGCTTGATTTCAATAGACAAATTGATGAGATTTGCAGACAACAAGATCTTGACCTATAGCAAGAAGAGTAGGAAAATCAAGCCTATTTGGGGTAGCAGTGTTAATTCCTGCAACTTGATGAGTTTTTCCATCAAGCTCATTATTCATAGCAGCAAAATATAGATGCTCAATGGAGGTATGAGAAGCAATTAGAGGCACAAAGAAGGAAACAATAAGAAGAGTGTACAAAAAATGATGTTTTTGCTAGGCAAGAAAAAATAAGACTTTCCCTTGCTCTAGCACAAGTTCCCAAGACTCAGGCAACCACTTGTGTGCCTAGTTTCAAACAAGCACCTCCACCATTTCCAGAACAACATGCTAAGGAGGTAATAAAACATAAATTTGTAAGTTTCAAGAAACCTAGCAATCCTCTTGAAACCCCCATTAGCCCTCCTTTTGTTCTAGAACAACCTATTGTGCAAGAGGTTTGCAAGAAAAAAAAAATAGTTTCAAGAATCCTAATCAGCCCCTTGAAACTCCCATTCAACCTCTTATGCCATTAAGTAGATCTTCTATGTTGGAGATCTTAATTTTTGCAAGCCTACATTCCTTTCAAGAACCTATCCTTAATGAGGCTCTACCTTTTACTTCTGTTGAGTAGTTTTAGGCTAGGAGTGAGGAGGTTGTTGTTTTGGAGGAGCCTTCATGTGCTCAAGACAATGAATGTCTTGGTTTGTTGCATGAAAAAATTAAAGATGAAACAGTGTTGCAGCAACAAGACATTAACAAGGTAAAAAAAATTGACAGTAGAGGATTCAATCCTCTCATTTGATGTGCTCCATTATTTTGTTGAAGAGAAGGAAGAAATATCACACATACCTACATCATTTGAAGCCTCCGAACAACTTGGTTTGGGCTTGATGGATGAAGATAAATCCATGGTTTTGGAGCAGTAACAACAGATATGTTTATCCCCTATTATTGTGGATGAATATCCCCAATCTATTGAGGTTTGTAGTTTTGAGGTGGATGACCTCTTTTGGGATGTTATAGAAACCTTTTTATCAAGTTTAAATGCCAATATTTCACTACCAAAAGAAAAGCTTTGTGGGAAGTAGTATAAGAGTAAGGAAACAATAGATGATCTGTATAGGATCTAGACTAGATTGCAGTATTGAAATGTTTAACTTTTACAATTCTTTTACAATGATTATTTCAAGTTAATTAAAATGAAATTAACTTAAGGAAATAACATATAGAACGTAATCAAGGTGATTATAACAGAATGAAAAGAAATGAGAGACAGAAAGAGAGAGAAGAAGAGAAGTGCAAACAACGCTTGATAACGGAGTTCGTCACAGAATGTGACTACGTCTCCGGGTCCACTCCAATAGAGAGACCGATCCGATTAACTCCAAAATCGATTACAATGATGCACCAAGACCATCAGTTCGGCAGCATAACAGGGCTCCGACATTCAACAATGGCTTGAAAATTCTTCAACAAGACCTCTCTCTTCCGTGTTGCCTCAGCGTCAAGACTTCATCACCTGAAAAAAACTTGATTACAATCCTCACCTCAAGCCCCCTTTTTATACAAAGAATTTGCTCAATTTGGCCTTTAACCAATTGATTTGCAAATATTCACCTTATCTCTCCAATTACATAAGGATCTTCATCAATCTCCCAATTTTGCATAAAAATCATTACAAATTTCCCCTAATAATCTTTAATAATCCCCCCTTTTACATAAAAATCTCCTAAATTAATTTGAACCCTTACAATAATTCATTATCGGGTTTTTATTGTTTTGGTGTTTTGATTATATCCTTTAAAAAGGATATTTGTTTAATAATTTAGGGGAAT
>VDFB02058242.1:120617995-120797966 GCA_007258455.2 Sequoia sempervirens | reverse complement strand
CAAATCTCCCAATTTAACATTTAGATTTTAATAATCTCCCTTATCTCTCCATAATATCTCAAATCTCCTCTATTTTACATAAAAATCATTGAAAATCCCCACAAATATTTGATTTAAGCCCTTTAGATTTTATCTTTATTCGGGCTTTATTGTTGGGGTTTATTTAAAATTAGAGGTTTGTTTTTTTTTTTGTTAAAATTAAGGAGTTTGTTTAAATTTATAGGCATTCGGTTTTAAATAACTAACAAATATAACCGATGCCTACTACATATCCAAAGACAATCGACGGCTTGTTGGTGGGCAGTTCTTTTGTTAGGCCGACGGTTGCGGGTTCAAACCCGGCCGTCGGCTTTTAATAGCCATTCGCCAACTTTACGACAACAAAACAAAACAATCACCCCATGTTAATGTGGCCGAGATTATAGCCGGATCAGTAGGGCGCGGGTGTTGCGCGTGGGGAGGTTGCGGTTTCAAATCCCCCTGCGAATCCTTTTACTGAACAAACCAACGAATGCTCGATGCCGACGGAGAATGAAGACACGCGTCGCACAGGAGGGTTACCACGTGGCTCAAAATGATTCGCTCAGGAGGCCCGCTTGTCTGATGACTATGCAGTGACGTGGAAGCTAACTGTGTGCTGACGGGGAATGCTGACTGGACTGCCAACTAAGCTGATGACTGCCGATTCAGCTGATGACTGACTTGCCACGTGTCAAACTTTGGTTCGCTGTCGACGACACATCAACGCTGACCTGTCTGCCACCTGTGCAATGACTCATCTGTATGGTACGCTGACTGTACTGCCACGTCGACATACGGATGACACGTGTCATAACCTGATTGGGTCCGTACAATGACTCTGCTGCCACGTGTCATGCTCAAATTCATCCATTTGCATTCCGTACAGTACGGACTGACTGCTGACGTCAGCATCCGTACTGTCCACCTCAACAAGTCAACTAAAAACTTTGACCATTGATAACTCTTGCGTACGATGTCGGTTTTCGACGAAACGAACGCCATCGGAATCGTCTCGACGAGCTCTTCGAATTGACGCCAGTTTCGTTGATTTTCAAAACAATCATTTTTTCGCTTCCTGGATGCCCCTGATCCCAGTTTGACCTGAGGTTTGACTGGCCATAACTCGTGCAAACGGACTCCTTTTCGCTCCGTTCGAGTTGCGTTGGAATCAGGACACTGAGCTCTTTCTAATGGTGCTGATTTTGGAGAAAAATGAGACACTTCAATTTCCACTGAAAAATGTCCACCGGATCAGGCCTCCCCACTGAAGACCTTTTGGACCTCCAAAAGTGGCATTTACTCTGACAATATGTGAGGACTTGGCCTCCCCACTTGTCCTGTATCCTCTGTACATCTGAAAACATGGCTCACAAGCACAATGAAGACTGTAGAAATATTGTTGATCATAAACATAACTTTATCACTTCCATAAGCTTCTACATCAAATGCTCAGGAGCCACTAACCAATGTACCCGACTAGCATCAAGCTGAACATCAATGGCAGAAATGAAAGAAAATAAGTCAACAAATAATACGATCCTTTACAATGAACATTTTTACCCAAGATCCACCAATGCTTTCAATCATCTTTTCTCATGTCAGATCAGCAAGTGCATCCCGCAACATCCGACTGGGTTAGTTACTCCAAGTTCAAGTGTAGAACCACTCGTACCACAGACACGAGTTAATTCCTTACTTGCATTAATTAATTCTTTAATCAGTCTCAGATTTGCAAAAGATTGACTAATCTTAATCTTGTGAGAATGGACTATGTAATCAATGCCATCTTTAAAACAAGTGATAATGATTTTGTTGCCTCAGAAGATTGTTTCTTCAATATAAAGATAAGGGCTACACTATCCCAATCCATCAATGGAACTATATCAAACCGAATTTCATCCACAAACTCTACTAGTAATTGTGAACCTTAAGGTGCATTGTTTTGTTACTTGCAACTTGTCATTTTCACAAATCCAACCTAGTGGATAAGGTCTCTTAAGTTGTGTAGTTTTTAATCCCAAGTTATTTACAACACTTTCTGAAATCAGATTAACTTGTGAACCACTATCTATGAGTGCATTGATTTTACTGTTCTTAGCCATAACCCTTAAATGAAACAACTCATTCCTTTTTGCATCTTCAGAGAAATCATTAACTGTGGAAGTAGAAGCACAACTAGCAACAGAAACACCAGAAATAGAGGCTTTACCTTTTAGACCCATCGCTGTTATCTTAATCTCATCATCTGAATCTGAACCAAGATCCATAACATTCATGGATTTATCTTTACCCTTCTGTTTCTGATTACGTCTTTGAGCCCACTTAGGCTTCAATTCGGGATGTAACTTCCAGCAGTGATTTTCATCATGACCTTCCTTGTCACAATGAGTGCAAGAAAGTTTCTCATCCTTCTTGACTGTAGCTGCCTTCTTTCCTTTCCCTGTATCTACATTCTTAGAAGATTTCTTTACATCATTATCAATAAAATATCCTTTACCCCTTGACTCTAAGTGTGTTGCCTGAACAGACACTTCATCCAAGTTACAAGGGTTCAAAACCACGATAGAATGCCTAAGGTAGGAATGTAGACCTCCTATGTATTTCAACAACGTGTCTTGGGTATACAAAGGAACATTCAGAGCAATAGCCCTTTTCCTGAACTCATGGGTGTACTCTTGGACAGTTTGACCCTTCCCTTGCCTAAACATTTGCCAGTCCATCATTAACTACTGCATATGTCCTAAGGGATAAAACTGCTTCTTAAGAGCATTAGTAAATTCTGCCCAAGTTAAACTGACTCTACCATGTTGTGAAACTTCTGCCTTAGACTTACTCTCCCACCAGGTTAAGGCTGTACCACCTAAACGAAGAGTAGCCAATTGGATCCTATCAACATCATCTATTAGATTCTGGACTCTACAATAGACCTCTATTTGTTGTATCCAGTCATCCAATTTTTCAGCATTAAGTTCTCCACAATATTTAGGCAAATCAAATTTTACATCCAGTTTTATTTTAGGCTTATACCCACTCTTGAAAGGATTAGAAGAAATAGAATGAGGAGAAGATGGAGAAGAAGGAGAAGGAGAAGGAGAAGAGGGAGGAGAAGAAGAAAAGGGATGATCTGGTTGCTTGCCATCATCTTCATGTTGTTTCCCTTTCATGTCTTTGCGATCTTCTTGCTTCGACGAACCTTCTTCACGTGCCTTCCGTTCTTGTCTCTCCTGAAAAAGAATATCCACCTTTGCCTTCATCTCAAGAAATGCTTTACGAAACTCTTGCTCACTGATCTCTTCAGGAACCTCCATTCCAGAAACTGACATCTTTGGAAATGATCTACGCTTCCCGATCTCAGGATCAAAGTCTTCGAGCTTTCCTTCACCCTTATGAATTCTGGATCTCGTTAGCATTCAAAAAACAAATAACTGCAATAAAAGCCAACTAGCTCTGATACCAACTTGATCTGTATAGGATCTAGACTAGATTGCAGTATTGAAATGTTTAACTTTTACAATTCTTTTGCAATGATTATTTCAAGTTAATTAAAATGAAATTAACTTAAGGAAATAACATAAAGAACGTAATCAAGGTGATTATAACAGAATGAAAAGAAATGAGAGACAGAAAGAGAGAGAAGAAGAGAAGTGCAAACAACGCTTGATAACGGAGTTCATCACAGAATGTGACTACGTCTCCGGGTCCACTCCAATAGAGAGACCGATCCGATTAACTCCAAAATCGATTACAATGATGCACCAAGACCATCAGTTCGGCAGCATAACAGGGCTCCGACATTCAACAATGGCTTGAAAATTCTTCAACAAGACCTCTCTCTTCCGTGTTGCCTCAGCGTCAAGACTTCATCACCTGAAAAAAACTTGATTACAATCCTCACCTCAAGCCCCCTTTTTATACAAAGAATTTGCTCAATTTGGCCTTTAACCAATTGATTTGCAAATATTCACCTTATCTCTCCAATTACATAAGGATCTTCATCAATCTCCCAATTTTGCATAAAAATCATTACAAATTTCCCCTAATAATCTTTAATAATCCCCCCTTTTACATAAAAATCTCCTAAATTAATTTGAACCCTTACAATAATTCATTATCGGGTTTTTATTGTTTTGGTGTTTTGATTATATCCTTTAAAAAGGATATTTGTTTAATAATTTAGGGGAATTTAGTTTATTTTAAACCATTCGGTTTTCAATTTACTCGATAAGACAAATCAGCGCCCTTCTCATTTTAAAATCAACGCGTGGCCTACCGGTGCTCAAGCCTTTTGTTAGGCCGGCGGTTGGAGGTTCCAACCTGGCCGCTTCCATTTTAAGCAAAAATCTGCGAATATCACTTAACAAAAGAAACTGCCCACCAAATAATGTTTAGTGCGGATATGCAGCCGGATTGGTAGGCGGCCCGCGCGGTCCAAGGTAGGTCGGGGTATCGAATCCCCCAAGGATTTTTAACAAGCAAACGAATTTCAAAAACTTCGTTGGAGATCAGCGGCCACGTGTCGCACCAGCCAACTGCCACGTGGCAGAATCTCATTCGCTGACAGAGCTGACTCAATACCCGACGTGTCTGATGACTCATCCACTGACTGTGCCGCTTGGAGCCGACGTGTCTGCCAACTACGCGCTGACGAGGTTGCCACGTGTCAATGTGCTATTCGTCGATGCTGCTGACTCACCGCCCACGTGTCATGCCATTACTCGCCGAAACTGCTGACTCGGATGATGACTGGACTGTGTGACTAGACTGCCACGTCGATGCTGACTGTGTACGGATGCCACGTGTCGGCCGCCGATTGGTCCGTACCATCTGACTCACATGCTACGTCACCTGTACGGACTTGACACGTGTCAACATCTGGTTGGTCCACTTCGGATTTCGTACATCATGCTGACGTCAGCTGTACGGATGATGACGTCATCACTGTACCTTCAAGTCCACCAAGTCAACTGAAACTTTGACCGCTGATAAATTGAGCCTCCGATGTCAGATTTCGACGAAACGAACGTTGCCGGAATCGTCTCGACGAGCTCTACGACTTGACGCTGCTTCCGTCGATTTCCGAAACAATCATTTTTTTCGCTTCCTGGACGCCCTTTGTTCCCAGTTTGACCGAAGGTTTGACTGGTCATAACTCGTGCAAACGGACTCCTTTTTGCTCCGTTCGAGTTGCGTTGGAACCAGGACGCTGAGCTCTTTCTGATGGTGCAGATTCTGGAGAAAAATGAGACACTTCAATTTCTACTGAAAAATGTCCACCGGATCAATAGAGGACATGTAAACCATTACATGCCATGAGTATGACTTTTTTGCAGCTCGTTGCTAAGAGGAAATTAAAATAGAGGGAAAAATTGAAGAATTAAGTTCTTCAATTGAAGTGTTTCAAAAATCTGAGGTATGTATTGATGAAGTGTGTGTCAATGCATGTAATTATGAGGTTTGCTAGTTTTCTGTTGTCCCTGAATGTAACAATGTTGAATATGAGGTCTTCATACAAGATGAAGATGTGACCTTTGGCATTAGGGATAATGTAATTGAGTTAGAATGCTTCACATGGAGCCAACACACTAAAAAATATTGAGCAGCCACACATTGTTTTGGAGAGTGATGCTCCTGTTGCTCTTTTTTTTTGTATGCTCAAGCTTCAAAGTTTCTCTTTTGAGGTGCATGAGGAAGGTCTTTCTTATGCAAATCAAAAATTATATTTGGAATATTTTACATCACCGTGTGAGCTAGAAACTTTCTCTTTTTGTTTCAGCTCATGCATTGAGGAGGTCAACAATGGTGACATTGGCCTTTCCTTTTATGAGGTGATTTCTCTTCCCTCTACAAAAGGTTTATTCTTTGATGTTGACTTGTCTTCAAAAAAATTCACCGCTGCTACTATATCTTCAACTAAGACACTAGTGTTAGATGATTCTAACACTTGCATCATATGGTTCCATTGCAATGGCTAAATTTACAGTGAAGTGATCCTTCACCTTGTAAGAATTTTGTGTAGTTACATCCATGTTGGAATCAGTTTTTAGTAGTCATAGCTAGGTGATGTCTACAACTATGGTTTGAGGGAGATCAACTCCTTCAAAAGGTTCATCTTTGATAGAGGAAATCTTCCATTCTTTTCTTTCTATTATTTTAGTGTCATATTGTAAATATTTTTTTTCCATGAAGTGCATTTACACACCCTACATTCTTCTTAAGGGAATGTATGCTCTTAGTTTCCATGCTTTCCTCCAAGTGCAACTGCACATGTTTTATTTTTCTTTGAGGAGGCCTAGCTATTAAGTTTTACCCTCATGACCCCTTTCCCAATGGATTGATAAGGCCTCTAGATCCCATGATTAGTAGGAATCATCCCACAAAAATTTCCAAAATGTTGACATTTCATGCCCCCCTTAGATGACCCATCACTGATTTCTGATCTGAGTGATCCTACATGGGCCATCTTGCATAAGTTTTCCTTGAGGGTTTCCAAAAATTTGACTAAGTCCCAGATTTTAGGTTTTCAAGCTATCTCTTACTTGCTTACCTTCCATGCCTTCTTCATTTCTTCATCGCTCCTCTTCCTTCCCCTTTTTCTTATAATTATTTCATATATCAGCCTTTAGCCTTACTTGTTACCCCTTACCGATCTATCTTCTTGTTTCATATTTCATGTTGCTTTTGCTCTCTCTAGGCTCTTTTTGGCATGATTTTCATAGGAGATCTTGCACAACATAGAATTTTTTGCTAACCCTGGTTAGGGTTAGGGTTTGATGGATGTTTCTCATTTATGCCTAATCTATAAATGAAAATAATGTATTCATTTTAGGGGTTCTTCTTCCTCTAGATCCTCTAGGGTTTTTCTTTTGCAACCATGTATTTCACATTCTACCAGTGTAAAGATTGGATATATGCCTTTGTATTAATGAAGTTGATCATTATTTCTCGTTCTCTCCTCTTTTATGTATGATTAATCTTATTAACTTCATGTTTGAGTGTTTTCTTTCATTTTTATATATACATGTGTTAAATTTGTTTGTAATTACTATGTTGAAAAATTCTCCTTCCTTCCAGTGCTCTGTCAAACCCTAACCTCCACGTTTTCCTCTAAAATCAACCAAATAGATAGCTATGTGAGTTCTTTGGTCCCCTTCTTTGATGTATTATACAAATATTAGCAAGGAAAAAGTGACCTTTCCATCTTGGTGTATCACCTTTGTTTCCCTTTCATGTTCTCCTTGTCCCCTTTTCTTTGTGATTTGTTAATGGCAGGTTTTCATGTGTTGGGTTGGACTAGCACATTGCACTAGGATTGAAAAAGGAATCCAGCCTTCTCCAAAGATTTGACCTCATTTGTGCAAGGTCCCACACCTTGAGGTCATTTCCATTGTGTCGTTGAAATGCTGAGCTTCATGCTCAGTAGGGTACAATTTCATGTGACAACACAACCCTCTATGGTTTCTTTTGTTCCTCCCATATGGGAGGAAAATAAACCTATGGCTAATAAAATTTCTCCTACATAATCACAACTTGAAAACTATGCAAAAAGAAACCAAAATTCTAAAGAGTGTAGGCGTAGACATCATTCTATTGCTCATAAGTTAAAATAAGAGAAAAAAAAGCATAACAAGATCAAAATATAACTCAAGAAAAGCATGATGATTCTCCACCTTCACCATAACCGAAAAATGAAACCTCTATGGACATTATCATTAGACCTCCTACTGCGATTAACTTGGATGATGATGAGATTTTTATGATTGATGGGGAAGTGCATAATGAGTTGAATTTATTATTTTCCACTTATATGAACTTAGATGATAACAACCATGATGATCCTCCTAAGAAGAGTGCACCACCATGTGTTGAACCCGGTGATTTTCTTAGTACTGCAATCATTGTTTCCCCTTTGGCTAGTCATCTTCCTTCCATATACAATGAACAAGATTGGGATGTGGACAAATTGCTTTAAGTTAGGTCACATGTGTCATACTAGATTTAAGTCTATTCATGTTCTTTGTGTGATTGAATGAATGTAATTTGATCCCTCTTACTATGCTACTTGTTGTGTCTTTATGTTTGCAAGCCTACTTTGGATGACCCTTGTCACTCTTTTGGTGCAATGATACAAAGGAAGTGAATCTATTGTGAAATTCTTATATTTTTATCTTCATTCTTCTTTGTGTCAACCATTATATTTTCTCTTCTCTTTTGTTTTCCTTTTGGGGATGATGCAAAGCATTGAGACATTTAGGTCTCTTCCATGTTGACCCAAAATGATTCTCTTTTTTTTCTCTCTATGTGTCATTTTTACTTTATGCTCGTTGTTCCATGAATTATTTTGGGAATGATGATGATTCTAAGCTCAATTATATAATTGTAGCAAAGACATACAATGACCCCAAATCTGTGGATTCCTTATGTGTTATCTTAGGATTGCATATGAGGGGAAACCTCGTTTTCATGATGTAGTTTTATTCGGAAACATATCATTGGCATAGGGATTTATAAATAAGTTTCCATGTCTCTTTTATCAATTGGAATTTATCATCTTCTACTTTAAATAAATTTCTCACAGCATGGTATTTAGTAATTTATTTAAAGTCAGGAGCATTATGCCTCTCACTTGTTGCTTGCTTGATGACATGACCTTGTTCAAAGTGTGGTCTTCTTATTTCACGTGGTGTTTCTTCTTGTTGGTGACATTGGGATTTATGTCCTTCAAGAGTGTGACCTTTCTTGGCATATGAAATTCCTCTTAGTTGTAATGCTATGCCTTGCATTCCCTAAGGTGCAAATATTTTATCTCTCAACTAGTCCTCTCTTGATGGTGATATCAAGCATGATGTTCCCTAAAGTGAGACATTTCATGAACTAAGAAAAAACCCTTTTACTATCCTAAATAAAATTCTTGGCCACCAACCATAACAAAAATTTATTTATGATGCCTTTTATTTCATGAGTTTCTATCATATCATAGCTTGCCAACCTTGTGATTGTCTTATGTGGCACCTTATCAAAGTAATTAGGGAGTATAACTTTTGGTATGGTTATGGGTACACAACTAGTGTATAATGGACTACACCAGACCATTGTGTGTTTCTCATATTTCCTTAGGGATCACCTATAGTATATCAAATTGCATTAGCCTGTGCGAGTGTATTGTTGGACAAATAGCCTAGGCTTGATCCATGCCATTTTGGAAAAACAATCAAATCTTTGATCCATTTTTCTTTTTATCTTTTTATTAACTTTCACATTGTATGATTTTGTATCTTGTATTGCTAATACATTCATATGTCTCTTTGTGCCTTTTTTGGTTAGCCATGGTATCTTTGATCTTGGGGTCTTGATCATCCTCCTAGATCTCTGCCATCTCATCTTTCTAACAGTTGAACAATTAGATCTCTCTTGACTTATTTTTCTACTTTAGTGTGAGTTTGAGCATGGGATCATACTTTCACTAAACTAGGCGCTAAATGTAGTGTTGAAAATGTACTCCTTTAAATTTTCAGACTATGCTTTCATATCCTTAACTAATTAGACTTAATTAAGCTTTTAATTTCCTAAATTCTGCATTCCTAAGCCTTATTATTCCAGTTTTCCAAAAGGGAAAATTATATTAAATAGTTTCCATCATTAATTTAAACACCTTTGAAATTGTGTGTCTTGTATTTAGGTCCTAGTATCCATTCACCCAAGGGTGAATGGATCCTCCTTAAGTGCCAAGACCCAATTTTCAATATGTTTTTGGTGGCATTTTAATGATTAAAATTCAAGTTTCAAATGTTAGTTGGTGGATTCTAATTTTTGGGAAATTAGAAAAAAAATTATAAATACATAGTTATTTTATTAATTCAAACTTAACATGTATAATCAAGAGTTCACAAGACTAAATATTATTGTCAAAGCATTGAAGAGAAGATTTATCAAGCATCTACAATAGCATTCAAGATCAATCATCATGTCAAGATTCATGTGTGTTCATTTTATTTTTTGGAGCTAACATTGTGATGTAGGTTTCAACCATTCAAGATAGCATCAAAGCACCAAATCAAGCAATCATTCAAGCCAATTCAAGCTAGATCTAATCCTTAGAGAGATGTGTTATACTTCAGTCCTCTAAGAGCAGACATTAAGGGTTTGGTGAGTTGTGACATAAAATTGTTCATTCATCAAAGTCCTTTCCGTTTTGTCATTATTTCATCACCAAGGTTTAATTACCAAATTGGGGTTTGACCAAGGAAAACCCCTATTCACCCAAAAACAAACATTTTCCCCTTTATTTGTATGTGTAGATTTTTCGGTGAAGAAGGACTAGAATTTGAGCAAAAGAAATTTTTTGTAAATTTGTTAAACTTGTCATCAAAGTTTTCAAGCCATAGAAACTCACTTATAGAATTTATTTTCAACTTTCTGGCTGTGGAATCTGGAGAAATAAGAAGCTAAGATCTAAGATTAGAGGACTATGAAATTATATTTTGGACCCCCATATAGAGACCCATTTTCCTTGGGGTGAATATATCCTTAAATAGTGTTCACAACCCACTTTTGGTGCCTGTTACATATCATTCTAACCTTCTCAGATCTACCTAAAAGGTTTTTTGTTTTGTTTTTTCTATCCTTATATTCTGCATTTCAACTTTTACAACATATAATTGACTACATTAAACCTTTTATTTTTCTCCCAAAAGTGCATTTTTGTCATTAGGAAATAGTAGATCCCCATCCCCATAGCATTGACTCACCTCAAGGTTGAAATTCAATTCTATCCTTGGGAGATCTCTTTTTCTAATGAAACTAGGAAAAGTGAGGGTGTCCTAGGTCATCATTTCATTCTCATGAACCCCTTTAATTCCCCACCATCTAGAGAGAGATAAGGAGATAGAGACTAGTAGGATAGAAGGAAGAGAGAGAAAGAGAGGGAAAGAGAGAGAGATATGGATTGGTGGCATAGGAGGGAGAGAGAGAAAGATGGAAGGAGGGAGATATGGATTGATAGTGTGGGAGGGAGAGGGAGGGAAGGATGGAGACAAGGATTGGTAGGGTAGGAGGGAGAGAGAGAGAGAGAGAGAGAAGATAGGGATTGGTAAGGTGGGAGGGAGAGAGAGGGAAGGAGAAGAAGGGAGATGTGGGGTGGGAGGGAGAAATGGAAGGAGAGAAAGGTGGAAGGAGGGAGAGAGTTAGAATGAGATAATAAGTGGTACGGTGGGAGGAATAGAGAGAGAAGGAGAAATATATTGGTAGGGTGGGAAGGAGGGAGGGAGAGAGAGAGAGGGGTGGGATGGAGATAGGGATTGGAAAGGTGGGATGGAGAGAGAGAGAAGGAGATAGGAATCGGTAGGGTATGTGGGAGAGAGATAGGAGATAGGTATTGGTAAGGTGGGATGGAGAAAGAGAGAGAGAGAGAATAAGATAGGGATTGGTAGGGTGGGAGGGGGAGAGAGAAGGAGATAGTGATTAGTAGGTTGGGAGGGAGAGAGAGGAGGTAGGGATTGGTAGGTTGGGAGAAATAGAAAGAGAGATAGGAGATAGGAATTGGTAGGGTGGGAGGGACATAGAGAGAGAGAGAGGAGATAGGGATTGGTAGGGTGGGAAGGATAGAGCAAGGAGATAGGGATTGGTAGGGTGGGAGGAATAGAGAGAGAGAAGGAGATAGATATTGGTAGGGTGGGAGAGAGAGATGAAAGCAGGGAAATAGGGATTGGTAGAGTGAGAGAGAGAGATGGAAGGAGGGAGATAGGGATTGATAGGGTGGGAGGGAGTGAGGGAAGGAGGGAGATAGGGATTGGTAAGGTGGGAGGGAGAGAGAGATGAGATAGGTATTGGTAAGGTGGGAGGGTGAGAGATGGAAGGAGGGCCCTATCTCATTCTCTCTCTCCCACTCACCCTAACAATCCCTATCTTCTTCTCTCTATCTCTCCCTCACACCCTACCAATCCCTATATATCTCCTTCCCTCTCTCTCTCCCTCCCACCCTACCAATCTCTATCTCCTCTCTCTCCATTCCTCCCTCCCTACCACTCCCTATCTCCTTCTCCCTCTCTCCCTTCCTTTCTTCCTCTCACCCCACATATCCCTTATTCTCATTCTCTCTATCTCCCTCCCACCCTACCAATACCTCTCTCTCTCACCCTACCAATATATATACTTATCACTCTCTATTCCTCCTTCCCTACAACTCCCTATCACCCTCATTCCCTCTCTCACCATCTCACCCTACAAATCCCTATCTCCCTCCTCCCACATATAACTCCTCCTTCCCTCTCTCTCCCTCCCACCCTACCAATAGCTATCTCCTTCTCTCTCTCTCCCTCTCACCCTACCAATCCCTATCTCCATCCTTCCCTCTCTTTCCCTCCCACCCCACTAATCCATATATACTTCTCTCTCTCCTTCCCACCCTACCAATCCATATCTACTTATCTCTCTCTCTATCCCTCCCACCCTACCAATCCCAAAATCCTTCTATTTCTCTTTATTCCTCCCACCCTAATAATACCTATCTCCTTCTCACTCTTTCCCTCCCACCCTACCAATCTCTTTCTCTCTCTATTCCTCCTACCCTACCAATACCTATCTCCTTCTCTCTCTCCCTCCCACCTTACCAATCCCTATATCCTTCTCTCTCTCTTCCACCCATCCTACCAATCCCTATCTCATTCTCTCTCTTTGTTCCTCACACCCTATCAATCCCTATATCCTCTGTCTATTACTCCCACCATACCAATCCCTATCTCCTTCTCCCTCTCTATACCACCATACTAATCCTTATCTCTCTCTTCCACCTACAACTTATCTCTCTCTCTCTCCCAATTCTACCTATCCCTATCTCTCTCTCCCTCTCCCAGCTACTAATGCATTTCTCCCACCCACCCTACCAATCCCTTTATCTCATTCCCTCTCTATTCCTCACACCCTACCAACTCTCCTTCTCTCTTATTCCTCCCCACCATACTAATCCCTTTATTTCTCTCTCTCCTCCCACCCTACCAATCCCTATCTCCCCTATTCTCCCTCTCTCCTCCCAATCTCTAAAAATATATCTCCTCTCTCTCTATTCCTCCCATCCTACCACTCCTATCTCCTGCTCTCTCTCCCTCCTTCCTATTTCTCCCTCTCCCTTTATCCCTCCCACTCCACATATCCCTCCTCCTTACTCTATTTCTCTCCTTCCCACCCCCACAATCCTATCTCCTCTTCTCTCTATCCCTCCCAACCTACTCACAATCCCTATCTCCATCCTTACTCCTCTCTCCCTCCCTCCTACCAATCCCTATATCCTTATTCTCTCCCTCCCACCCTACCAATCCCTGTCTCCTCTCTCTCACACACTCCCACCCTCCTACCAATCCCTATCTCCCTCTCTCTCCCTCCCACCCTACTCAATCCCTTTCTCTCTCTCCCTCCCACCTTAGCAATCCCTATCTCCTTCTCTCTCTCTATTTCTGCCACCCTACCACTCCTTATCTCCCTCCTTCACTCTCTCACCCTCCCACCTTACCAATACCTATCTCCTTCTCTCTCTCTCCCACCCAACCTACCAATTCATATCTCCTCTCTCCCCCCTCCCCCCTACCAATCCATATCTCCTTCTCTCTCTCTATTACTCTTACCCTATCAATTCCTATCTCCTTCTCTCTCTCCCCCCACCCTACGATGTCTATAGATCCTTCTCTCTCTCTACCTACCACCCTACTAGTATCTATTTTCTTCTATCTCTATTCATCCCACCCTACCACTCCCTATATCTCTCCTCTCTCTCACCCTCCCACCTTACCAGTCCCTATCTCCTTCTCTCTCTCTATTCCTCCCATCCTACCAATCCCTATCTCCTTCTCTTTCTCTCTCTCCCTCCTCCCTCACCCTCCCACCTTACCAGTACCTATCTCCCTCCTTCCCTCTATCTATCCCACCACCTATCCCTTCTTGTCTCCCTCAGACCATACCAATCCCTCTCTCCCCTCTCTCTCCCTCCCACCCTACCAATCCATATCTCCCTCCTTCCCTCTTTCTCTCCTTCCCTCTATCCCTCCCACCCTACCACTCCTTATCTACCTCCTTCCCTCTTTCTCTTCATCAACCTATCCCCCTCTCTCACCCTCCTATCCTACCTCTCATTCTTTTCCTAATTCCCTTTTTTCCCCCCCTCCCTCTATTCCTCCCACCCTACCTCTCCTATTCCACCTCTCTCTACCTACCCCTCCCTCCCTATCTCCATTTCTTTGTCTAGATTTTTCAATAATAATACAACATATTATATATTAAAATACATTAATATATATTAAAATAATATATAAAATATTTATCAAAAATAATAATATGTAATATATATTGCATATCATATAATACATAATATATAATATAATATTGTGCCATAGAAAAATGGCCCTTTGAAATTTTCATGGATTTTTAGGTCTTTCTTCATGGTGCTTGGTCCATTTTACTTTGATTTAATGTTGTAATGTGGCTTAAACATTCACATTAGGTCCTTAAAATTCAAATTAAGGCATCTTGTGAAGGTGTTGTGAAGTGTTGTAAAACATTTCTACACTTTTCTAGACTCTATTCATTGCAATTCACCTAAAAATAATCTTTTCATCACTTATCAAGTCATGTTTTGATGTGTTGTAAAGTCTTGTAACAAGATTCCATTCTTTTATAGGCTTAATTTCACTATTTACACCTTTATTATGCTTTATTTGACCCCTTTATGCACTCATAAGGCTTAATTAAGTGTGTTTTTTAATGTAAACTTGACAAATAACATTAAATGTAACTTAATTCCCAACACCAACTTTCAAGTCCAAGGTGTGACCCATTCACCATGGGTGGCGAATGAGTCCCTCTTGGCTCCAAATTCAAAATATTTCAAATTTTCTTTCAGGTTTTTATTTAAAATCACGTTATGTCAGCCTATGATGAGGTATCATTGGGTTATGTGTTTTTCTCCTCATTTTGCATCTCCTAACTCATTCAAGCAATCTTCATCCACTAAGCATTCAATTAGTATTTGAGCACTTTGCATCATTCAATCAAGCATCAATCAAGTATCTTAGAGCAGCCACTTACATATCTTCAAATTTCTTCAACAAGGTTGTGGTGAGTTTAGCACATTTGCATGTTGTTTATTCATCTTTCCTTTTTCATTTCATTCCATTTCTTCATTAAGGGTTTGATTACCAAAGTGGGATTTGACCAAGGAAAATCCCTATAACCCAACCCTTAACCATTTTCCCCCTTTTGTATGTGTATTTGTAGACTTGTGTATGCAGATTTAACAAGAATTTAGGTGTTGAAAAGTGGAAAACAAGTCAACAAAGTGTTTCAAGTCAACTACAACCTATTTCAAGCTTGGAGACAACCTACAGTCCATTTTCTACAGATTTGACCTTGTTAACTCGACAAGCAGACAAACTCAAATCTGGTGCTGCAAAATTGGTCCCTGATTTCACAAAATTTTGGGAGAGGACTAATTTTCCATCAGTGGAAAATGAGTCCCACCTTAAGCCTGGAAATCCAAATTTTGTCATATTCTGGATCCCAACACTCAAAAACTAGTTTCCAGAAGTTTTCATCAAAAGGACTGATTCGCCATCAATGGTGAATGAGTCTTGTTGGTTATTTTTAGTGATCTCTGTTAGCATTCAGAATATTCCAGAATCTTCATCAAACTTCTAGGTGCACTCTGAATCATCCTTCTTCTTTTCTATTTTGCATTTGCTCATACTTAGTTCATGCTTGCATATCACATTGTGTTTTCAAACATTGCATAATTCTTAGGTTTTGTATTCATAATCAGTCAATTACTTAATTTAATTGGACTTAGATCATTCCATTTAGTATAAATAACATCTCACATTGCATAATTTTAGTGAACCACCTAGACTTTTGACTGGGGTTTTTCTCTCCTTTTAGGTGAAACATCCTAAGAGTGCAAGAGTAGCCTATAAGCCCTACCCAAAAATCTACGGTTCATTTTGGTGAACATGTATATTGAGCACTTTACATTTTTTATTTTCATTGCATCTTGCATCCTAGGCTTCATTTGCATCAACATTCAATTAGGTTTTTTTTTGCATCATAGGGTTTATAAAATTGCATTAGTGAAAGACTCATTTAGACTTCATTGTTGCATATCATATCATTGAAAACTTAAAAACTGCATATGTATCCTTGATTTGCACTTGAAAACCATTAGAATCACTTTAAATTTTTTGAAAAACATAAAAAATTTCATAGTTGGACTCATTCGCCACCATGGGTGAATCAGTCCACCTGCACATTTCATACTACATTTTCAGGCATTTTTCTAGCATTTTCCTGCATTTTTGTTCTCTGCTATTATTTATTTGTTTTAGTTTGTAGAATTTCTGTTATTTGCATTTTGCATTCCTATATTACCTTGCATTTACATTCACCTCATCTTTTGTGGTACTTGTATGAGTGTTTGGTGCCCCATTGATAATACTTTAGTGAGATTAGCACTTTTGTTGTGGACCTTGGGATCTCAAGAGCTCCTACTCCTAGTATGAACAATGGTGAATTAGGCATGGAAAATACCACTTCTATTCCCTCACCTTTCCATCCAATGAATGTTGACACACAAAAAAAATCAATTCCACAAGAAAAAGTTAGTAGTATTCATGAGGATTTTGCACACTTACAACAAGACTTGTCCCTTGAAAACATTTCCACCACTGCCATACCAACAATACAAAACCTTCATCATTTGATTGAAATTAATGATGGCTTACAAGTTATGAAAATAATTGCTGAGATTTATAATAAACATGCTTCTTCTAATTCCCAATCAAAAAACATAGTTGCAAGCCAAGGAGGACCTCACATTCCTCCCCCTTCCAGCATAACATCCATACCAACTTATACCACTCCTCAAGTTGCAACAACTATTCAACAAGTTAGTCATGTGACTCCTTCTTTTGTACTTTCAACTGGCATTCCTATTTCTATTGTACCATCGCAAGTCCCCTCTACCACCTTCACCCCTCTTAGTGTTCCTTCCACTTCCCCTAACATTACATACACTCCATCGCCATTTTCTCTTCCACCTCAAACCACTTACCCCGATCCCATCATTACACAACTCCTTAATATTGTTTCATCCATGCAACAATAGATTTCCACCATTAGCCAAAGTCAAAATGCTCCACCCACATATCATGTTCATAGTAGCCCCTTATCTTTAGAGATGTTAAGAACCCCAATGCCACAAGGGATTGAAATGCCAAGGTTTGAGAAATATAGAGGTAAAGGAGACCCTATTAATCATGTCAATGCTTACAGCCTTGTGTAGTGATTTTGTCCTTGATGATAAGCTATTAGCCAAAAATTTTCCCAGGGCCTTAAAGGACATTGCATTAGAGTGGTTTTCAAATTTACCTAATCATTTCATACAATCATTTAATGAACTTGTGGATTCCTTTATAAGTCACTTCCATGTTCATATGACTCCTAAAAGGACAATAGCTGATCTAATGCATTGTAGAAAAATGTTAATGAAAAAGTAACTGATTTCATTTCGCATTATCAGTCATCATATGCTCAAGTTGATGTTAAAATTCTTGATTCACATTTGTAGAAGATGTTTATCAAAAAATTTCATAGAAACCTTCAGGATAAGTTGACTATGATGAAATTTCCTTCATTCATGCACTTATGCACAACACTATGTGATTATCACAACTCAGTTTCTAGTCATGATTCAAAGTCCACTTCTAACCAAGCTGAAAAGTTCGGACAAAATAACCAAAACAACAAACAAAACTTTCAAAAACCAAATAGAGTATTTTTACAATTCAATCTACCTCCTCAAGCACAAACCAAACCTATTCAAAGTCAAGTGGTAGCTATTAAAGCAACAATGCCTTATACCTATGGGGACGCAAAGAGATAATTTACCCCCTTACATGATACCCTCCATAATACAATGAATCAATTGATTCAGCAATAGATGATCACTTTTCCTACCATTAAACCACTTGATACCACCAAGCCTTTAGCACCCACCTTTAAACCAAATGCTAATTGTCATTTTCATCGCTAAAATGGACATGACACCAAACAATGTAAACGTCTCAAACACTTAGTTCAAGACCTCATCGATTCAAGCCGTTTATTCATTATGGGTGGCAATGATCAAGGAAATAAGTCCATTGTACATCCTAACCAAAATTTACAAATCTTTACCGACCCCATGCCTAAACACAATATTTCATTTGTCAAGGCCAGTGAACCTTCAAACCCTCAAGTCATGAACATTGATACAAATAATGAACAACATGATATAACACCAAATGTTACCCAAGTTAATCCTATGGATGAAATTGTGGGTGTGATAAATGTTATCCCTCATAAGGGCCCAACCAAAAAAACTCTTGATATCACTTTTTCTTCTAAAGATATACTTAAAAATATTCCTAATGGTCCTCTTTACATAGTTAGCTGAATCTATGATAATCCCACCAATGGGATATTAATAGATCCCACTTGTGGTGAGAATGTGATCATAGAAGAGTTTTTAGTATTACATGAGTTGTATCAAGATGACTATAATAAACCAACCACATGGATTAAAACACATACTAGTTTTGCATGTCCTACGATTAGGTCGATCGTACTCCCCTTACAGATAGGACCCAAAACTTTGGATGTAACATTTTCTATTATTCCACAATCAGACCAATTTCATCTGTGGCTAGCCCACCCTTGGCTTCACTTGATGAAAGTGGTCCCCTAAGTTGTTCACAAATGTTTAAAGTTTCCACATGGAAATAAAATATTTACCATACACCATAGCAGCTTTAATCCATTGTCCTCTAAAGGTAATTTATCCTTAGAAGCATTTTGACCTAAACCTATGGAACCCATCACCCCCCGTAAAGATTTATTTTTCATAACCTATCAAAAGTTAAAAGAAAAACACATAGCTGAATTTTCTCTTTGTAACATGTCCCCATCCACTTCCACTCCTCCTATCCTAGATGAAACCATGCTTCAGCCTGAGTCTGACATTAAATAAACCACACAAACTCCTGAACAACCACCCATAAACACTTCCCCTTCCTCGTTTAAATGACCAAGATAAAATGACACCAATCCTATCATGCCTCCTCACATTAAACAAGTGTATAGAGCTAAAGACAAAGTGATTGACCCATCTTCTTCGATTTTTTCCGTTCTTCCCCCTCTAGAAGAAAAGGAACCTATGATGGATCAACCCATTCTTACACCTCAACAACTTCAAAACCACGGTGCTAGAGAGAATAGGTGTCATCATCGTCTCCTTTCTCGTCAGTCCCAAATGGAAGAAAATAAAGAAAACCAACCTCCTCCTTTAACAAAAGCACAAGATGATCATCCTCCTCCCCTTGACCCACCATAGGATAATACAGTCCAACCCTCACAACAAAATGATCCAATCCAACAACCACCACTTTTGATACATCCTTCTTTGGAGATAACCCTCCTAGCATAATCAATATTGATGATGATGATGACAAGGAGATCACCAAAATAGATGAAGAAGTGCATAATGATTTAAACTCTTTATTTTCATCTACCATAAGCTTAAATGATAAATCTTCTCAACCAAGTAAAGAATCTGGCACATCTCCTAGTTTGGCACTCGCAATTCTTCCTTTGGACAGTCAACCTCCCTCACAATACACCAAACATGATTGGGAGGCAAATGACTTGTTAGATGGTTAACTTTCATTCATCCTACTATCCTTTTATATTTATTTTCCTTTTTCTTTTTCCTTTTTCTTTGAATGTATGTGTGTATCGTGTTTCCTCATGACGTGTGTTTGATCTTCTCTCTCTCTTTGTACACATCTTCTATTTGTACCTCTATTATTTTATATGCAGTACATTGATCTTTTTTCTTTTGTTTAGTGTTTTCCTTTTGGGGATGATGCAAAGCGTAGAGATGCCCTATGTCTCTTCCATGTTGACCCAAAAGGTCCTTTTCCTTTTTTCCTTGTTGTTTTGTGTTTTCCTTTTGAGGATGACGCAAAGCGTAGAGATGCCCTATGTCTCTTCCATGTTGACCTAAAAGGTCCTTTTACTTCTTTCCTTTTTGTTTTGTGTTTTCCTTTAGGGGATGATGCAAGGCATTGAGACCGCAATGTCTCCTTCATGTTGACCCAAAAGATTTTTCCTTTTTCTTTTGCCTTTTTTTTTCTTTTCGCCTGTGTTTTCCTTTTGGAGATGATGCAAGCATTGAGATCACAATGTCTCTTCCATGTTGAACCAAAATAAAATTTATTTTTCTTTTGTTTTCACTCTCTTTGTGAAACTATTCTAGTTCTATGTGCTTTGGGGAATGATGACAATTCTGAGTTCTTTAATCAAAAACATTGCAACAATGAACATATTGACCCAAAATCCATAGATCCCTTATGTGTTTGATGTGTTCCTTTCTGGGGGAAACTCCCTTTCTTTTATTTTCTTTTTCACATGCATGATGAAGCCTTACTCAGAAACACATGACTTAGCATAGGGCTTTCTAAGTTGTCTCTCATGTCTTGTTTTCTTTTTGCATTTTCTTTCCTTTGCTACTTTAAAGTAATTGCTCACAGAATGATGTGTCGCAATACCTTTAAAGTGGGGGGCATACATTACCATCAATTCATTTGCATTCTTAGTGCATCCTTGTCATTTCATATGATGTGTTTGTTACTTTATGGATGACATTGGGTGTGATTCCTTTCATAAGTGTGATCCATCTTAGCATATTACATTCCTCTTAGTGGCCTGATGTGACGCACTACATCCCCTAAGTTGTGAATATTTTATTCTTTGATCAGTCCTTTCTTGGAGACATTAGACACAATGTCCCCTAAGTGACAGACCTTGCATGAACTTAACAAGACTTTGTTGAACATCTTACACTCTTACATTTTTACATTTTACATTTTGCATTTTTCCTACCTTGCATAACACAACTTGTATGCCTATGGTACCTTCCATTTTGTTAATGGGTTCTAAGCATACGAAGCTTTTCTTGTCTCATGAAGCACAAACTAACATTTTCCTTTGTGGCCCCTTGACATTTTCATGGCCTTTTAGGTCTTTCTTCATGATGCTTGGTCCATTTTTCTTTGATTTAATGTTGTAATGTGGCTTGAACATTTACATTAGGTCCTTAAAATTCAAATTAAGGCATCTTGTGAAGGTGTTTTGAAGTGTTCTAAAATATTTATACACTTTTCTAGACTCTATTCATTGCAATTCACCTAAAAATCATCGTTTCATCAATTATCAAGTCATATTTTGAAGTGTTGTGAAGTCTTGTAACAAGAATTAATGCTTTTCTAGGCTTAATTTCACTATTTACACCTTTCTTATGCTTTATTTGACCCATTTATGCACTCATAAGGCTTAATTAAGTGTGTTTTTGAATGTAAACCTGACAAACAACATTAAATGTAACTTAAATTCCCAACACCCACTTTCAAGTCCAAGATGGGACCCATTCACCATGGGTGGCGAATGAGTCCCTCTTGGCTCCAAATTCAAAATATTTCAAAATTTCTTTCAGGTTTTTATTTAAAATCACCTTATGTTGGCCTGTGAAGAGGTATCATTAGGTTACTAAGGAACAAGTGTGTATAAATATGTGTTTTTCTCCTCATTTTACATCTCCTAACTCATTCAAGCAATCTTTTCATCCACTAAGCATTCAATTAGCATTTGAGCACTTTGCATCATTCAATCAAGCATCAATCATCTTGGAGCAGCCATTAACATATCTTCAAATTTCTTCAGCAAGGTTGTGGTGAGTTTAGGACATTTTCATGTTGTTTATTCATCTTTCCTTGTTCATTTCATTCCATTTCTTCATTAAAGGTTTGATTACCAAAGTGGGATTTGACCAAGGAAAATCCCTATAACCTAACCCTTAACCATTTTTTCCCTTTTGTATGTGTATTTGCAGACATGTGTATGCAGATTTAACAAGCATTTAGGTGTTGAAAAGTGGACAACAAGCCAACAAAGAGTTTCAAGTCAACTACAACCTATTTCAAGCTTGGAGACAACCTACAGTCCATTTTTTTGTAGATTTGACTTTGTCAACCCGACAAGCAGACAACCTCAGATCTGGTGCTATAGAATTGGTCCCTGATTTCACAGAATTTTGGGAGAGAATTGATTCACCATCAGTGGTGAATGAGTCCCACCTTAAGCTAGAAATCCATATTTTGTTAGATTTTAGATCTCAATAGTCAAAAACTAGTTTTTAGAAGTTTTCATCAGAAGCAGATCTGATTCACCATCAGTGGTGAATGAGTCCCACTAGTAATTTTTTAGTGATCTCTATTAACATTCAGAATATTCCAAAATCTTCATCAGACTTATATGTGCACTCTGAATCAATCGTCTTCTTTTCTATTTTACATTTGCTCATACTTAGTTCATGCTTGCATATCACATTGTTTTTTCAAACATTGCATAATTTGTGTGAACCACCTAGACTTTTGAGTGGGGTTTATCTCTCTCCTTTTAGGTGAAACATCCTAAGAGTGCAAGAGTAGCCTATAAGCCCTACCCAAAAATCTACGGTTCAAATATATAAGTTAAAATATATAATATTTAATATATATTAGATTTTTTATGTCATATAATGGATATCTGTTTTGTCTAGCATGACTTTTCTACACTTCTATTACATGCTCGGTTTGTTTTGAGCTCCACATAACAAATATATGTTATGTGTACATAACGGATATCTGTTATTAACAACACAAGTACCTGTTTTGTCTATGTATTTTTTTTTGCTTTCTATATTAAAATTAATATATTAATAAAATAATATTATATATTATATATAATATTATATAAATAATATAATATTGTATAAATAGTATAATATTTTATATAATATACTAATAATATATAATAATATTTATTATCTAAATATTATTATAATTATAATATTAACATATATATACTATTATAAAAAATATAATATTAAGAAATTATATTATATTATTTATTTTAATATTAAAAGCTTCAGAAAGTAGATATCCATTATTGAAAGAGAAATGGATATCCATTTTTCACTAATCAAACTCCATGCAGTATCGTGTAGGGTGGTAGGGGTACTCAAAATCATGAGTTTGATCTTATACAAAGCTTTGAAAGCTTTGGGTTCTAGAAAAGCTACCTAAAAGTCTAAGTGATTAGCCTTTGAATACCCATCGCCTGAGTCTCACAATTCCAAAATGAAAATGCTTACAAATATGGGCTGACACTCAAAATTTGAGCATTCATCAATACTGTAAAGAAGATTTTGGATCTGAAAGTATATTTCTTGACAAAAAGAGATGCTTGGGCCAACACTTTTGAAGGAATATTACAATTGTGAGAGATCTTAAGAACAGATTGCTCGGGTCTGATCATATTCTCCTAACTTTCTCTATTTAAAATTTGTCTTGTTATAATATTTAATATGATTTGCTGGAAAATGTTGTCTATGTAGTTATGTTTTCCAAGCCGTCAAAGCTAAGACCAAGAGAAGAAAAGGAGGAAGCATGTTTAAATGATCATTAGAGGAAGTTGGTTTAGTGAGCCATATTTAAGCTTCCATGTAATTGATTATGATGGAGCCAAAGTATCTACAGATGGTGAAGTCCATTGAGTTGAGGTGGAATGGTGCCTAACAACTGATTCAAATAAATAAAAAGATCCTTTAGTTGGGAAGTTGTTGTGGGAGTGGGAGGAGAAGTGATATCAGGCCTGATCAATTTGGTAATGTGGTGTCGCTAAACTAAAATGAATTGGTGTTCAAGAATAAAATGTTTGGGGTCAAACACTAGATGACTAACATATTGGCGTTAAATGCAAATGCTCCAATAAAACCTGTGATGAGCAAATAAATTTTGTATTTCAAAAAGACACCAAAGTGGATCGAAGCATAGTTAAAAAGGTGGTTTGAAATGTTATGTGGTCTACTAGGCATGTTCATGATGGGTTGGTTTCCAAAGAGTTCTCTTCATTATACATATAGACTACCGAATATAATCTTTGGGGCATTTGCATTGCCCAAAGGATTGTACATGTTGATCTTGTGAACGTTTTCATGGAGGCAATCGATGGTTTATCAGCAACATCAAACTCTAGTATAATGCTTGGTGTAATGGATCTAGATGCTAATAAGAAGGTGGTAAAAATGCAAAAGGAATAGAATTTGTATAGGAAAGGTGTTGAAAAGAAGAATAACATAGATGAGTTTTTAGCAATTCTACATGCTAATCCTAGGTTGTTGTCTCAGGAAGATACTGGCAAATTGGTAGACATGGCTGAAGGGGTGGGGTATTTGTATCATTAAAATTGTTGTTTCTGATGTAATTTGTAACTTGTTCTTGAAATTAATATAAGGGACCTACCCCTTATGGTAGTGCTTGTCCATATATATATATATATAATATTATAATAAATATAATATTAATATATTATATGAATAAATTATATTATATATAGTATATTATAGATTATATCATAATATATATATTATATATATGCATATATTATGAATACTAAATTAAAAAATATATAAATATTAATGTTACAACATTTTAAATTTTAATATATATTGATTTTTATATATTAATATTTTTGGTTTTTATAAATGGATTTTTGTTTCTTATCGGATATCCAATTTTTGTTTTAAAAAATGAACAAATATCAATTTTTCTTTGGTATTGCTTTGGTATTTGTCTTGGGGGTGATCAACCTAAAAAGTCAGCATTTGGGATGTGTACAGCGGTTACAAGAGTTTTTTGAACTTCTCCCTTTGTGCTAACAACTTTTTTTTTCATTCAATTTTGATGAAATGAAAAGGGTTTGTTTAACAAATTGACAATATTCTAACGATATAAGATATGCTTTATTTTGAATTTAATAGGTAATTATTATTAATTCTCTACATGTATTATGTGTAAAGTCTTGATTGATAGGCTGATTGAAAAACATCTATAACTTTTAAATGGTTAAACATTTTTTGAATCTGAAAGATGTATCATGCACTATGCTTCACAAATTCTAGTTTAAAAAAAACAATTTCATAATTTTTTGACCAAGTTAGGGTGGTTGGACAAATGGTTTTTAATATTTTTAAAAATTCCTACAAGAAAATTCATAACTAATTATTTACTTGAAAAAAATTACAAAAAAATATGTGTCACATCCGAACATGTGTCCTCTACTTATATTGAAAGATATAGAAATTTTTTTTATGTTTTATCCCCATTATGGTGGCTAGACAAACACCTTATTTTTAATTTTTTTCATGAAAATTTATTACTACTACATTGAAATTTCCAATTTTCACCATTTGAATAGATTTACTTTTGTCCACAAAATGACTAGTATCTTAGAAACTGCATTAAATTTGCTAAAAATTTCATTCTTACATAATTTTCAAACTATGTTAATAACCTATTCAAAGTTTTATGTCAAGTTGTCTAACTCTATTTTTCTGAATTTTTATTGCCACTTACGAGCCTACTTACCTGACCCCCATGATCTTACACCAAACCATATCCCTAGATTGAAATTATAGGGTCTCTACAGTTTTCATGTTTATTGAGAACCCTATCACCTAATATCCCAGAACTTTGGGCCATTCTAGGCCTTTTAGTTGACCTAGGATATTGAATCATTATATCATCATCTAATCCCCTCTTGACACCCCTTGAAGTTCTAGCCATAATTGTTAACTTTGGGTTTTAATACTTTAAAAACTAGGGTTTCAAAATTTTACACTTTGAAGAATATTTACATAAAATTCTTTATAATGGCACCCTCCCAAAGTCTTGAATTTCCTTTCGAACCAACGGTACTAGATAACAATACCCATATTATGTTAAAAAATGCACAAAGATGGTCAAATTTACTTGTTCATTATCAATAGAAAGCCCTAATTTTTCCATAAAAACTCTTGTTCTTCTAGAAATCTACAACAATTTCACTATGGTATCTTCCATTTGTGCTTTGAGTAATTAGAAATGATGTAATTAATCCATTGCCCCTAACAATTTGGTAGATATAGATCAAATTAGGCATCAATGCTACCACATGTTTAATGTGGGACTGTGGTAGTTATTCTTTGTTTTGAATGTGGAACGTTGATCTCCAAAGATTGATGGTGATTGTGAGGATTTAAAATCCTTTTTGTGAAGAGAACTAGTTCTTTTCCCTCACATAGTTGTGGGACACATGTCATTATTTTGAGGATTCCCAAGAACAAAAAGAAGAGCTTTAAGGCTTTTCTAATAATGCATTTCTCTATGAAACATTAGAAGTAAACAAGACTAGACACATGGCATAATTTCAAGGATTTGGGGGAATAAAAGCTTAGCTCAACATCACTCTATGAAGGTTAAAGATAGTGTGAAAAAGAAAAACCCATGTTTATTTCTCAAGATAAAATCTTTTCTCTCATTTATGAAGGAAAATGATTTCAAAATAAAGGCCCCATGATATAGATGGTATGTGTGACTTAAAGGTTCAAAACACATGTTCTTTAGTAAACAACTTAAAGCTACTATGGAAAAGAGGGTCCAACAATGAACAATAGAGAGGGGCTTCGTTAAAGGACTTAAGTACTTGCAGGAAAAAAAAGCTCATGATTTTATTGGCCAAAGACTCATACATGTAAATGTCATACAAAGGTAAAAAGGTATTTAATTGGTTCATGGGGAGAACAAGGATAGCATAACAAGTTTAGCGAACAAAAGAGACTATGTGAAATATCAACACATGTCCTATGGGACCTAGTATAGTACAAATATTTTTAGCATTAATTTAACAACACATGATAGTAATGGGCCTAGCTAGGACTCTAGAGAAGGGTTCGATAAACATATGGGATGAAGGCCTTAAATTCATAACTTAAAGACTAGGAGACCCATGTCAAAGGACAACAATCAGATAAAAGAAAAAGTGCAAGGGCTTATGGTATGTCCTAGGTTTTTGATGGGGCTAGGGTTTTTCAAATCCCTAATACATAGATAATAAAACAAACCCTTGTATGATTAGGATTTTCAAAAAATTTAATGGTCAAGGAAACTCAAAAGGCTAAAATTTAAATAAGTACCACCACCTTCTTTGGAGGTTTGATCTCACCTACAACCTATCCCACACTCTTAGATTATTTCCATTTTTTACTGGAATATTGAACAATAGGTTCAGCAAGGGTACAATTCCAAGTGACAAAATTATCATTTTAATGATCCCCTCTAATATTTTAAATCATAACCCCTTACATTATTTCCTTGTTGTGTCTAACTTATAGCCTCACCCTTTACTGGGTAACCAATATGCCTTCCCCACAAATCTGAACCCCAAAGATTTGTGCTTTGTACTTAATTTATTTTATGCACTATATTTTTGGATGTTTAGTTGTCAAATTATCACTCTTGTGTTTCCCCCAAACTATGCTCCTTGATTCTTTTAACTAATTCTTCCATCAAACTATCTAGGTTCAAACTTGTCCTTATTTGGGTACCTCACAAACATTACCCAAAACTCTAAATTCTAATAGTTTTCCTTGAGAATTCATATTAGACAAGAGGTTTGGACTTTGTTTTGTTTAAGTACCTTTTGGGAGTCATCCCCAACTCCTAAATCTTGACTCAATATCTTCAAATACTTTTTCAAAGTCAAACTTTCACCCTTACCTCCACCCAAGTACTTCTTGCTCGACATCTAAAATTCTTGATGACTTATAACTTCATACTTGTATCTTAATGAATTTGGAGGTGCAACAATCCATTTTACATGATACCATGTATGCAATACTTCAAAACCTTAATCCTTGACAAAGTATGAGTCATGAGTTATGACTAACCCTTGATCATTGAAACTCTAAAATTCCCATGTTTTTGACAATTCATTCCCACCATTCCCTATATATCTCAAAATGTATTTAATGCCCTGATAAGATATTCAAACTACTCAGCCATATTTTCCCATAGAAATAACTATTCACTTCAAAGGTAGGGATTTTATGCATTTTTAGTTCTATAAGAAAGGAAAATAGCCTATGCCTCCACTAATGCATTCTCAGTTCTAGTATATTTCATGGGACTTTCCTTGGTTTATATGACAAAGTATGATGGATGTTAGCATGCAATGAAAAATTTTCCCTAGAAAAAGTTGTAATGTCCAAAATAGAATCAAAATATCACTAGAAGGGTTTCACATGATCCTTTTCTAGGTAGTTTTTTCTAGTAGTTCATCTTGCAATCTTAGCTTGACACATTTCACCAATCCAATGGGACTACCTTTATACATATTTTCTATACATGGGATGAATTTCCATTTGTAAAAGGTTAAAACGTGAGGGAAAGAACCTTTGTATTCTATGCCATAGTTATTTTTAGAAATATTATTGTTTTAAATTGTCTATATAATATGTGGCGATAGAAAATTTTCATTTACTTATATAAATATTTTAATATTTTTTTTTAATAAAAAGGCTAGGTGCCTATATTTATATTAATAGCTTATAATAGATAATTACATAGTTTCCAAGGATGTCAAGTATAATATAAAAGACTTTTTTCTACCCAAGTGTCCAAAATACTTACAAAAAGCTGATATGTCCCCTATACAAATTTATTGCTACCCATATTCCTAAAATTTGAAACCCTTCCACCCTAACTTGCAACTCCATATACTGGTGTATTCGCAATATGCCCAAAATTAACATAGAAATTACAATTTAACCACCCTTGTGGGAACAATTCACTGAGTTTTCACCCTATCTCTCATGAGATACCAGATGTACTTGACTTGCTACTTGAGCTTGAGAGTGTACTGTTATATTAATGTCAAGAACATGATGAGTTTCCCTATTTGCATGATGAACTGGTGGTGGAATACTCACTTGTAGACCTTGAGGGAAATCATGAGATATGATAAAAGAAATAGCATGATATTTCTTCTTAAATTTATCAATTTCCTCCCCGGAAAACTCAAAGTGATGCCTATTCAAAGCCATGTACAAATAGCTCAAGGATCCTTTGAGAAGAGACAATTTCATAGATTCAAACATGTCCACATATCTCTTTTTATGAAGGAGATAATACCTTGAGAATAAGCCACCCACAAACCCTTCTCCCTGAGTGAACTCATAAGCCTAAACACTTTTTAATAAAGAACTATCTTGTAGATAAGCTGCATTGACTACTTTACTTGCAACAAACTAAAGGGAGTTGAAATTTTGTAATAAATCCATGGTATTGGAGAGGAAATTGACAAAATATTTATAGGGAAAATGATACATTGAGACTCAGTGTGAAGAACTTCCTCACCAATCACAAACTTGATGCAATTAAGAATTGATGGGTAGATTACATTGAAAGCTTGCTGCAAGTGTTCTTTTTCAATACACACTGAAAAAGGTATCTCCCATGGTCAGACTGTAATAGGTACCATGTAGTTGCGTGGTCGATAATCCATATTGTTGTCAAGTGCCAAGTAATGACCACTAGTTGCCATCCTTCAAATGTCGAGTGCCAAATTACGCCTACCGCTTGTTCAAAACCTGAATAAGGTGCTACGAGCTTCTAGACCCAAATGTAGCAGCCAAATATAGAAAATTCTTTCACCCCAACTACACTGCTATGGACAATTTTGATACCACATAAACCCTTGTTTGATGCATTTTTTCCCTTGCTAAATTCCAATTTAAAGGAAATGCTCAAAATTCACACTTCCCAAACCAATCTTGGAAATGATGAAAATGAGAGATGAGGCATGCTCCAAATCTTGGTTGAAAGGAAGGATCTGGATACTCTTGTCATGTCGACTTAATTCCTCGCCTTCACCTTAAGCCTATAGTTGCCACCTAGTTTTAAAAACATGTTGATTAATATGAATATTTTAATATTATAGCTTTAATATTGTTTATTCTTGATACGCCTTCAAGGAGGGTACACATTTTTTTCATATACATTTATTACAAGATTTGTTGTTCCAGCTAGTACATCTTCAAGAAGGGTGATAAATATTTCTAAGAATTAAGTGGGATTTATAGTATTCAGAAAGTGATTATTAAATAGAAATTTGTATTCAAATTACATTTTTTAGGTCCATGTTATTATAAATAAATAAAAATCACTATCGGAAACATTATATGTTTTGAACTAGTAGAAGAGTTGTTCTCAAGACACATTGGTAGAAAAATTTGATGACTATATTTTCCCTAGATAAGCATCAATTAGTCATAAAAATTCCTCCCAACCCACTCATACATTAAAGGAGAAAAATGATTGGATGTGTAATTTATTTTCTATTTTTCTCCCTAAGCACTAATGGTACAAGGTATGTGTAGCAATGTTTAATATTTCAAGAGCTTGTATCTTATAGGCATATATTATCTACTTCAGACTATGATAAACCTATTACTCCATATAAAATATAGTTTTTTATTTATAGGGACACCCCTTAGGTTTTATAGAGCCTAAAGTGTAGGAGATAATACCTTAATATTCTCTTTTTTAGTTGTCATCCTCCTAGGCTTTGGGCATAAAACTAAAAAAATCTTAGAAGTTATTGGATACATGTTGAAGAATAAACAAACAAAAATCTCCTTTTTAGAATATATCTTGGGATTGTAATCCATTGATTCTAAATTAATTTCCTATTCTTCAACCCCTAAGAAAAAATATTTTAAGAATCTAAGTGATCAATAGTGGCAAAATTTGATACTTCTTTTTATTTGGGAAGTTATTGAATATATTAATGGAAGTCTCCTAGTAGTTCACCTAAATCCCAAGAAATTCTTGTTAAGATAAGTGGCATTAACATTTCTATCCTAAGTCATTTCACATGTGTCCATATTTCTTAGAATGTGTTCTTGAGGACATGAGAGACAAAAATATTTATTATTTATTTCCTTTGATGATTTATAATTACATTCGTAGAGGTGGAAACATGTACGACGACCATTACAAAGAATATTGGAGGAATGTTATTTTGTGGTGTCCACTTTGGGAGTGGGGTAAATTTATATTTGTATGTTAATGTATGTTGACAATTATCATTTGCATTTCTTCCAAAATTGGGTGCCCAAGTGTGCATGTAGTTGCATGTCCTAATTTGTAGCTAGTGGAGCCATTGGAGAGTTATGAAGCATATAATATTGATCAAATATAATTAGATATGGGTTCGGTGCACATGTGAAGGTCATGTGATATTTTATTACATTTTACTATGTTTATGGGTTGTCCATTAAGAATGGGATGTGTTTCTACAAGAGGTTTTTATAAATTGGAGCCTTCGATAGTAGTTTTATATGTTTAGTTATAGGTAATAAGGTTTTGTTGGATCTTTCAAAGAATTGTAGTGAAGTGTATTATTGCACATTTCTATTTGAAGATTAATAATCCAATTTTCCTCTTTCTCATGTGGATTTTTTCTCAAAAGGGTTTCTCCATGTAAATTTTGGTCTCATCTATGGCAGTATTGATTTTATGCTTTTATATTTAATGTGCAATTACCTTAACCGTAAAAGTGGACAATCTATGATACATATAAATGTTGGAAGTTTAAGGAGTTTGTAATTAATATGCTTGTTGGTAGCATGAGCATGAGCATGAGATATACATTGTGCAGATACATTGTTGTCATTGATGTCAACAATATGGTCTTAGGGACCTACATTGATGATCAGTTGATCTGATGTGCATATGTGTTTGAAAAGATAAAAATCTAGTATAGAGATGCAAATTTTTTTCTTTGGTGTAGAACAGATGAGTTGGTTATTAGGCTAAGTGTAAGAATAATATTTTTTAGTGCTATGTGCATCCAATTTTTGGTCCATGTTGATTCACCTTGAAGTATTTTGGTCTACCATTCTAAGGATTTTTTTTTGGATTTTAGAGGAGTCTGAATCCAAAGTTTCATGTTTTTTGACCTCTAGTTCAAAAGTTAGGGATGATAGTATACCAGGTTTTCCAGTGATAGTGTTTCTTGTACACAATACTTGTGTTGATTAGTTCACATCTCCTTATGGAAGAATATCTAGTCTTCAGGATTTGTGGAAGTGTTTAACAATCTTAGTTGTATCAAAGTTCCAAGTGGTGTGTAATTTAGAGGTCTGCATGTTGGTTTAAGGATGTCAAGTTGGCATATTTTGGTGTTAGGGCACTAGTGGTGTCAAACTAATATGTTTGAAGTCATGTGGAATTTAGATAAGTTTCAATCCATTATGTGGGAGCTATTTGTTGGAATTGGCAATGTTTGTCATTGATTTCAAAGATGTCAGTGTTGGTGCAGAGGAACCTGTGGAGCCATGGTGTCATATGCAAAGAAGAAACTCCTCATAGTTCATGGTGTTATGGTATATGGTCATCTGATGGTATTGATGTCAACGTTCATGATGGTTGCCATGGTTTTCATTGAAAAGTGTTGATTTGATTCTTGGTGCAAGTGTTCAAGGTTATTCAAATATTATTTTTCATACAGTTTATGGTATTTTTGTTTTAAAGTGAAGGTTCATCCACTTTTTTTTATGCTTTTTCAAAGGAAAGGCTGATAGCGCAAGTTATTCATTTTTTTTATTTGATGTTTGTTGTAGACTTACTTGGTGTTTCAAAGGTTCTTACTTATGTCAAGGTGTTGGTGCATTGATGCATTCAATTTTGATGTTTGTTTTTTATATATTCCTAAGTGTGAGTGGCACATTCAAAGAGATCCAAAACAAATCACAAGTGATCAAGTTTATTGGAAATTTTTAGGGTTTATTCATTGCTTTGTATTTTTTTTTAAAACCCTAAATGGAGGACTTTGAGAAAATTTTATATCAAGGTTATTCTTGTTATAATTTAAAGTTGAGCTACTCTAATGAGTTAAAGGAAACTTAAGTAATGACCTTAAGGGGGTTAGTCTCATGATTAACCAACCCTTGTACCTAGAGTTAACCAGTCAAATAGGTAAACATCATATAATCGATTGTTCATTATGAAATCAACATTCATTATTTGATTTGAGTATTGGCAGGTTGCAAGGATCAAAGGCTCACTTTTGAAATAGAAAACGGTCCATTTTCTGAAGTTTCCACTTTGACAAGAAGATGAATGTCATCGAGCTACTTTAGTTACATATAGTTCTGTAAGTGTAAGTTAGCAGCGACTGGTATGAATATATAAACAAGTATATTGAGATTCTTCTTGACCTATGGTCTAGGTTTTTGGTGATGGAGGATTGAACATAGTAACACCATGTTTCTGACAAGGCCAAACATAGAAAAATATATTTAAAGATCAATATTTTATGCCCAGAAGGTTTAATGTAATCTATATGAGATCTCAAGTTCCTGTAATGTAATTGAGACTAATCTAGGCTAGAGGGGAGTGTATTGTAGTTATTGATTTCATGCTTTTATGAAAATATATGTAGAGAAGAAGATTTGAACAAGATAACATCAAGAAGTAATGAAATGCCTTTGTTTTGACAAATTCATAATTTTGTTTTCTCAGTGTGATTATGTGTGATCTAAATATGATCATTGTTCTTTACTAAAGCATTGAATCATATAGTATCAAATAATTATATGATACCTATGTATGACATGTTCCATGAAGTTTTCTTTCATTGCATAGGTCAGGGTAATTTGTATGAAATCACAAGTGATTTGAGTATGAGATGAAGTAAGAATAGTTTGTGAATGTGTATATCTAGATGTAAAAGTTTTCTTGTGAAAGTCTAAGATTGTCTAACATTGTCTATATAGGAAGTCAGTTTTGTGATACCTACTTGTTCATTTAAAGAAGATTATAGACAAGGGAAGGTGCAAAGGTTGAGGATTCTTTATGCATATGAAAATCAAGTTGGGTTCTTGTTTTTCTTTGAAGAGAAAAGGAATTCAAGTAACAGTATATAAGAGATTCATGAAATATATTAACCTTTGCATAGTATTGTGTGATTCGACTATTTTACAAGTGGTTTGTATTTCAATTTGATGAATTGGTGTTGTGGTATGTGTGAATAAGGGAGATGGAGTTTGTTGAATCATTGATGCAGAGATAGAGTAGTGGATTGTGTGGAAACAGAGTAACCATTTGAGTTTTACTTATTTATTTTGAAGTGTGGTAAGTTTTCCAGTAAGGCATGTTGAGTTTCTATTGAGGCATGTTGGTTTGCTAGTGAGGCATATTGTGTAGCCAGTGAGGAATATTGTGTAGCCAGTGAGGCATAGAGTGTAGCCAGTGAGGCTTTTCCAATGGGGTATGTTGTTTAACCAGTGAGGCATGTTGTTTTTCAAATGAGGCATACAATTTGTAACCAGTGAGGTTTTGTCCAATTAGGCTTAATGAAACTTATTTTTAGAGTGGTTTTCACCCTTTTAGGGTTTTCCACTCATAAAACTTGTGTTATGGCTCCTCTTGCTGGTTTGTCACATTGTGCTTGATTGGTCATCTTGGTTCAAGTATTATGTTCTGATTTGCATATCATTATGACTTCCTCAACATTTAATATCCATAATGTTTGAAGTGTTTTAAATGGGTCTCTTTGCATAATAGAAGTGAGTTAGATTTTGAAATTTGATTTCTCATTAGACCATTGATTCACCCCCACTCTTAGTGGTCTTGTAATCCAACAAATGGTATAAGAGCCTTAGGTTCCCTGCACAATTTTAATCAACTTAGGAGATCTTGGTAGTGGAGTACTTATCATGGCTAATCAGGAAGAATATTTTATCTCTAGATCACCTCAGTTTGGCAACAATAATTTTTCTTTTTGGAGTCTTAGGATGGATTCTTACCTATCTTATTTAGGATTTTATGTATGGACAATAGTAGAAAAATGTTATACAATACCTTCAACACCTCCTTTAATAGCTAATGAGAAGAAAGCTTATGAATTCAATGCAAAAGCCATGGATGTGATCTTTTATGGTTTTCCAAATGAGATCATTGCTAAAGTCATGTATTGTAAGAATGCAAAAGATGTTTGGGAAAAGTTAGTTAGTATGCATCAAAGTGATATTTTGTTGCAAGAAACATCCCTACCAATTGATACAAGATTTTATATAGAAGATGATCTTGTAGTCGAGAATGTTGATAAAGAAGGAAACCACATTGTGAGTGAATGTGAACAAGAATATGATGAAGATGAATGTGAAATTGATCTTGAGGGTGAACTCATTTATTCCATAGATGAGGTATAGAAACTCAGGAAGAAGAACCAGAGATTAGAGTTGTAGATTCAAGAAGAAAACAAGTCCAAGGTCAAAATAATTTTAGCTCTTGAAGAAGCAAAAACTAAAAGTGAAGTGTGAAGAATCTAATCATCTTATTAAGGATCTAATGTTGCAACTAGAAGAGTCTAGAAGAGTTGAAGAAGTCACTAGCATAAACTTGCAAACCAAAATGGAATATTTTCAAAATATAGAGGCTAAAGTGTTGTCTCTAGGAAAACAACTAGAGAAGATAAATAAGGAGTTGAAAAGGATTCTTCAAAATGAGCAAATCACTGAGTTTTTTGAGAAAATAATTCTAAGTAAAACGTCACTATCAAATAATTTTGGGTTAGAATATGAAGAAAAAAATAGATTCAAAGATGTTGCAATGTCCAAGAAGAATGTTAAAAAGGTACCAATGGATTCAAACTTATCAAAAGAGGCAATATATAAAAAAGGAGAATCAAGCACTACTCCCAAAAGGCTTGCAGATCAGAACAACAATGAAGAAGGATACAAAAGAGTTCATAATACCAAGCAAGGACTGAGGAGAACTCCATCAGAAAAACAAGCTAGGTTCACTTCTTATTTTCATGGTTATTGTTCTTCTTGTTATAAATTTGGTCATATGGATAGGGAGTGTAGAATTCATGCAAAAAATAATTTTGAATAGAATAAGAATAAAATTTCTTGTAGGTTGTTAAAGAAGAATTACAATAATACATGTAACAAATTTAGTTACAGTGAAAGAGATTGTAGAACACAAGGAAGAAGTGTGTATAGACAAAAAGCGTAGTATTGTAGAAGCAATTTAATGGAACTACTTAATCATCACAAGAAGATAGAAACTATGAAAGTTTGGAGAAGAAAACAAGAGAAAGAAAAAGAAGAACCTTAGCTTGTGCATACTGCACAAGAAACATCCATGAGTGCATAAAGAGTAGCATGAGTTGATTTTTGATGTATCATTCAAAGCCCATAGAAAACAACAAAGAGCTTGTGTCTCTAAAATGAGATGTGGTAATCATGAAAATACACATTAAGTCATAAGAAAGTGACAGTACATATTAGTCGCCTCATGCAAAATACAATTAGTGGAATAGTAGAGGTTCAATCATGGAACTCAATGGAAGTTCATTCATTCTTCTTAATAGTGAACTTGTGGTAATGGTCTTATAATGAAGAACTCATTTGATCAAAATCCTAGTAACTTTGTAAGGGAAGGTTTGTAAAACACAATAAAAATTGAATGCATAGTTAAGGGACAATAGAGAAGAACTAAACTCAAGAGGATAGCATAGTGTTTAAAAGTTAATGTGATCATAAAAGGGTTCTTGTAATGATAGTCCTATAAGCATAACTTCAAGAGATAATGGTCTCCATTCTCTATCAATATTGATCTCGACCACTTACATTTACACTAAGTGCTTGGTATGGCTTGTTCTAGTGCAATTCTAGACATGATTCATATATATATATATATATATATATATATATATATATATATATATATATATATATATATATATATATATATATATATATTGCAGATGATATGGTATGAAAATAGTGTTAGTGAAGTTCTAGTACAATACCAACCATGGTTTTTGATCCAAACACTGCTTCAGTAATTCTGTCATTTTTTCAATGCTAGAAGGATTTCATCTTCCTTATTGTTGTTTCATGTGGTTTATTGTGACATTGGTCATTGAAAATTATATGTGTGACAATGTATCTTTTAAATATTCCATATTTATGTCCTACTATGTATTCAAGATGGTAGATCAATAGGGTGATATGATGCTTTGACAATGTTAGTAGATAGGCATGACAATGATATTCTTCATGAGCAAGAGAAAGGATTTATGTTCCTTATTTCAATCTAATTTCTAAAGGTCAAAAGACACCGGATAGTTGATAATCCATAGAATTTAAACTATTCATGCTATAAGGTCTATGAATGGTAATAATCTAGAGGTCATTGACAAAAAACATGTTAGTCATAGGTGATTTCAACAATCATGCACATAATTTTCAATTTCATGACAGTCAAACATAACTGGTAGTGAACAAGGTTAAGTAGTCAATGTTATGGTGTTTTAACAATATATAGTGATTTCATGATGTTGATGATTGATTCAAGGAGTTATAGTGGTACATAAAAACATGGTTGACAAGGGTTTAAGCTCAAAGTATGATAGGTTGATGTATCCTTTGATCTTTAAGACAAGGTTATTGTTCTTTCTTTATAAAAAAATATGCTTCATATGATGGTGTTGTTAGTTGATGCAAAAGATCCTATTATTAGTGATGTTTTCCTTGAGATAGTGATGTATTGTGATAGTGCTAGTGCTTTGACAATATCTTTCAATTTTGATTGGATAGTGTTTTGATATTTTAGCTTCACAAGTTAATGATAGTTCTTACTTCTCACTCAATTTGTTGTTAATAGCGACTGCTCCTCATGCAAAGTGACGGTTTGGTTATAGTTTGTCACTACCTCAATCATTCATACAATAGTGGTTCCTTGACTTTCCAAGTATTAGTCTGTAATTACACTTATCGTGCCAGTGATATACCTTTTTTCACTATGTTGTAGTGTCTTACAAGTCTTCAATTTCAGAGTGGATAATGTATGGATCAATTGCAAACAACTCTCTTTGTTTTTATCCTCTTTTGATGAAAATTAAAGTAAAACTCAATGACAAAAGATTTATAAATCACAAGTCTAATTTTTTTATGCTCTTCATTAGGTTTTGGACTTTATATTCATGCACATTATTATTGATAGTTGAAGTGGTATGGGACAATGCATAATGACTGCACAATCTTGCAAATTGCATAGTGAATAGATTGGAGTCTTCATCAAATTGTCTTCATAGGGGGAGCATTTAGTTTTAGTGTAAAGTCTTGTGATAGTGAGTATGTTGTAAATTATTGGTATGCACATGGTGAAGGACTCTACTGACTTGTTTTGAGAGATCTTGTTGCAAAGGAGTGATTGGTTGGTCATGCACAATTTGATGATATGCTATGATAATTTACAGATGATGAAATCCAGTGATTTCTCTTTAGCATCTTATTGTAGGTATATGAGTGCTATTCTTGTCTAGTGATCTCAGTCACTATGGGCCAGTAGTGTGATGTTTGCATAGTGTCTTCTCATACACACTAGACAATGTGTTATCTTCTTCATTTCTTAGTCACAGCTTGACAATGCTTATTTATTTAGCAATATCCATTAGTTTTGTATTAAGCAATGTTTAAATCAAAAATTAGTGGCATTCTCAGTGATTGATTAAAATTTTAGTGGAATAATGAATGCAAAGTGAATAATTGAGTGTTTAACCTATTTGCTTGATAGTAAAATTTTTATGATATCAATACACTTTGATGATAAGACAATACAGGGTAGTGAATGCAAATCTTCAATAATGAAAATACAGTGGCTTGGTGATTTTTATTCTTATTTTTGTTGCATGGAGTGACAGTATATCACTATTGTTGCAAAATATTCACTTGATCCAAAATATTTCCAATTGATACAAATGCTTCTTCTTGGATAGTGGTTCCTTGTGGACAATATTCTTGACACAATGGAAAATAGGTTTGCCTTCACAAAGGTTTGGATGCATTAGTTTTGAGGCATAGTTACTCTTTCTCACTTTCCTAAGTCCCTTTGTCATTGTTGTCAAATGGGCAGAAGAACCACCATGGTTTTGATGATTGTTTCTTTGATAATGGTGCTTTGTTGTTTCTTGCTTAATTTGACATCAATGCCAAAGGGGGAGTTTTTTGGAATTGGAAGTGTTTTTCATTGATTTCAAAGATTTCAATGTTTGTGTAGAGGAACCTAAGGAGCCATGGTGTCATATACAAAGGGAAAACTCATCATAGTTTATGGTGTTATTGTATTTGGTCATCTCATGGAAATGATGTCAAAGTTCATGATGATTGCCAAGGTGATCATTGAATTTTTTTTATTTGATGCTTGATGCAAGTGTTTAGGGTGCTCAAAATATTCTTGTTCATACAGTTTATGGTGTTGTTATTTCAAAGTGAAGGTTGGTCCATTGTTTTTTGATGCTTTTTCAAAGGAAAGGTTGATAGTGCAAGTTATTGGAGTTTGTTAATTTGATGATTGTTGTAGACTTACTTGGTGCTTCAAAGGTTCTTACTCATGCCAAGTTGTTGGTGCATTGATGCATTCAAGTTTGATGCTGGTATGTTATATATGCCTAAGTGTGAGTGGCACATTCAAAGAGATCCAAGAAAAATCATAGGTGGTCAAGTTTATTAGAAATGTTTAGGGTTTATTCATTGCTTGGTATTTTGTTCTAAAACCCTAAATGAAGGACTTTGAGAAAAGTTTATATCAAGGTTATTTTTGTTATAATTTAAAGTTGACCTACTCTAATGATTTAAATGAAACTTCAATAATGACCCTAAGGGGGTTAGTCTCGTCATCAATTGGCCCTCATACCTAGAGCTAATTGATCAAATAGGTAAACATCATATAATCAATTGTTCATTAAAAAATTAGTGTTCATTATTTGATTTAAGTATTGGTGAGTTGTAAGGTGTAAGAGAGGGGGATCAAAAACACAAAGGCTCAAGGTCACAAAGATCTGAGAGTGGAGGGCTGCCCTAACTTACCTCAAGTTAATGTATGTTTTGGGATGAGAATCGAGAATGAAGAGCACTCTCAAGTGCTTCTATCACTCTACAAATTCAAAATTTTATTCAGGGTAGATGAGCCAATTTTTGGAGTCTAAATCATACCTCAAACAATTCTCTATCTGAGGATGGTTATGCAGGTCTTGGAAAACAATGTGGCACACTAGCATCTCTTTGGCACACTCGCATCCATATGGCCAAAAAATGTAGTACCGAATAAAAATCCAAAAGAACCTAATAACTACCTAGTAACTGACTTTAATGAAATAAACAGAATGATAAAGTATGAAAAGTAACTACACAATGGACAAATTAAGTAGATAAAGACAAGGGTGGTAAAGATCAACTCACTAAAGCTCTAGTTCACCAGCGAGCTCCACACACATTTTCAACTACACACAAGCAAGAGGGGAAAAATGTTGGGGCTGTATAGGGGTTTGCCTTAGTCAAACCCCCGCTTTGGTGTTTCCACGTCCATGGATAGCCAAAAAATTCACGAAGAATAAAATACAATAAAGTAAAGAGGAAAGGAAAGTTTTGAACACTACGGAAGATACTATGCTATTCTATCAAACCACAAAAGGACAATGGAGTGTTACCACCTCCACCCAAAGGATCTTAAGGCCAATGAAGGGAGAATGCAAGCAACGAACTTGGAAAAGTCACCACAACCACAATGGTGATGAAGGGAGGTCTCGTAAGACACTAATCTCACAACTTATATGGTAGCACAACATGTACAAAGTGGAGTTGATGGAGTAACTAGATGTTACAATGCTCAATGGAGTTGTGAAAGTTGCTAGAATTATGAATAGAATGCTCAAAAGAAAGTTGAAGATCAAGAAATGCTACAGAGATGAAGTGAGCATGAAATGAATGCCTTTGAAGATCCAAATGGGACGGAAAGGAGCAATTTTTGGGTCGATTAGTCGTACAAAGGAATTACAATTCAATCCTAATGAGTGTGTGTAATGTCCCTAGGGACTCTAGAGGTAGTAATCTATCAGGGACGACAACACACCATACGGGCATCCGTGTGACCCGCTCGTATCCCTAACGAAAATTCCCCCACCGATACACAAAACATGCGCCATGTGGATGGAAGGTAGGTGGGTGATTTGGAATTTTTCCTTCGGGTTTGATTTTCTAAGGTGAGGGTATGTGAAAGGGGAATTTATATAAGGGGTGTGAATTTTCTCCTATACATTTTTCCCTCACTTTAGCAAGCATGTCTATCGATGAGTGTTCGGTAAAGTAAATCAAAGAGTTAGGAATGTATACCTAAACCATCGAGGAAGTAGAACACAATTTGGTGAGCTCAAAAGTGAAGGGCAGGAAAAGGACTCCATAGGTACTCTCTCTTGAGGAGGTTCAAACAAAAGGACTATGTAACTCTGCGAACTACAAAGTTGAGAAAAGTACACCAAAGGCCCGCAAACCAACGATGGAAAAATCCCAAAGGATGTAAGCACTTCACAGGCCCTCTGACTTACAAAGAAGGTGTTCCCCTAAGTACTCTCTCATGAAGGAAGCCCAATGTAAGGGGGATTCCATAGAGTTAGACTGGAAAGCAACTTCATAGGCACACCTACAAAGCAACATGTTAATCCACAGATAAAACATTTCAAAAAGCAAAAAGCAACCACATAGGCAAAGAGACAAAAAGTCACGTAGACAGTCAAAAAATTGAAAAGCTTTCAAAGGGCTCCCTCAGGAACCCTTCAAAAGAAGAGGGGTCCACTCGAGGGATGCTCTATTTTGAAATTGCAAGAATGTTTTTCATAAATTAATTCACCATCAAAGAATCCTTTCGAAAGATGTTCACTTCATCAAGTAATTTGAAAGGAATAAAATGCCCCCTCATGAGGGGAAGGTCGAGGCTTCTCCTGCAAGAAAAGATGCTCCCTCCTCAGAGGAAAGTTCTTAAAGTTATTTCTTTGCAAACCCACGATGAAGGAAACACATTCCACAAGGGGGTCCTTGTTGAGAATGCAATTTCTAAAAAGGTTACAAGGATTTTTGAGAAAAGATACAAAGAAAGTAAAAAGAGACAATAACATCATAGACTAAGGGCACAGGGGCGATCTAATATTTTGAGGTCAAAGTTTCTCTTAAGTATATATAATTATATTAATAGTATATAAATTAAATATCATCAACCCCCTACTATATCAGACCATATGAAGAATACATGAGAAAAAAAAGTAAAAATAAAAAATTGGGTCAACATGGAAGGGAAGCCTAAATGCCCCCAACAATTTACATCATCCCCAATTCAATAAAAATCAATACACAAAACATAGGAAGAATGATGGCACAAATAGAAGAAGTTTTATGTGTTAGATATTGTGGTTGCCATTAATGTCAACACTATTAGCATTAATTCATTAGAAGTTGTATATGTTGAGGATATTGAGAAAATTGTAATGAGATGAGTTGTAGGTTATCAATGGTGAAGTGAAGTTCAGTATGTCAATAATTTTTGTACGTTGATGAACAAAGGTTGTGGACTAAAGGGTTTTTTTCTAAGTGTATCTAGTTTATCCATGTCAAGTTTCAGAGATCCATGTGAGGATTTGATTGAGTTATGAAGATTTACATTCTGCCAATTTTTATGTTGCTTTAGTTTGTGTTCCTGATTGAAGATGATGTGATTTCAGTTAGTTCAGTTGTTTTGGATGCTTCTTTGGTGATAAATTATGTTTTTGCATGCTTCTAGATTTTTCTCTATCTTTTTTGCAAATCCACATAGATCATTGTGCTCATGGTTGGCGATTTTCTCTTGCATCTTCATGTTTTTCTTGTTCTTGGATGACATGGTGGTTGTAGCCTATTGTGGATCTTTGAGGAGTAATTAATTGAAGTGTTTTCATGTTGGGGATGTTGATTTGGGTCTTCACTAAGTTGTGACTGACCTTGGTTGATTGGCATTAAAAATATTTAGTGTTTTGGGCCGACAGTTTATATTTATTTGACACGCTGTAGAAAAATACCTCCTACTTATCAATTGATGAGCTAAAAGGGCTCTATTATGAATGGTTCATAAGGCACAACACTTGCTGAAGGTTTTGCAAATGGGGTAACAACTCAAGCAGGGCTTAACCTTGGAGAAAACTCCTTGGTTAAGCGCGCTTGAGCTGGAGCAGTACTGGGATGGGTGACCTCCCGGGACGGACCAGTGCTTCACCTCTGTGAGCATCACCTAGATGCAATGAGTGCTAAGTGGACCATTCGATATCATGAGAGATGGGTTCTTGTTGAACCACTACTCATGAAACATGGGTCAATGAGTTTGACTCGAAACTACACGGTTGAATCCTGATAGCAATATCATAATTTGACACGCTGTGAAAAAATACCTCCTACTTATCAATTTATTTTATTATTTTGTTGAAGCCGACTAGTAGTGATGTAATTTCTTGTTGCAGATATATAAGAGTGATTGTTTTATCATTTGAAGGGATGAATGAGTGAGAATGTGAAGTAAGTGAGTCTTATGTGTGAATATTTTTTATATCTTTCGAAGGTAGAATAGAGTGTGAAGAAAAGTGAAGAATTGTTCATACGCTTAATTGAAACTATCATCAGGCATTAGCAGATGCTATTTTATTAGTTCAAATTTTTGTAAGGTAGTGTGTCTTCCATTGGGCGGTTAGCCCTATTGTAATTGAGCAATGATCTCTAGGCAGTGTGCCTGAATGTAAGTGAATTCCCCATATTTTCATTACTTATACTTTTAACAGGGTATAATCTTTTGGACTGACCTCCACTGTGGTTTTTCCCCTAACAGGGTTTCCACCTAAAACAATCTTGGTGTTATGTGTGTTTCTAATGTGTTGATGATTTATGCTTTCATGGTTATTAATCAGATTAGAGAATAAGGTTAATAAGTTGAATAAGTTTTAAGTCTATGACAAATGATTCACCCCCCTCTCAGTTGTCTGCCTTTGTGTTTCCAACATTATGACACATAATCACTCTTGTATCTAAGCATCTACAAGGGTGACAAGGGTCATTCAGGAACACATAATGCAAGCACGGGGGAACACATCACAACAAACACACACCTAATATAAAGTTAAAGAAAAGGAACCCCCTAACACTCATCAACCGAGAGGTCCTCTAGTGCCCAATCTCGATCATTATATGGGGAAGGTGGACGATCCTACAATAGTGGAATATTAAGGGGAGAACCTTCCAACTCTCCCACAAAAAGGTCCAAGGAAGAAAGCCCTACAAGGCCTTCTTCACTCATCTCTTGTGGGGAAATGGTCAGCGATTTGATGAAGATCACCGACAAGGTAGGGACCTCATCCAAAGAGTTAAATAGCAATTTGAGTCACAATTCTGAAGATTCACTGTTAGGCTCATAGAGTGACTCAAAAGTAGTGACAAACTCAAGGGAATCTAGAGCTTGCTCCATCACTAAGATGACACATGCTAGCACAAGACCACCCTCTTAAGAAGGTGGACTCCTCTTACGCCCCCCATTGATAGAAGAGCCAACCTCCACCTTCTGCTTTGTCAGAGGATGTGAACTACCCATGGACGAGCCAAGAGGCATAGAGGAGGAGAAAACTGTGGTAGACACCACCGAGGTGTTCAACATTTCAATAGGCTTAGCGAATGATGGGATGTCTGAAAGGGACATCAAGAAGGTTAGCTCGACCGAAGGAGCAATGAACACCTACACCTTTTTGGGTTCAAGGGAATTCATGCTTGTAGCAGGATCCAAACGTAGAACTAAATTTGATTGAACCAAAAAAAAGGGGATGAAAGATGAGGACACATCAGGAGGCCCTCAAACAAGGGAAGTTAGCTCCCCTTCCCTCCTCTACAAAGCGACCTACTCAGCCACCAGATCCTTTCGTTGATGCTTGCTCTCATACACAAGGTGGTTTCTATGACTCCAAGAGTTAGAGGCTGGGAGTTGAGATGGAAAGGAAGGCTCCTGCTCGGCCATAGGAGTTTCCATCACAACCGTCTCTGATAGAGGGAGACTCCTGGATGGGAGTAGGAGGAAGAGGTTGAGAAATAGCAGAGGGAGTCATCTCTAGCGCCTCAGTAGTGTGCCTCTTCCCATTCAATATTTTAGTAGCAGCAGTGGTAGGAGGCCATGGAGGCAAAGACATAGAGGATTCCCCATGGGGTGCCTTCCCTCTACCATATCAAATGGGCCTATGCACCATGGGTAGAATGGGAATTTTGAATGCATGATGCTTGGGATTTTTCCAAGAAGGCACCATAGGGTTCTCCAGTAAACATGAAGCAAAATTTGATGACAACATAGTAGGGTGAGAGGAAGTTTTAGGTTGGACAGCGAAAGAGGAGGAAGAGGAACTTTGAGAGCGCTTCTCTTCTTCCTTTCTATGTGCCACGTTGGCATCATTGTTAGCTTTCAAACAAGCCCTATGCAAGATAGCATAAGGAGATGGAGGGTACCTCACTTTAGGCATTAAGCACCCTTTCTTGTACTTCTCATAAGTCTGGTACAAGAGGTTTTTCCTAGGTGGAACTAGACCAACAGGTGTAGGAAAAAAGTGGTCTAAGGAATAGATACCACGTGCAACCGATGATTTATAGCCAATTCCATGGATCACGTGCACTAAACCCTCATGTATAAACTTCAAAAATTTATGAGCGACTGAGGGAACTGCATTCATAGTGACCAACCAAGGGATACCCAGTTTCACCCTAAAGAGTTTGGACCCTGGGATTATGTCAAAAAGAAAGTTTATAGGCTTAGGTCAAACAAGGATTTGCAAGGTGATGCTGCCAAGGGGAGGTATGAATATTCCATTATGTGTACAGATGGTACTTTCAGGTGCATCGTACCCATCTTTATGCAGGAAATTGATCAACATAATCTCCTATGTTATGATATTTACTCAACACATCGGGTCAAGAAGAACACCTATTACAGTGTTTATGTTGATTCATGTGGGGATGTAAAGAGGAGATGGCTCTTTGTTATAACCCATTGGTAGGTCCTGTGAGGTAAAATTTATGCTAGGAGAACTACTCGTAGGCTGCACGGAAGGGATAGGTAGATGCAAAAATGAAGTCATCATGTACACTAAACAACACCTTCACAAAGCCCCTAAAGGTTTTGTAGTCAGAAAGTGACCCAACTAAGGCTTCATTCTGCAATGCCTATGGAACCTTCCAACTATGCCTACTAGGGGGCGTAGGTTGGATTGTAAGGAAAAAAACCTCACAACACTCACACCTACAACACTCCTAGGATATGAGGGAAGGACCCTTCAGCACTACTAAACAACACCAAAATGGTTCACATTAGGTTCACCAAAAATGTAAGAGAGGGGGACCAACCACACCGAGGTTCCAAGTCATAGAGAGTCGAGAGTGGAGGGATTCCCTAACTTACCTTAAGTTAACATATGTTTTGGGATGAGAATCAAGAATGAAGAGCACTCTCAAGTGCTTTTGTCACTCTACAGATTCAAAAGTCTATTTGGGGATAGACAAGTTGGTTTTTGGAGTCTAAATCATACCTCAGACAACTCTTTATCTGAGGATGACAATGTAGGAATGGGATGACAGTGTGGCACACTAGTGCCTCTCTCGGGTGTTGGCATTTGTACAACCAGAAAACGTAAAGTACTAAATAAAATCCAAAGAACCTACTAACTGCCATTAGTAGAATTTGACAAATAAATGACTAGGTGACTAAAACTTTTAGTCACAACAACTAAAACTGACTAAATTCTACTCATTTTTTGCAACTCGGTCATAAATGAGTAAATAAATGACTAATTTGGTCATTGAATAAAAATTATTTAGTAGCACAAATAAAAATGACTAAATAGTTAGTCATTTATTTAGTCACAATCCATTTGAATAAATCATTTAATGAATCAAGAATAAAGCTACCAAAATACTCTAAAACTTTAATAAACATACTCTAAAAATTTCATCAAAATCTTATTTTCAAGTGTACCCTACCAGAATGGACTTTTCATTTTAATAAACATACTCTAAAACCTTCATTGAAACCTTATTTTCAGGCACAGCCTACCAAAATGGAGAATCATTTTAGTAAAGAATGATAGAGAATAGTAAGGAGATGTGTGTGATGGGAGACATATGATTCATTGTTGCTTATCTCATTCCTACTCTTCTCAACAAGGGTTGCATTGTTCGCGCTACTATTTGTAATCCACGTATTTAATTGGCATATATTTGCATAATCTAAAATTCCTTCAGATGCTTTTGAAGTATCAATGTATCCTATATAGGGTTGGAAAGATTTATTTTAATTTAAAAAAATAAATCAGATGCTTTTGAAGTATCAATGTATCCTATATAGGGTTTAGAATGATTTGTTTTAGTTTAAAAAAATAAATAAATGATGTATTTTCCTATGATTAGATAATGTGGAGATCTCCTAAATCTTCCCCAGCACATTGTCCTCTTTGGCACTATATTCATTACTCCAACTGCTAGGGTTTTGCAATGTGACATCTTTAATATCTTCATGATAGTGGATTTTAAATAGATCTCATTCTTTACTTTAATCCTTATCATGGTAACCCTTGAGTTCCATAATACACCTTCAATCTCTTCTAAGACCGTTGTCTTAAGCTAGACTGCATAGTATGCATATAAAGCAAGTCCTTCATACCTATCATTGTTCCAAGCCACCACTCACTTCCTTGCTTAAAATGTTGCCTCCATAAGCACAATAGCATGTTTTAAAATCATGGTTGCCAGTGATTTACCATTAAGGTCACTACTTTCATCAAGATACAATGAGCTTTTTGTCTTCAAACTCAATGCATTATGCAAGATAATATTGTGAATTGTTTGTTGTGTATGATTTTATTTTCTTGCACATTTATTGCTTTGCTAACTGCCTTTAAGAATGGATATTGCACCCTCAGTTACAATCTCAAACAAATCACTCACTGTCACTTGAAGATTCCTTTCATGAGCATCCTTCTATAAAATCAAACTATTCCCTATAGACTGCCTACTTACTTACTACAGGAGACTCATTATTTCATAGTATTGTGGGTCGTAAGATCCTTCAACCTTATTGTCACTACTTCACAGTCCATGAGGTATTATTCATTATTCTCCCATCTTTGATGAGTCTCAAATCACTGCTCAAACATGCAATCCACTACCTCCATTATACAATGGCTAAGAAGAAACATTGAACCTGTGATTACCACTGTTACTTCATTTGGATAGTCATTCCCTGATTGCATTTTCCTTGTCTAACACTGCCAAAAGAATTTGAAAAACCCTCAAGGTCAACAAGGGGGTAAGGAAACTCATTGTTAAAATCTCCACTTTACTATGCAATTTTGAGCTTTATTATCTCATCACCACTCAACCTCTTTTTGACTGTCACACCTCAAGTGATTGTCATTCTTCTTACCATAGATTGCATTTACAAATGTCACTAAGCTACATAGTGTGCTTGTTATTGGATACAATCTTTAGATTGCAAGATTTTATTATTGGATACAATGTATCAATCTTTCTAGTATTGCAACCTCACTAATCTACTAGAGTTATTTTTTATGTTTCTATGGAGGCCTAGGGTGTGTACCCTAGTCATTCTCTTACCAATGCTTCTGTTGGTATTGTAAAACAACCTTAAATCTTGGGTCAAAAAATTAGTTGTCTTGATAGGGTTGTGGTATGATCTTGGATTGTATCCTAGAGTGTGTGGGAAGCTTTTGTTTGATCATTAAGGTATGTAAACCTGATTAGGGAAATGTATCCTATATAGAATGGGTCTTGCTTTAATACTTTCCATAATGGTTATTAGCAAATCACATTGTTATAGTTTGTGGTAACCCAAGATTGCATTGAAGTATGTAACAAACTTGGTTTGTAGTTTAAGTTGTACACTTTTAAGTAACATTCATAAGGTTTAGAAAATATTGATCACTCTCTAAAATATCCCATTAAACATAGGTTGTGCTTGAATGCACTACATAATTGATATAACACAACCACTTTGCATATCAACCAAAGTTATAGGGTCTTTATTGTAGCAAGAGGTAATCGCTCTTGGATCATGCTATCATTACATCGTAACCTATTAAACTTGAGTCAACCTAAATACACCTAATGATGATTGACACATAATTATGATGATAGTGATTGTACATGAGTTAGCCTCATATGAGTGCCTCCATTTCTATCACAAAATAGCCACATTAAACTTGGGTCACACATGAATGCATCCTATATTTGTTATAGCACAACTGTGCCACATGACCAATAGAGTTATGGATCACATAATTATAGTCACAAGAATTTGTTCCTCAGTTGTGCTCTTATGGTGATTCCATTACCATTACAACATAACCCTTTGGAATTATATTGCTAAAACTCTTACATTGATTATTTTTTCTTTGGACGGATTGCTCCATGGATTTTTTGTGATTTATACAAATTTTGTTTTGATTGTAAATGACATCGGATTATTTTTGAACCTAAAATGATTTATTAATTATGGTTTTATGATGATTTTGAGTTTTATTTAGAAGGGGTTAATATGTGGCTTTTTTATGTGTAGGAATAATAGATTGTGATGCAACATTCAGTATGGATGGTTCAGGAAAAATTGGATTGCTATCGTGTCATAACCAGGTTGGAGAGTACCTTGAGCCGTGTGAAACACTTTTGGGTGTTTTCTAGGAAGCAAAACCTAACTATAGGAATTTATGAATATCTCACAGAGGAAGTTCCTTTATTATAAAGATAGAATCATAAATCTGCTTGTCCAATTGGGAATCCAACCTGATATATTTAATATCTGATAGAGAAATTTTGTAAATTTGCTAGACCAATTTTAGATCCAATTTGAGCTAGTGAATCTCTGATAGAGGAAGTTTCTACATTTTAAAGATAAAATCATAAATTTTATTGGTCCAATTTTAGATCCAATTTGAGGTCGTGAAGCTCTGATAGAGAAAGTTCCTACATTCTAAAGATAAAATCATAAATTTGCTTAGTCCAATTTGAGGTCCAATTGTAAGGATTTGTCTTTTTAATTATACTTTCTGACATTTGGCTTGATACAATTTTTTACTTTAGAATTATGGTATTGCTTTTCTTCTAATGTTTTCAACCCTCATTTCAGGGAAGAGCTCCAAAGATGGTTCCTTTAGATGGAGACTACACTTTTTCGCTATAGGTTTTGTCTAGAAATGCTAGAAGCTCAGGTACTGTCATACTCAAGTACATCAGAGTTTGAGGTGAATGGTACTTAGTATTTTATGTTGATATGGATATGTTCTAGCCTATAGTTAATTTTTGTAGCATAACAGATAGGCTAAATTTTGTTCATATACCATAGTTTCAAATTCTAAATTGCTATACCTTATTCTAGGAGAAAATCATAGGGCGAGTCTATACATAAGACACCATTGTTTCAAATTCAAAATTGTTGGCTCTTTCACAATTGCTTGCTTCATTTATTTGATCTAAGATAGCTTTTTGTATAGAAGATGCTCTCAAAATCATAGTAAAATCTTTTATTCTAGGATGATTGTTTAGAATATTTCCCATCATAACAATGAACAAAAGCATCAGTCATTAACCTGAACTTTGCAAGAGTTTCATCAAATTCTACTTTTCCACTCTCTTTTCCATTCTAAATTTTATTCCCAACTTCATCCATGAAAAACTTCCTCAGCCTATATATTCTACTATTAGCCATAACTTTACTAGGTGTCAAGAATAGCTTCAAGTTTTTACCCAAGCAGCAGTTGAAAAATTGGCCTTACCAAATCAAATCAAATTTTGTCAATTGTTGCTTGGGTAAAAAATTGAAGCTATCCTTGACACTTGGTAAAGTTATGGCTAACAGCAGGATCTACAAGATGAGGAAGTTCTTCATGGATGAAATTGGGAATAAAATTCAAAATGGAAAAGAGAGTGGAAAAGTAGAATTTGATGAAACTCTTGCAAAGTTCAGGTTAATTACTGATGTTTTTGTTCATTGTTACAATGGGAAAGATTATGAATAGTCATCCTAGTATAAAGGATTTTACTATGATTTTGAGAGCATCTTCTATACAATAGGTTGTCTTAGATCAAATAAATGAAGCAAACAATTGTGAAAGAGCTAGTAATTTTGAATTTGAAACAATGGTGTCTTATGTATAGATCCCCTTGTGATTTTCTCCTACAATAAGGTATAGAAATTTAGAATTTGAAACAATGGTCTATGAACAACTCTTTAGTCTATCTATTATGCTACAACAATTAACTACAGGTTAGAACATATCCATATCAGTATAAAATAGTAGGTGCAATTCACTTCAAACTTTGTTGTGGTAATTTCTTTGTAAGGAAGTTTGCACTCCATGAACATTCTCTATGCACATCAATATGTTGGTTATTATGTCGATCTCCTTTGTGATCAAAAGAACAATAAAGTTCATTGCATAACTCATGACCATTTTGTAGTGCTATGATCCAATGCTCTTTTACTTCTTCCTCATTGTGTTCTCAATCACCATGTGCAAATGACTTAGAGGACAGATCTTTATCACCATTTGACAGTAACTTTCATTGTTTTTGGACTATTTGTTATGATTCAATCACTATTTGACAGTGTTCTTCCTTTCTCAGTCCTATAGGATAGAGGATAATTCACAGTTCGCAACTCTCTAACAATGGTAAATATATATAGTAAAGATATTTAAAATTTTAGAAGTGGATTTTTTTTTAATTGCTAAAGCCTATTTATCAATTTTATAACTTAAAATTATTTAAGCTATTTGAATAGCTAAAATTCATATTATAAATCTTTAAAGTACAGTAGAATCAAGTACTTAAAATGATTATAGAGAATTTGAATGAAAATTAGTAAATTACTATTGATTTAGCTTTTCATTTTGCATGTTTAGAGGGTTATTTCTTCCAACATTTGTTAGAACTATTTTGGATTCTGTGGAAACAACAAAGTCAGTTCCACATATAGGTCTAAATGAGGTGATGACCCATCCTTCTATGATGAAGTTTGCAGGATACACCCAAGAATAGATCTAAAAATATCAGATTTTTAAACCTTCAGATCTTTGAGATCGTTGCAGATTTGATTTGATTTTTCTACAGCTAGATGGATCTAAAAAACTGCTGCTTGAAAATGATGTAAATGAAAATGTTATTTGTTTAGAATAATCTAAGGGTGTTTTTTTTCACTTGCACAATTTTTTTTTTCTACCTTAAGATAACCATTAAAATTATCATTTTTTTAATCATATTATTTCATTGTATATTTGTATTTTGTTAGATTGTATTGGATAGTAATGGTTAAGGTTTTTTTATAAAAAAAAAACAGCATAATATACTTTCCATGTACTTCTTTTCATCACTTGTAAATCTAAATTTTTGTTACTTTTGTTACTTTTTGTGATCATAAAAAATAGAGATGATTTTAGTCTCTGTGAAATATTTTCATGCATGTTTTAGATCTCTACAAGGTGATGAAAAAGGCCCTAGGGTTTGGTAGGGTTTCGAGTATCCTTATTGTTTTGATGGTAATGTTTTCACTAAGTTCTCTCCTTGCCCAAATATAGTCCCCTAAGAAACTTCCATGATGCTCTTAACTGTAAATTACTTTGTTCTCCCAACCTTCTCACTACAGGTCTAATTCTTCAACTCTACCAACTGCCCTTCCATCTCATTGTATTTTCTTGCTCTTGCATCTATTCTCTTTTGAATTTATTCTTGACTCTAGAAGTTATCACTAGGTCTATTATGACTATTAGGTCTTTGAGGGTATATGATTTTCTACTACGAACTCTTAGATTGTCATACTTTTGATGAAAATTCTCCAAGGATGTTTTCTCACTGACTTAACTCTTTGTATATTCTCCATTATGCATTGAAAATTCATGGCTTCTAGTTAACTATTTATTGGTGTAACCATTTCCATGTTTCTTGGGACTGTCATCCTTATAGGATAGTTTCCTTATAGATATAAATGTAATTTAAAAGGTTCCCATAAATATTGACAAGTTTCATAAGACTGTTGTGTCAAGGTAATAGATGGTTGTGACAAGTTTCATAAGACTGTTGTGACAAGTTTCATAATACTGCCATACCACAAGAGCCAAGAAGACACAGTGTGGTGTAGCAGTAACATCCCACACTACTATGAAGGTCGAGCAATAAATGTGCAGTATGGAGATAGCTCAAATACTTCTCCCACATCCCTACAAGAGACAAGAAGACACGGTGTGGTGTAGCAGTAACATCCCGCATTACTGTGAATGTCAAGCAATAACAATGTGGTGTAGTAGTAACATCCCCCATTACTGTGAAGGTTGACTGATAACGGTGCAATGTAGTGGCAACATCCCGCATCACTGCAAGGATCATGTCAAAATGGTGCGATATCATGGTTAAACTATAAAAAGAAATATCACATTTCTTTGAGGAATTTTTTTCAAAACAATTTGCTTTCCTTGTGTATATTGCTTCCACATTTTCATGTATGTCTAGCAGGGAACTTGTAACTACAACATATGACAAAAAAAATCCCTATTGTTATGCTTTGATGGATGTCCCTTCATTATTACTGGATATCTAATGTAGTGCACATTATTATAGTGTAAGCCTATTTTTTTAGATTGTTTCATTTAGCATCACCAATATTCTCCACAAGAACACTGTCCCTATTTAAAATGATGGAAATGGTTCACATCTCTCAGAACAATTTCTCTTGCAACAATCTTGGAGATGAATTTAGATGTATTGTGAAAATCAAAACATACTTGATGGTTCTTAACAACTCTAATAGTTGTACCAGGGGCCATGTTTAACAAACCAAATGAAATTGCTAACTTTTCACTATGGTGGTAGATAAATGATTCTTTTTTCTTCTATTCCACAACATTGAGTAAAAGTATTGAATCTAGAAATACCTTGTTTCCTTCATTTTCCAAGCCAATTTCTACAATTTTGCATATATCTCCCATGTTTGTGGATGTGATATGTCTCCTACACAAAAAATAATGTACCATTTTATGCCCTTCAATCCAACTACATGCAAGTATCTTTTAATTCTTCTATCTTTCATCAATCTCCTTACTATTTGAACCTCACCACACTTGCCCACTTTTGCACAGATGTTTTAGAGAAGAACATAAGTTGCAACATTTTTAGGATCCAACTAAAAAAGCAGTGTTTTTGGAATACTTAACCTATATTCATATATGATCCACAGAAACCAAAGGTTTAACTGGAATCTCAGTAATAATGTTTAGGGTGTCCTCAAGATAGCCAACATGGGAAGGAAGGTCAACCATGCACACCTAATGATCAAATATATATGCAATGCAATAAGGGTTACTTATGTGTGAATTTTGTGCAACCCTCATCCACTAAACTTGCATGATTGCATGCATCTAGAACACAAACAAAGATTACAATGTCAATGTTCCAAAGTGCTTCATTAATTGAAATATTTTGAGAGCTTCCTTGCAAAATCCATTCATGCACATTCTGCAATCATATCATTTCATTCCATGAGATGACATCTCTTTGAGGCATTTTTTCAAACAATTCATTTTGTACTACATTTTGGTGTCAAATCTTTGGTAATTATGGTTAGTTTCATTACATTCAAATTCTGAATTCTAGGAAATTATATACAACAAATAGATTGATGGTTGTTTGGATAGTGAAATTGGCTCTATTAGAAATTAATTGAAATATTTAGAAGGATTATTTTAATTAAAGAGAATTTTGTGGTTATTTTTGTAACAATGATTTTACAGTGTAGCTAGCTTGATATTTTCATTCAAGATACAATTCATCAAAGTCAAGCACATACCAAGAAGATGGTACTCTACTTCGAACCCTCAACCTCAGTTTAGTCTACTTACATGGGGATATTAAGGAATTTGGTAAAAAATTAATATATATCATTTTTTGTTTGTGAAGGAGAATCTTGTGATATTCAATATGGCAATGGATCAATATCCAGTTTCTTAAGTAAAGATGATTTCACAATTGGGAAACTTGTTGTGAAACATCAGGTTAGTAATTTTTGGATGTTAAGGCTTCCCAGTTGGATATCAAAGATATTTTCTCATCAGATTAATTTGGAATTTATGTCTAAATGGATTCTTTAATGGTGCAGTTCTTTACTAAGAACACATGAACCAAGGTTGACATTTTTGTTGTCCAAGTTTGATGGAATTATTGGGCTTGGTTTCTAGGAAATTTATGTTGATAATGTTGTTCAAGTCTGGTTAGTGTTGACAACCTTCATTCTATAATATGTCAACTTCATTCTATAATCTGAGCATATCACCTTTCTTAAATTTTGAACAAGGTTCTAAAATCAAGGGTTCAATATGCATATTTCAGGCCTATGTTGAACACTCTGTTTAATGCATTTGTTGAAAAGGCTATTTTTTTTAATTGATTTATCTTTCTACTATGTTTGGACTTTCTTTTGTAAACTTGCAATATACAATGCACTTTTATTCTTTCTAAATTCATACTAATATTAATTTTGTTGGTTGTATTAAGTAACAACTTCCTTCATGGCTGAAAAGGTAACACCATGTTGCTCATATAAGATGGCACATTGCAAATAAAGGAGGAAATATTCTAGCTAGGTTATTGTTGAGTGCGTTGAAGGAGAGAGCTTCATATATGGGAAACGATCAACACTCTCCTTGGATTCTACACGTTACAACTTGCTCCAAGAAGATTTCCCATGCTATAGAAGTTTTAAGAGATGAAAGTGGCATGTGCTTGCATTCAAGGGCTTCAAGCATGCATTTCCATCATTGCAGAAGTCTTTTGGAGAAGTTTCTTTCTTGCACTCATTTCTATGCAATATTGTAACTCAAATTTTTAGTCTTGTGACTAAAAATAACAATTGTAATACCCTATTTGTAAGTTGTAACTAGAACACCTTTCTTTTATTAATAAAGTTCACCAATTTTTCCTTCTCAATGGCTATCTTATTATGTGCAATTGATGATTGATGTGTATTTCTATGTTTTATGCTTAAATCCTCAAATATCAGTCAATTAAAATGACTAAATATACTACTAATTGACATCAATTAATAATTAAATTGACTAAATATACTACCAATTGACATAAATCAATGAATAGTGAATAAATATGACTAGATATATGACCAGTAAAATCAGTGAATAAAAATGACTAAATACACTACCAATGCACAAAAATCAATGAATAAAAATGACTAAATAAGTGACCAATTAACAACAATCAATGACTAAATCAACAACTAAATAAGTGACCAGTTAAATATATTAGTGAATAAAAAATGACTAAATAAGTGACCAAATTATAGTAATCAAAGACTAAATATATTAGTGGGAAAAAAAGTGAGTAAATAAGTGACTAGATCACAACAATAAATGACTAAATCAATGACTAAAGATACTACCAAATTGATCAATCAAAACAACCAATAAATGACTAAAAAATGGTTTAGTCATCAATTTGGTCCCATTATATATGACTACCAATAAACTACTAGTGATCGCGTGACCAACTATAGTCATTTATAAGCAGGTTTTTAGTAATTTTTTCAGTAGTTTATTGTTGTTTTTGTACTAGTGTGCCTAGTAAACTAAATTTAATGAAATAAATAGAATGATAAAGTATGAAAAGTAACTACACAAATTATAAAGTAGATAAAGACAAGGGTGGTAAAGATCAACTCACTAAAGCTCTAGTTCACCAGTGAGCTCCATGCACATGTTCACCTACACACAAGCAAGAGGGAAAAATGTTGGGGGTATATAGGGGTTTTCCTCAGTTAAACCCTTGCTTTGGTGATTCCACCTCCATGGACAACCAAAAAAACTATGAAGAAGAAATTATGATAAATTAAAGAGGAAAGGAAAGTATTGAACACTACAAAAGATGCTATGCTATTCTATCAAACCACAAAAGGAAAATGAAGTGTTACCACCTCCACCTAAAGGCTCTCAAGGCTAATGAAGGGAGAATGCAAGCAACAAACTTGGAAAAGTTGCCACAGCCGCAGTGGTGATGAAGGGAGGTCTTTCAAGACTCCAAGCTTACAAATTCTATGGTAGCACAACACATACAAAAGTGGAGTTGATGGAGTAATCAGCTATTGCAATGCTCATTGGAGTTGTGAAAGTTGCTAGAATTGTGAATAGAATGCTCAAGAGAATGTTGAAGATCAAGAAGTGCTAAAGAGATGAAGTGAGTGTTAAATGAATGCCTTTGAAGATCCAAATGGGAGGAAAAGGAGTCATTTTTAGGTCAGTTGGTCACACAGAGGTGTTACAATTCGACCCCAATGAGGTGTGTAACGTCCCTGCAAACTCGAGAGGCAAGAATATGCCAAGGATGACAACATTCCACATAGATGTCTACATGTCGTGCTCTTGTCCCTGACAAAAATTCCCCCACTGAAACAAAAAACACGCGCCAAGTGGATGGAAGGCAGGTGGGTGATGTGGAATTTCACCTTCAGGTTTTATTTTCTAAGGTGAGGGTATGCAAAAGGGGAATTTACACAAGGTGTACAAATTCGCTCCTATACACAAGGATCAAAGGTTCACTTTTAAAATAGAAAACAATTCATTTTCTGAAGTTGCCACTTTGACAAGAAGATGAATGCCATCATGCTAGTTTAGTTACATATAGTTGTGCAACTGTAAGTTGGTAGTGAATGGTATTAATATCTCAATGAGTGTATTGAGATTCTTCATGACCTATGGTATGGGTTTTTGGTGAAAGAGGATTGAATGCAGTAACACCATGTTTTTGACAAGGCCAAACATAGAAAAAGAGATTTGAAGATCAATATTTTATGAGGAAGTTTAATTTAATTTGTATGAGATCTTAGGTGCTTGGAATGCAATTCAGAGTAATCTAGGCTAGAGCTGAGTGTACTGGAGTTAGTGATTTCATGCTTTTATGAAAATATATGCAGAGAAGAATATTTGAACAAGATAACATCAAGGAGTAATGGAACGCCTATGTTTTTTTAGAATTCATAATTATGTTTTCCTAGCATGATTGAGTGTGATTTGAATATGATCACTAGTATTTACTAAAGCATTCAATAACAGAGTATCAAAGAACTATATGATACCACTATATGATAGCTTCCATGAATTTTTCTTTCATTGCATATAGATCAGGGTAGTTTGTATGAAATCACATGTGATTTGAGTCTAAGTTGAAGTAAGAATAGTTTGTGAATGTGTATAACAATGTTCTGGATGTAGAAGTTTTCTTGTGAAATTCTAAGATTGTCTAACATTGTCTATATAGGAAGTCATTTTTTTGATACCTACTTATTCACTTAAAGAAGATTACAAACAATGGAAGGTGTAATGGTTGAGGATTATTTATGCATATGAACATTAGGTTGAGTTCTTATTTGTCTTTGAGGAGAAAAAGAATTTAAGTAAAAGTATATAAAAGATTCATGAAATATATTCACCTCTACACAGTATTATGTGATTTGAGTGTGTTTATAGGTGGTTTGTATTTCAATTTGATGAATCAGTGTTGTGATATGTGTGAATAAGGGAGATGGAATTTGTTGAATCACTAATGCATAGATATAGTAGTGGATTATTTGGAAACAAAGTAACCCTCTAAATTTTTATAATTTCTTTTGAAGTGTGGTAAGTTTTCCAATGAGGCATGTTGAGTTGCTAGTGAGGAATGTTGGTTTTCCAGTGAGGCTTGTTGTTTAGCTAGTGAGGCATGTGTTTTTCCAGTGATGCATAAAATTTGTAACCAGTGAGGTTTTGGCCAATGAGGCTCAATGAAACTTATTTTTAGAGTAGTTTTTCACCCTTTTAGGGTTTTCCACTCATAAAGATTGTGTTATGTCTCCTATTGGTGGTTTTTCATATTGTGCTTGATTAGTCATCTTTGTTCAAGTATTATATTTTGATTTGCATATCATTGTGACTCCCTCAACATTCAATATCTATAATGTTTGAAGTGTTTTTCAATGGGTCTCCTTGCATAATACAAGTGAGTTAAGTTTTGAAATTTGATTTCTCATTAGACAACTAATTAACCCCCCTCTCAGTGGTCCTATACTCCAACACTATTATAGGTCCACCCTAACCTATTTGTTGTGTTATAAGTTTTAAGTTGTGGCATGTAGCATGTCTTGAGGTGACAAGTTATTATTTTGTATGATACATCTAATTAAGCCAACCTAATTGATGTTGTAGGTTCGTACAAATGTAATATGTATAAGTATAAGATCATTTTTGGTGTTTTTTGGCTAATAGATTATGCACCTTGATGTTTTACTTTTTAAATCCTAACTCTCAGCCCAAAAGGTGCAATTGTTCCCAATAGCTCTGGATAATTATTCTTCAAAAGAAACAATCAACCTCTAAATTTTTAAAGGTACATATCCCTCTCAAATTTTTAATGAATTCATAAGAAAACAAAAGAAATAAACCATATGTATGCTTTTGACCTGAAAGCAGTAAAGGAAAATAAACCTAATATAAAAATGAGACCAATTATAGAGATAAACAACCATGTATTCACACATGAATAATCATAACCATAGAAGAAAGCTTAAATGCACAAATTTAAGATTCTCAAATTATATCCATAAACAAAATGCACACAGATGAATAAAGACTTCAATTGTAGCATACTATATTGAAATTGTAAATATCAAGTTTTCAAAGTATCCCCCTAGAGAGTTTCTTGTGTTTATTTTACAAATATATATAAGCGGAAGAGTAATTGCTTCTTTTTCAAAATAACTACCCAAAAATAAATAGTCTTTTTGAATAAATATGAAAATTAGGAAAGCAATTGAAGAGTCACAATGGTGGTGCTTCATTTTAACTAGTTTTAAAGTTAATTGGTTTACTGATGTGGCAAGCTTCTTTTACAAAGCTTGGAAAGCTTTGATAACATTTGGCATCTCCTTATGATGAGGAATAGTAATATTCTCTACTCATAACTTCTAGGCTATTTAGTCGTCATGTCCTACTTTAATCCTTTTGTCATATGTACCTTCCAATCTAGTTGTCTGAAATAAAACTAAGTCTATTCCACTAAATTTTCTCAAGCTTTTAGCATTAAAAGGTTGTGAGTTAGTGATCTCATCAATTTATTTTTAGAAGTTCTCCTTCGAGACTCTAATATCATCATCACTACCACTTCCTTCCCAAATAGGCTATAAAATGGGCATAAAAGGATTCTTGTGAATTTATTCCATGATTGCATTACTTTCTATTAACACTTTTCTAAATTCTTTCAAACTCTACTTTACTACTTACAGTTTCCATTCAACACTCTTCTTCCAAATTATACAATGGTTGTCAATGACATTTGGAATGATCTACTCACCAGCCAATTTCTTAGGTCCCATATTCAACACCCCCTTGATCTCATTCATGTATGTGATCCATACCTCTTCTTCATTTTTGGTCAAACCAATATTTTTTTCTATCTCCACTTTCAAAGCATATGCATTTTGGTGAATTCTTATCATCTTTGAAATGAATTGATTTCCTTTATCCTTTATGTTGCTAACCCACTCACCTATACCTTTTCCAAACACCTTATAACTCTGTATCTTACTTACTATGTCTTTTCCCATTATTGATGGATCAAAGGAGGCTTCAACTTGAGAGATTGGTTGAGGGGTAAAGTAAAAATTGACTTTAGGCAATCAGTCAGGACCCTGACCTGGCTCTTCAATTCATCTTTAATTTTCTTATCCTTGTTACTTTGTTAAAATAACTTAGCTATTGTTATCTATAATTTGTGCATGTCTCCATCTCTTGTGGATGGTCCTAAGTTTACTCTAGTGACATCAAATTCATTTGCAATCACCTAATTCATTTCATTTTGTGCATTAGGCTAAGCAACTTCCACACAGACATTTCCTGTATTGTCATCCTCTATCAATCTAGATGTAGTCTTCAACTTCTTGGGCTTACAAGTCCTCTGAAGCAATTGGCCCACCATTTCTTTCTCAAGGATATCTACTTGTATTACCTTCCTTTTCTTTGACAATCTGTGTTCCAACCAAGATGATGTGGAAGGAATAGCAACTACTTTAGAACTAGAAGAACCAAACAAGGTCCTCCTTAGTGAAGGGATGACAAACTACACATTTTTTGGTGAAGAAGGTGGAGTAGGTACAACTTTAGGAGGTTCATTTAATTCTCTAACAGGAGATGACCTATTAGATGAAGACGTGTTGATATGAGTTGAGGAAATAGAGACATTACCTGTATCTTCTTCACCCTCAATTATATCCTTATCCTTTCTTTATTGATGTAGGTGAAGCACATCTTCTCCACATTTCCCTTCAAGTAAACTCATTTTGGGGGGCTCATCATCACCATCACCTTGAGCTCCTAATGATATCTGATGTGAAGTTGAAAATGAAGTTCCTGAGGTTATGGGAGGATGGCTACTTTCACCTGGAGGTTGAGTACTTTGTGACCTAGTCTGAGGGTGTTGTTGTTTTTCCTTCTTCTTAGCAACCCACTCCTCTATTATCCTTAAAACAACTTTAGTCCTTACCTCAATGGTTTCAACCTTCTTGATGCTCTAGTACATGATAATGATGGGTTGAGTAGAGAAATTTTTAGTAAAAATGGGATTGACCAAATCTAATTTATCATCTTCTATACCTCGCATATCCCATCCCAAATCAAATATTCTTATCTATCTCAAGGAAAATCTCATCCAAATTCTTCTTCTTAATTCATGCTCATCAAGGAAATCTACCTAGTAGTCTTCTAGATTAGGTATATGATAGAAACCTAGGTCAAGTTTTAAATTATTCTTCACATAATCCTTGTTGTCAAATGGAAATCGTTCATCATAAAATTGTAAAGTATACTTGACCAAATCTCTTTTAATGTTAAGAACATCTGACATTGACCTACAAGTGAAATAACCAAAATCCACAAGAAACTGTACACCCACTTTCTTTCACTCTTGACATCTCGTATTTATATTAGCAAGCCACCTATAGACTTCTATCAACACAAATTTATCCTCTACATACCTTGGAAGCTTTAATGGAGGACCACTAAAACCACCAACCTAAATGTATGAAAACCTTTGGTATTGACTAAAGTGACTTCCATGCATGTCAAATAACTACATGGACTCACGAGTAAGCATTAGGTCAATTTTACCTTGTATTTATTGAGCCACCCTCATGGTAAAAGTATCAGTAATTCTCTTGTGATGATGGTAACTTTTACCTAATTGCAATTTATCATAATAATAAAAAATTAGGACTTCATTTTGAGAAAGTGAGCTTGATCTCAAACCCAACCAGGGCCTAGTACTGTCCATGGAAAAGATAAGATAAGAGGACATAAAAATTGATTGAAAAGAATAAAAACATGTCATGCATATGAACACTAATAAGTTGGACCCAATCTAAGAATTGTTTCCCTATGAGCATGACTTGGATAAGGTAATACATCCATTCTTTGAGCCCGTGTGCCCTTTAATTTCCTCTCAATCTATGTAGTAGCACAATTATATCTAAAATTTCATTAACAAAATGATTTCTATGCAAACCTCTAGGCAATTGGGATTTACCCTTTTTGGGCATAGCCAGCTACTTCTTGGCAATTATATTTTGATAATACCCCTTTTTGTTGAGAACGTAGATTATGAGGAAGAAAATTCAAGGCCTAAAAATCACTTTCTAGAATCTTTAGATGGGAGGTGATAGTGGTTCTTTGAATTTTAACTATCAACTTACTATCACAAGTTCTAATTTCATGACTTTGAGAGTCATAATGTCTAATGCATTCAATAATTAGGTCTAGGCATTGAACTGCAATAGGAAAGGTAACTACTATTAATCCAGTTTTAATTATTCTTTGTATAATAGGTGGGGGATTCATCTTGTTAATTCTTTTCCAAAAAAATTCTAAGCCTACATGCCCTAGCTTAGTATCCCCTATTTCTAGCATTGTGCTAGTTAAACCTGAAATATATTCATAACTTTGATATTTATATTTCATGGCTGTTGAAGATCCCTAGGGTTTATGTATAATTTGTACAAGGAGACTTGTGCTGGTGAAAACCCTTCTACTTAAAGTGCATTTCTGAATGGCTTACTAAAAAAACCAGAGAAATAAGAACCTTTAAGTCCTCTGAGCTCCAAAAATCAATGATTGTATTTATAGCTGAAATCCCTTTTTAAGCCTCCCGTAGTTAATGCTCGAGTAGGTGAGCATTTAATTATTCTCTTCCTATAGTTGGCAGGTGTAATCTTTCACACCATTCTTTCATTGTAATCACTTTTGAAAATTTGAATGAAGAATGACTGCTTGATCGGCAAGAAGAGAAGTTTTTATAGCCTTGTCGGTAGTCGGCAAGGGTTTTGAAACCAATGTGAAATATCGAAAGCCTCTTATCTTTAATATATTCTTTATGTCACTTTCAAAGCCTTCATCATCATCGAGTGGAAAGAGAGAAAGTTTAAACAACTTTATCAAAGATTGACATAAGTTTCCTAACTTCAGCAAAAATTTGAAATGAATCAACTTTACTTAACAAGACTTACAAAAGTTAAGACTACACTTCTAGAGACTGAAACACTTTAGAACCTCGCAAAGATGAACCTTAGGTGATGCATTGGGAGTAGGAAAGGTTATGAAAACCTAAGTGGTGACTAACAAAGTTTTGAGAACTGACAAGAGGACTGATGACTTCAAGACTTAGCCAAATTTGAGTGAATAAACAAGATTTTGAGATGTAATGAAAACTATGGGAACAATTGGCTCTAATTGGGGATGAAGACTACTCAAGATGAAGCAAGGAACTTAAAAGCTGGTGGCACATGACCAGTTCTTTATCCATTGGGTGCATGAGTCAATATCACTTCTTGGACCAAGAACTCTCAAACGACTAAGGAAGGAAAGCACACCAAAAATGAAAAAAAAATCCTATACTAAATATGTACAAGAAGGTCACTATGCAAACACTTACATCTGATATAGCTTGAGATCTTGCCCATTATAAGGAATGGAAAAAGGGGTGTTATCAAGATATGAAAACTGGAAGCTATTTGGGCCACATTCATGAGTAACTTTAAACAAACCTTTCAAGAGAGCATCAAACTTCTTATGTGCACCTTTTGATTCTCTCCATTTATCCTGTAGACACCTAAAAATGACCTAGGTCTGCAAGCTCTATTTTTCACCTTTTCTTCGTAGCATAATTAAGACATTTTAATTGTCCTTGGTCCACTTTCGACTATTAACTAAATAATTCATAATTATTTAATTAATTCATGTCCTTTTATTCCTCTTCATTATTTAAATAAATAAATTTTATTTATTTATTTAATGTGTCACTAATTGTCTAAAATCTTCACATAATTAAATAAATTTCTTAATTTATTTAATCATCTTTATTCATTATGTCGTTCTGATTGTTAAATAAATGAATTTTATTTATTTATTTAATATGTCACTAATTCTTATAATTAAATAGATTTATTAATTTATTTAATTATTGGCTACCTTCTCTAAATTAAATAATTATCTTTAATTATTTAATTGCCTTATTTATCATTTCCCTCATTTTAAATAAAATTAATTATTTAAAATGATCTCACGTTGTTAACTAACACTTCTTTTAGTAAATAATCCAAAATCAGTTATTTACTCTCACATAAATCCATATTTTTGAATTGATTTTAATTCAAAAATGGTAATCTTCTTCCATAAATCAAGTAATTGCTAAAATTATTGATTTTTTGAATCTTATCTTTCTATCCAATCTTTATCTTCTTGATTTTTTGAATCTTATCCTTTTGGATAATCTTTATCCTCTTGCCACATTTATTCTCAACCGTCGATGCAATTTTCTCAAATTGCATCTTGGCCACTCATTTCAGATTTTTTCCCTAACCCTCATTATGGGTTGTCACACGCAATCTTGGCCTCTAATTTTAGGCTTTCGTCAACTTTTAATCCTGGTCGTCCATCCGAAATTACATTTTCTATAAAATGCCAGTTTTTCTCACATTTTGGATTTACGACAACTTCTTGATACTTCATTTTGGCATAATTGTTGAGTCTTAGGCAATCTTATATTCTTGTCATAGGCTTTATTTTGGCATAGTTTAGACATTAGTTCAATGTTTATCATTTGCATGATAGCATTATAGTCATTTTAAATCCTTCAAAATCTTGCTTAGGAATTTTTCATTGTCTTTGTCATTAAATTGCTCATACATTGAATCTGAGGGAAACACATTTTTCCAAAAAGTTAGAAGGTGTAATGGAGATCTACCATGGAGATTGAAGACACTTGGTGAGATTGTTTCATTTTGTGTTTTTTATTCATTTTCCTTTGCACTTCATTGATTTCTTTGGGGTTTTGTGTTTATGATCTAATCATGCTAACCTTAGGAAAATTCCCATTGATACATTGGTGAACCCAACATTTTTTTTATTACAAATTTTCGTATATATATATATATATATATATATTTTTGCAGGTACAAGGACGGAACGTTGCATTTGATTAGTGTTGAGCCGCATTTGTTGTGTTGCAACACATTCACAGGTTCTATCTATGCATTTTCTCTGTTGCACCACATACGCGTGTCAGAACGCCACATTTGACAAAGCATGACACATTATCTTCCCCAAACGACACATCCAATATCCGTCACACATCTATCTGTCAAACTCCAAAACATAGTTTTGAGTCGCATTTGATACACAGAGCAACACATTCACTCTGCTATGACTAATCAATTATTTTCTTTCTGTAATATGTAGCTTAGGTGTTTTTTTTTTTTACTAATCTGTGTTGGCAGTGTGTGGCATTTAAGTTTCGTGGGTCCAAGACAATTTTCTCAAACTACTAACTTGTGGTTTTGCAAATTCGTTTGTCCAAGAAATCCAAATTTGAAAACATTATGTTTGTGATTTTTAGATTAGAAAACATTTCATTTGGTGCACTAAAATGAACATGTCTTTTATTTTTCTTGATTGTGCTTGAAGGTGGTAGGTGACTATGCTCTCACCTTGTGCAAACTAGGTGATCAGAAAAGTAGACCCACCTTAATTTTTGTGTAACCTTGATGCAATAATCAAAGTATCCTCTCCCCTTGCGCATTTATGCGATCCTGGGTGTAAGAGAAATATTTATTGCCTCTAGAACTTGGGCCTACCTTGGTGGGAAAAAGTAATCACCCCAAGGTGACTCAGACTGAAAACATAGCTCTTTGGCTGAGCTACCCCTAACTGATATATAAATGTGAATCCTAAGGGAAAGCCTAGGATTACAAGTGTGGATGCGTCATACGGACCAAGTAGTACTCCCCAAAACCCTATTGAGCGTAACCTCTTCAAGCTGGAGTGCCTCCTAAATGAAGCATAATCTTGTGCCCCATGTATGGCCAGTTGAACGAGGGTCCCAAAAAAAATACTCTTGTGTAGTAGCCAAAAACCTTCTATTTGCTAGCTCAACAATAGTCGTTGTGAAGGCATCCACATCTTCGCAGTCTTTAGTAGAGGTGATCAATCTGCCATGGGAGTTTCATGGGGGTTGGAAGCTTGGTTGGCCTGAGAAGAGAGTGCACTGTAAGGGGGAGCCCATGCAACCAAGCTTCTGGATTCACACGCTAAGGATATGTGGCTAGGGAAACCCACATGGAATATAGTGAATATTGTCCTATCCTAATGATAGGATTGTGCTAGTCTTATTTGTGTTCTTCTACACTCAAAATATCATTCTTTCCAAGTGTTTTCTAGATATTAAAACAAAGAAAACAACATTCACACATCTAGAAACAAATAGTCAAACTTCAACAATTCAGATTTTTTATCAAAACATCAGAATAATTAGACTTTTTACATTCTGCACTGCAACTACTAAAACACATTTGTTGTTTCACACTGTATTTAACAGTCTTTACAATGCATCTACTATGATAAAATGCATTTGCTGCTCTGAACACCACATTTTCCTGTATTGCACTGCATTTTTCATTCCAAAACCCGCATTCGACATACTAAGCAGCATTTGCTATCTTTAGCGCCGCATTTGTTGAAACCACAATGCATTTGATAAACCGCGATGCATTTGCTACCTAAAACAACACATTTTCCTAGCAGAAACAAAATCTTGTCACAAACCAGAATTCGAGTCCAAACATTTTTAGCCTACTATCAAACATCTTTTTTTAGAAGTCTCTATCAGAAACCAGAACTGAAATTACTCAAACTCTTCATCATTTTCATCCACTAGCTTACATTTTGACCATAGGTTTAATTCTCCAAATTTTAGTTGCATTCCTTAGGCTTCATAATCATCATTTCCTACATAAATTTGTCCTTAGGTTTCATCGTTGTAGACTTTGGATTAGGCTAACTCACCATACTTTGCAAAATCAATGTTTTCAAAAGTAGGTTATCTTGGGACTTAGTCATCATTACTCTTTTCAGTCATTGTCCTTTTTGTGAGAACTTCCAACTCAATATTCTAATTAGGAAAGGTCACTAGTCATTTTGACCTTATCACTTAGTCCCCTTAGCATTTCCTTTTAATAACCAAAATTGATACATAGTTCAAGCTTAGAGTGGTTAGGAAAACCTTTCTCCAAATTTCATTCATCTTAGTCTTCATTTTGTACCTATACTTTGCATTAATCCTAGTCAACATTATCATCCTAATCCTCATTTGGCACTTTGGCCTTGACAACCTTGTTTTCTTGCATCAATCATTTCCTTAGGAAAACATCATCAACACCTGCCATTGTCATCCTTTATCACAAAAACACAAAAACATAGGCTAGCATCATCCTTGTATTTAGTTGTCATCATCCTCGTTTGAGCGATTCCCTTTTATGGTGGAAACTAGGCTTCAAAGGAAGAAAAGAAAAATGGAAAACTTTGGACAAGATTTCAATCCCAACATCAACAATAACATTTGGGATATAAACCAAAACTGGACTTTTTCTGACCCATTTAGCAACATGAACATACAATCTTCCACAAACATTCCATCTTCATCTCATAACCCACTTGAACCATTCATACAAAGAGATCAACATGGATGTGTATATGCAGAGGAATTAGAAGCTGCAGCACAAAATCCTGATGTAGCCAACTTTGTGGAAGACTTAGTCTTACATGAACCTCAAAGGTATCTAGCCATGCTTTTGAACCAAGGGGTTAAGTTACCCCGTGGATTTCACATAAATACTTTGAGACCAACATCACCCGACCATAATTTCAACAATACAAACAACATGACCAATAATAGTCAACCTCAAAAAAACATAAGTAATAATTTTGTTGGTGCTACTTCGTAAACTGTCACAAGCACCATTAGTGTTACCTCCAATAATTAGAACAATCCCAATATGATCAATGCAACATCCGTTGGAGGGATACCAACTTTATCACAAGCTATATTGCAATCATTTCCAACAATGTCCACAATGTCATCACAATCGGTTGGACCCATTTTGGGTCCTCATCAATGTGGGAAAGTTATTCAAATTCCCTATTTGCCACTTCATCTAGTTCCATGGGTGCATCACCAAGCTATTCAAATCATCTATTTATAGCTACATCTAGCACCATGGGTGCATCCTTATCAAATCCCCTCATTGGTACCTCATTCAATCCCTTGGGAGGAAGTCAATGATGTTTCTTTATTTAGGGACCACAACCCAATGTTAACACATGAACACAATTTAATACCAATCCCTCCCAAGGATAAAACACGAATGTTCCCCTTGGAAAATTTTAACAATTCAGAAAAGGAAATCAGAACACAACATATGACATCATTCAGACACCAAAATATTCATGGTCACCATATTCCCCAAATTTTGATTCAAATAGCTAGAGGGCACATTTCGACATATTCATCCCATATTCACACCATCAACAAGTCCCCAATCCAAGCTTTCAACACCAACAACATGAAAACCAAAGCACACCATACATTTCACAACAACACATACCACAACAAAACACCAACACCTATTCACAACAAATGGGGACCCATGGTATACTGATCACTCCCATGTGTGATCCTACAATTGATGCCTTGACAGTCCAAGTGGCTCAATTACAAAAGACTATAGAAAATATGCAAATTTCTGACAAGAAATCACAAATGTCATATGACCTATCTGTATATCCTTTTGACACAACTTTATACATGCCACCATTCCCTCCTAGATATGTGTCTCCAAACTTCACCAAATACAAAGGAAAGACAAATCCTATTGAACATGTTCAAGAATTCACGACCAACTGTATGGAAATTTCCTATGAACACACATACTTGATGAGACTCTTTTCTAAAAGTCTTGCAGGGCCTGCCCTTGAATGGTTCTCCACTCAAAAGGGGATACAAACATGGGATGAAATTAAAGAAAAATTCATAAAAAATTATGCATATAACATTGACATGGACACATCAATCACTAGCTTATTCACTCTCACAAAAGAAGATGTTGGTGAAACTTTTATCCCATTTTTCCAAAGATGGAGAAGTTTAGCAAGTCATTTCCACATCGACATACTGGAAAAATAAAAGGTTGACATGTTTTTTCAAACACTTCTAGGCCTCTTAAAATATGGATTGCAAGTTCATTGTTGCACAACATTCATGAACCTAGTCGAAAAAGGTGTCCAGATTGAGAAAGCTCTTATTACAAAAGGAGAGCTAAAATATGACCTAAAAACACAAATGCAAACCCATCCGCAGACAAAAATAAGTATTGGGTAAAAAATAAACATGTTACTAATGATGGCGTCATTGATGCCAAGGCTATAAACACCATGGGTCCAGTACTTTCTCTTAAAGGAGCTCAACCACAAAACAAACAAACAACAATATTGACACCAGCCGCCAATGTCATTCCAAATAAGCAAAATAGTCAAAACAACCAACGTCGAGGACAACCCCATTAGACAGGACAATTTTTGAGAAGATGAATGTACACTGCTTTAGGGGAACCAATTGAGGATGTCCTTAAAAATCTCCTTCAAAATGGTCTCATCACACTTGAGGACTCTAAGCCATATGATCTAGGGTAGTTTAAACTTTCATGGTGGGATGATAATGCTTTCTATGACAATTATTGGGCTAAAGGGCATAAAACATCTTCTTGTTGACAACTAAGGAACATTGTCCAAGACCTCATTGAAAATCAAGTAATTGAAGTGGGTGGGCCAAAATTTGCATCTAATGCAGACCATACCATTCACAAGAACCCATTGCAAGACCATGGTTCTAATAAAGCCTCCACATCAAGACCCAAGACTAGTAACAATCAAGCCAATTATGCTCGCTCTACATTCGATTATTCAAGAGGAACCACTATTAATAATGTCTGAACCAATGATGAATATGTCAATACCATAACTATCAAAAGAGAACCTGACTACAATGCCACTACTCAAAGTAGAAAAATCACCATAGCTGGTCCACCTCCTAGGAAACCAAAGCTTACAATACCTGGTCCATTCGCAAAACAACCATAGTCAAGCCCATCCACAAAACAATGTCAACCTAAGAGTCACTTTAACCTTATTGACCAGCTAGGCAAAACCCCTGTGCAGATTTCCATACTCGAATTGCTTCGCATTTCTCCCACACATAAGGCAATACTTGACAAAACCTTGCAAGAGTCCTCTGTCTGGCAAGATATTGATATCAACCGATTTGAGGCCATTGTGGGATACATCACTACACCTCATCATGTAACATTTTATAATCAAGATTATTCATCACCCAAGAACAACCATAATGACACATTATACATCAAAGTTTTCATCCATAAGCACAAGGTCAGAAGAGTTTTAGTAGATGGCGGAGTAGGATTGAACATATGCTCCTTAAAACTACTTAAGGCTTTAGGATTTTCTAATGCTTGTGTAGATGCTACAAAGAGCATAGTCATAAAGGCATATGATGATGAAGAAAGTTCCTCTCGAGGTGTGCTCACTCTTCCCATCAGAGTTGGGCCGGTCATTGTAGACACAACTTGCCAAGTCCTAGATCTATAATTACACAGTAAAATCTTGCTTGGATGACCTTGGATTCATGCCCTCAAGGTCGTTCCCTCCACATATCACCAATGCTTTAAATTCCCCTTTGACGACACGAGAATCACCATACATGGAGACCCTGACCCCTTTCAGTATTGCACCAATCTAAGGGGTATTTCTGAAAATCAAGTACCCATCAACCAAGAAGCTTCAAGCCCTTCTTCTTCCAAATACATTGATCCGTCCACACTCGCATCATCATCCACATCCATTCCTCCCACATCTTCTATCATGCCACCATCTTCCTTGCTTCCTAAGGCTACGTCCAATGTCAAGATATAGGACCTAGGCTATGGAGAATTCAAATTGAATACGACATATAGCATCACATCAATACCCAAGTCTCCTAAGGTCTATGGTCGACCATGTTTCATAATGGAACCAAAAGAAATTTTCAAAGTTCCACCAAAAATAGTTTTCATAAAATGGGGATATATGAACAATGAAGACATTGGTGACATATTAGGATGGATTTATAAAGAAACACAAGACTTACCCCCATTACCAGTTAAGATATATGGAAAAAGTTATGACATAATGAAGGAAAAAGGCTATGATGGTACTAGTGGCCTTGGTAAGAATAAAAAAGGGATGTGAGAACCTTTAATGTCATCTAAAAGACCAAAACTTATTGGATTAGGGTATGGATTGCTCGACAATGACGATTGACATACCAATGGACTTTCGAGTGAGATCGTGAATGCTTTGGAAAGTTTCGAGACCATTAAGGAATCCCTTACCGAAACTAACTCCCATAAGTTGGAATTTGGCTCCCAAAGATCCCTAAGCAAATGTTGCCTTGATGACTTTTTCCTTGAACTTGGAGAGCTTACCTCTGAACAAAGATTTTGGAAAAAGATCAAAATTGATCAAGCGTCAAATAATGATAATCCTAAGATCCCAAGGAAACGAGAAAATTGGGTTAGGTTCTTTTTCCCAAGGAACCATGACATGCCAAAATCCTCTTCCAAGCCCATGGACCCTCATCATGACATACCTATCCCACCGTCTGAACCTAATAGCCATCAGTTGGATCCATCCAAATTTCCACATGACACTGATGACCATGACTCTGAGTCCTTCATCCCCTACTTTTCTAAGGAATATGAGACAAGTGAAGGGGAATATTGGATAGAATCCGATGTGGAATTGGATGATGACAATTTCATTTATAATGTCTCTGAATCTGTCTGCATGCTTTCTACATCCTCCCCTCAATTCACCAATACTAACGATGGAATTTCCTTATTCTACCTGCAACTAATCGATTGGGACCAACAAGGCCCACTAGCTATGGATATATTTCATAATGATGAGGCCATCACAGAATTTATGGGATTACGTGAAGGCATACATAGTGGTGATCACAAGGTTGGATTTGACATTGACCTAGATTGTACAACTTACTTTGGGGAGATTGCTCCATCCTCCAGTCGCAAAATGAAAAGTAAAAATAAGAAAAAAAATGAAATGTCTTTATGTGAAAACCAAAAGGCACCTTCTAACGACAAAATAGTAAAAATAAAGGATGTGTATGTGGGTGAAAACCTCTCCGAGGCACCCAAGGATGGATGACTGGAATTTCTTCCTGTGACTCAAGAGAAATCAACCATGCTCATAGAGAACATTATGGAAATAAACATATCAACAATAGAAGATCCTAAGATGGTCCTCTTGGAAACCTCTTTGATAGAGGAAGAGAAGCCCCAGTTTCAAAAATTCTTCTCAGAGCATAAGGTCAACTTTGCATGGTCCTATGTCGACATGCCTGGGTTAGATCCAAAACTTTTCTTGCACCATTTTCCATTGTTTCCAGATGCCAAGCCAATAAAACAAAAGTTGCAAAAGATGCACCCATAGATTACTTTGTTAGTCAAAGCAGAACTTAAAAAATTGTTAGACGTGGGTTTCATATGGTCCATAGACTATGTTGAATGGATATCAAATCTTGTGCTTGTCACAAAGCCAAACGGTCAAATCCACATCTACACATATTTTCAAGACCTAAATAAAGCATTTCCAAATGATGATTTTCCCTTGCCCAACATAGACATCATAGTAGATCTCACAACAGGATATGAGATATTGTCCCTCATGGATGGTTTCTCAGGTTACAATCAGATTCGTATTGCCCCAAAAGACCAACATAAAACAATAGTCACTTGTCCTTGGGGTACATAGTGCTAGAATGTCATGCCTTTTGGTCTCAATAATGCAGGTGCCACGTATTAGAGAGCTATGACCACAATCTTTCATGACATGATGCATAAGATAAGGGAAGATTACATGGATGACCTTTTGGCTAAATCATTGACAAGAAAAGATCATTTGAATGTGTTAGACAAGATTTTTAAGAGACTGGAAGAATATAAAGTCTGACTGAATCCTAAGAAATGTGTCTTTTGTGTAAAATTTGGAAAACTTTTGGGATACATAGTTTCTCAAAGAGGCATTGAAGTCAATCTAGCTAAAGTGAAAGCCATCTTATACATGCCTCCTCCCAAAGGAATAAGTGAACTCAGGACATTACATTGCAGGCTACAATCAATCTGATGCTTCATAGCACAATTGGCCAACAAATGTCAACCATTCCAATATCTTCTATGCAAGGGAATCCCCTTTGTGTGGATAGATAAATTCCAAGAGGCCTTTCATCAAATAAAAGACTACCTACTATCACCACCAGTCCTTATGCCTCCTATTAAAGGAAAACCTATAATTTTATACATCTCTGCCACTACTTCAGCACTAGGGGAATTACTAGCACAAAATGACTAGGAAGAGAAGGAAAAGGCCATATATTACATTAGTTGGACATTGGTAGGATATGAGCTGAATTACTCATCAATTGAACGTGCTTGCCTAGTAGTTTTCTTTGTTTCTCAGAAGCTAAGATACTATATGTTGAATCATAGGACATAGTTGGTAGCAAAGATTGACCCTCTAAAATATCTATTGAGATGCGCAACATTGATAGGATGTCTGGGAAAATGGGTCATGATTTTGAGTGAATATGACATCTAGTATGTAGAGTGAAAGGAAATAAAGGGACAAGTGATAGTAGACCAACTGGCAGACACACCTATACAAAGTGATCATCCCTTAGTGGCATATTTCCTAGATGAGTCAATATTTCATACAAAACCTAAGTCACCTTGGAGGCTATACTTTGATGGATCAAATACTAGTCATGGCTTAGGGGCATGAATACTATTCATCACCCCTCAAGGAGACTCCATCCCTAAGTCTTTCTGCATTGCTTTTCCATGTAAAAATAATGTGGTGGAATACAAGAAACTTGTCACATGGCTTAGAATGGCAATAAAATGGAAAATCAGAACACGCTTCATGTTTATGGAGATTCTTAGCTAGTCATCAACCAAGTTAACGATGACTATGACACTAAGGACAAGAAATTAATGCCCTACAAATGAATGATTGACAATTTTTAGACATATTTTCACATGTTGACTTTTGAGAAAGTTTCGAGAGCACAAAACAAGGTAGAAAATGCAATGGCTATGATTGGATCTCTACTAGATATTCCAAGCAATATGCCTCAATTGGAATTCTTGGTAGAATATATTTTGGTCCCCGCCTATGACATTCCCAAATCAGAGATGGTTTGTGAGCTTGTTGGTCCCAATTCTCCTTGGTATCAAGATATTTATGACTACCTCAAGTCCCAAACTCTTCCCCCCAACCTGTCCAATAACCAAACAAAGTCCTTTATCCAAAAAGTGGCTAAATATGCCATCATCGGTGACACCCTCTACCACCATAGCTTTGATGACACCCTCCTTCGATGTCTTGACACCAATGAAGCATGCACAACCTTACGCAAAGTACATGAGGGTATATGCAGGTCTCATTCAAGTGGTCCTACTCTATCAAAAAAGATAACGATACTTAGGTATTACTAGTTGACCATTGAGAAAGACACACTTGAATATGTTAGGACTTGTCGCCAATGTCAGATACATAATGATTTAATTCATGCTCCAGCACAAGAGTTTTGACTGATTACATCTCCATATCCCTTCACATGGTGGGGACTCGACCTCGTGGGCAAGATCCATCCTACCTCTTCCAATGGCCACAAATTCGTGATCACTACCACTAAGTATTTTACTAAGTGGATCGAAGCCATCCCCCTAACATACATAACTGGATTTTTTTTTTCCAAATTCACTCTCAACTACTTCATTTGTTGGTATGGTATTCTGCAGTCCATCATCACTGGCAACAGACATCCGTTCAAAAATTAAGACGTTCATGAGTTATGTGAGTGATTCCATATCCAACATCATTTCTCTATGCCATATTACTTGCAAGGAAATGGTCAAGCTGAGGCATCCAATAAAACCATCCTCAAAATTCTCAAAAAGACTATCAATGACATTTGTCATGACTGGCATATTCAACTTAACCCTGCTTTGTGGGCTTAGCGCACCAGCATCTGCATGCCCACAAGAGCCACTCCATTCACTCTAGTCTTTAGAGTTGAAGCCATATTTCCCATTGAGGTCAAAATTCCCTCCTTATGAGTCTCCATGAAGGGTTTGATAGATGATGAAGAATACAAACAGTCATGACTACATGAGTTGGAGTTGTTAGATGAAAGAAGGCATAATTCCCTTAACCATTTATAGGCGTATTAGAATCAGTTTTGTTGTAGTTACAACAAAAGAGTCATGGTCAGGAATTTTGACATTGGCAATTTAGTCCTTATGTAGAATCCAAAGAATTAGGCTAACAGAGAAAACTCGGGCAAGTTTGAACCAAATTGGCTAGGTCCTTACGTCATCATCTCCTCTTTTGGTTCTAGATCATATTAGCTAGCTACTTTAGATGATGAACAACTAACAGATCCTATCAACATTCTATATCTTCGCAAGTTCTATGCATAGCATCAGAAAGTCAGGCTGAATACCTTAAAATTACAAAAAAAACTAAAAAATATTAAAAAAGAATCGTCTCCCTAATGAAAACCTAGCAAGCAGGGGTCTTGGTGACACCAAAAAAAAAAGAAAAAGTGACAAAAATAGTAAAGAGAAATATTTTTCTAATAGTTAAAACTTGGTAAACAGGTGCTTTGGATAAGTACCATGGTGAAAACTTGGCAAACAGGCGCCATGCGTAGTCAATCATTGCTCTTCCATCTACTGTCACTTTATCTACCTTGGCCCATAATAAAACACATTTTTTCTGTCACTACCACGACACTTGCCATGAAATTACACCCTTCGTTTCATGATTGACAAACAGTTGACATCAAGTCTTGCATACTATTCATCTATCATCCCATGCATATCCTTTTCCCATCTTTCAAATTTGGCTAAGTCTTGGGCCTAACTAGGGTCAAACTTTTATCATGTGATTGCAGTGGGTATCGCACACAGTATCGGCAATTGTAAATGTCCTAAAAAAAAAAAAACATTAAAAAGTCCTGAAAAAAAGACAAAAACATCATAAAAAGTCCTAATAAAAGACCTAAATTTTTTTTGAAAAATGTCTTGAAGAAAGACCTAGAAAATTCAAAAAAATTCCTAAAGAAAGATTTAAAAATTGGAAGACATCCTGAAGAAAAAATCAAAAAAGTCAAAATGTGTCAAGAACACAAATATAGAGTCATATTTTATCCACTCAAGTCAAGTCGGTCAGTCTTGGTCATTTGGTTGAACTACGTTGTCTCTGCGCTTTTACTACGTAGGCAAGGCTCAACTTTGACCCCCGAGACATTAGGTTAGTCCGTTTAGGTTTGTCAACATTAAAATCATGATTCAATCTTTGGTCATCAAGATAAAGTCATTGGTCATGTTGAACTGCGAGGTCTCTGAGTGTATGATGTAGGCAAGGCCATTTTTTGATGAGCCCCTGAGGCTGCACTAGGTCAGTCCATTAGGGTTCATGACATTGCACTAGCACACACGTCAAAAGGCTTTCAATTCAAACAGGTCATTTCGAAACAAGCAAAAAAAACTTTGGCAATCCTTTAATAAACATGTCACACAAATCAGCATGTCAACATTGGCATGTAGTCAAGCTCAGTCAAAATTCAGTCTATTTCAGTCAAAACAAGTCAAACCTAGTCACACAATCAACTCTTGGTTGTTCTTCAGATGTTTCCTTCTGAAGGATTACCTTTGTCATTTATTTATACCTTAGGATGTGTCCTTCCTAGGTATTGTCACCGTCACCTATCACTTCGAGGAATCCTCCTAACACTCGGGGATTGGTCCTCTTGACATCAAAATTATTCAGGGTGTGTCCTTCCTGAATTTGGCAACCTTTGACATTTCGACACTTCGACATCATTGAACATGACATCCTTGACATTCAAGAAATTTGGCACCATTGGACACTCGACATCGTCAAACTTGGCATCTTGACATCCAACACTTGGCATTCAGACACACTTGGCACTAGTCTTTGGCTTTTTCATCATGCTACTAGTTTCTCAGCGATGTCCTAACAACATGATTTAGAGAAGCAGGGACGTATCATGATGATTGTCTTGTCTTATCTTTTTGGTAGTCATGTTGCTAGTTCCTCGAGGATGTCCTGGTAACAGGATTTAGAGGAGCAACGACGTTTCATGACTTTTCTTTCTTTTTTCTTTTTTTTATGCTTGTGGTTGGCTGCGACAAAAGGACAGGGGCAATTGTGCTCTTAATATGAGTCATGATCATCCTTGTCTGTGACTACTTGTCTCATGTGATGGTACAACCTTGCACATCATCAATCTATGTCATATCATGGATTCCTATAGTAATATGTTGAAGGATTTGGTATCTGCATTAACATTCATCTCCTTCTATCTTATCCTTTTGTCTCGTCCATTTTACGATGATATCCTGTGAAATAAAAAAACATAAGTGCATACATGATCATATAGGCATTGCATTAGGTCCATACATACATCATATATATCATCATATCATAAACATTGCATCACATATTTCATCATACATATGAATTCATGCACTTAACATAATCACAAAACATGACAGCCATTTGAATACAGTACATATATCATCATCATCCATGGCATAATATCATCATGACATATAAATAAAACATCACATCATCATGGCATCACATTATACAATCATCATAGACATCATCAATGCATAAGTCACATAGGCATCACATGGTAATCATATCTACATCATCCTGATGATCATCACATAAACATACATCATAATGCATAAATCACATCACATCACATAACACATATTGGCCGCATCAAAACTGCATCATATATATATCACCTCAAAAAAATCATGTCACAGGATAGAGTCACGAGATATCCCAAAAATAAGAGCTCGCAGGCTTGATGGTCAAACTAAAAATGTCATAAGTGTCTGAATGCAAGATAATAAATAACATGGCTATGTTGCACTCTCCTCATCCCCTCGAGGAGAAGATCTAGGGGATTGATGCTCTATCAAGGGAACGAATGTCATCATAGTAACCTATGCTTGGGAAGCTGATGGATCTATAACTATAGCCTGTGTGTGAGAAACTAAGGGAACTGTCGCTGATGGCATCATCTCGACTGTAACATGCATCTGCGAGGACACTGTGATTGAAGGGTCTATCACTGGTGGCTGGTTGTGTTTGGACCTGTGCTCTAATCCAAATAACTTGTGACTCTGCCCCGACCTATGACTTGAGGCATGCTTGTGGGAATGACTACACTTGTACCCTAATGACTACCCTAAAACCCTAAAAATGACACATAAATTATAAAATCACAAAGCAAGATAAGAGTACGTACTACTGGCTCTGAGCCCTCTGGTCACCTGTAGGTCCGCATGATCTCCCCACGATACTCAATCACTAGAATCACCATCGTCGCTAAAGTCCTCCTCGCTTTGAGCTCTCAAAATTACTAAGGTGAAAAGTGAAAATGAATTGACTTTTACCTATTTATAAGGGAAAAATGGCATTTGTCAAACCTTTTATTATAGGAAGCTCTTTTGACCGACTTTGACTACCTTTTTGGTTGCTTTGAACTCCTCGAAATCTGAAACCCTTCGCACCATTGCTTTTCCAGTCATCAAAGTAACTTGTCGGGACACTTTCCAATTTTTTCTATCACCGACCCAAAATTTGAAAATTCTCCCGAGGGGGCATAGATATTCCCTACCTTTGTTGGGGCATGACTTTGACTTATTTTCTTTGTCACAATGCGACAGCCTACATTATGACAAAGAAGGGAAAAATGTAGACACATAAAAATGACCTAGGCCTACAAGCTCTATTTTTCACCTTTTCTTCCTAGCATAATTAAGACATTTTAATTATGCCCTTGGTCCACTTTCTATTATTAATTAAATAACTCATAATTATTTAATTAATTCATGTCCTTTTATTCCTCTTGATTATTTAAATAAATAAATTTTATTTATTTATTTAATGCATCACTAATTGTCTAAAATCTTCTCATAATTAAATAAATTTCTTAATTTATTTAATCATCTTTATTCGTTATGTCTTCTCAATTGTTAAATAAATGAATTTTATTTATTTATTTAATGTCACTAATTCTTATAATTAAATAGATTTATTAATTTATTTAATTATTGGCTACCTTCTCTAAATTAAATAATTATCTTTAATTATTTAATTTCCTTATTTAATATTTCCCTCATTTTAAATAAAATTAATTATTTAAAATGATCTCACATTGTTAACTACCACTTCTTCTAGTAAATAATCCAAAATCAATTATTTACTGTCACATAAATCCATATTTTTGAATTGATTTTAATTCAAAAATGGTAATCTTCTTCCATAAATCAAGTAATTGCTAAAATTATTGATATTTTGAATCTTATCTTTCTGTCCAATCTTTATCTTCTTGACTTTTCAAATCTTATCCTTTTGGCTAATCTTTATCCTATTGTCACATTTATTCTCAACCGTCGATGCAATTTTCTCAAATTGCATCTTGGCCACTCATTTTAGATTTTTTCCCTAACCCTAATTATGGGTTGTCACACGCAATCTTGACCTTTGATTTTAGGCTTTCATCAACTTTTAATCCTAGCCATCCATCCAAAATTTCATTTTCTATAAAATGCCAAATTTTCTCACATTTTGGATTTATGACAACTTCTTGATACTTCATTTTGGCATAATTGTTGAGTCTTAGGCAATCTTATATTCTTGTCATAGGCTTTATTTTGGCATAGTTTAGGCATTAGTTCAATGTTTATCATTTGCATGATAGTATTATAGTCATTTTAAATACTTCAAAATCCTTCTTAGGACTTTGTCATTGTCTTTGTCATTAAATTGCTCGTACATTGAATCTGAGGGCAACACATTTTTCCAACAAGTTAGAAGGTGTAATGGAGATCAACCATGGAGATTGAAGACACTTGGTGAGCTTGTTTCATTTTTTGTTTTTCATTTATTTTCCTTTGCACTTCATTACTTTATTTGAGGTTTTGTGTTTATGATCTAATCATGCTAATCTTAAGAAATTTCTCATTGATACATATCCCATAACGGTACCAAATCTCTTATCATGAATCGTCTTGGCCTAGTCTTCTTATCGAAAATTCTCTTAACCTTGGCCTTGTGTATTGTAATCTTTTCCACCATTTCACTCCTTTGTTCTTAAATTTTAGAGAGGTACAAAATCCTCTTCTCCAAAGCATCACAAAACTCTTGATCCTCTATCACATTTTGTAACTTATTAATTGACAATTCCAGTGGGAGAGTCAAGGCACTACCTATTCCATATACCAACTCAAAAGGAGGCATGCCTATAGCTTTCTTTGGGGTTTTCCTATATACCCACAACGCTTCAAAAAATTTCTTGTGCCAATCTTTCTAGTTCTCATCCACCAACTTCTTAATAATATTGACTAGATTCTTGTTACTGGATTCTTCCTACCCATTTCCTTGAGGATAATAATCAATAGAATGAGACAAAGAGATTTGGTACTCATAATAGAAAATAATAATTTTGTTGGAGGAAAAGTTGGAAGCATTATCTGTAACTAACTTGTAAGGAACTCCAAACCTAATTAGAATATTTTCCTTGATAAAATCACATACTACTTCTGAAGTTGTCCTCTTAATAGGAATCACCTCCACCCACTTGGTAAAGTAGTCTATAACAGTAAGGATGTGTGTATGCCCACCACTTGACTAAGGACTGATAGGTCCTATGAAATCCAAACCCCATTTTTGAAAAGGTTCTTCGATCACCACAAACCTTATTGGAAGTGTTGCCAACTGAGGTTTTCCTACAAATTGTTTACACTTCTCACATTTTTCCACCCAATAATATGTGTCCTTAAACATCTCAGGGCAGTAGTAACAATGTCTAAAAATTTTGAAGGCAGTCAAGTAGGTACAAGAAGCTGGGTCCACAAAGAGGGGAAGCTTTGGCCAAAAAATGTTGAATAAAACGAGTACTCATTTAGGAATGGTAACCTGAGCCCAAATGGGTCCATGTTCTAAAAATAGAATGGGTACCTATTTAAAAACAGCTACCCATTCTAAAAATAAATAGGTACCCATTTTGAAATGGGTACCATTCAAAAAAAAGAAATTGATTTTTTTTAGAATGAGTACCTGTTCTAAAAACCTTTCAAAAAGAGAATTTCCAAAAATAGAAATTTTTTAAAATGGGTACCCATTTTTAAAAATTTCCAAAAATATATATTTTTTAAATGGGTACCCATTCTAAAAAAATTCTATTTTTGGAAATTTTTAGAATGGGTACTCGTTCTAGCTTTAAAGAATGGGTACCCATTCTTTAAAGCTAGAATCCCCAAGCCACTTTTTGCTTGGGTTTTAGGCTCGAGAAAGGTTTAGCAACAAAATGGGTACCCATTCTTTAAAGCTAGAATCCCCAAGCCACTTTTTGCTTGGATTTTAGGCTTGAGAAAGGTTTGGCAATTCAACCCTTAGCCTTTGACCTACTACTAAAAAACTAAGGAAAATTCAAGAGAAATGTCCAACATTAGCAATATAGTTGATGGATTTTTTTTTAGAATTAATCTATGAAATTAAAACCCATTATAGATCACAATGTCTAGTTTCTAAATATATAATTTTTGTTAAGATTCAATTATGTTTTCTATTTTTAATTAATTTCTAAGAAAACTAGTCCATAAACTTGAAATATCAAGCTTTTTTAAATTTTTAATAACTATTTTTCTATTATTTTTTTTGTAAAAAAAATTATATGACATAAATCTTTAAAAGTTATCTACACAATGAAAAAATAATTCAAAAAAAAATAGTTTAGGTCCAATTATGATGTCCATACACGTTGATTTTTAGAAACAACAATTAAGGCCAATAAAAATTCAATAAAAAAATATTCAAAAAATTACAAAAAGATATCCTCATAAATATTCATGCTGTTACATATCTTTCCCTAAAAGGAATTAGAAAAAATAATTTTATTTAGGTTAAAAAGTGGTGTTTGTACACATGCATGGTATCGTAAAAAGTTATGACTTTTAAAAAGTGGTTTTTATACATTCATATTAAAATTTAATTTCTATCATCTAGGTATTAGAATAAATTACATATTTGGAAACTAGATTCAAGATTCTAAGTTTCATCTTACTAACTTTTTTTAAGATTCATTGTGTAAGTGCTTCAAATTTTCAGTCCAAGTGTGACAAATTCTGAAAAAAACAAAAATACTTCCATTTTTTGAGCTTTTTGTGGACTCAACTTCTTGCATAATCCCAATCATAGTAGAAGAGGCATGTACCCCCCACACTTCCTTGTGAAAGGTCTCTAATAATCTTTCCTACTAATTTTTACAATCAACATATTTAAGAAATGTGCCATCTAATCCCTTCTTATACAAGGTATCTTCCCAAATGGCATACTTAGTTGCTTTCAGCTTGAGGTTCCTTCTTTCCTTTGGGGATAAATGCTTTGGGTATTCTCCATATATGAGGTAGTATTCAATATTTGAAAACCATTCATCTTGGAGACTAACCATTAGCACCATAGGGAGATTGTCATCATCATCTTTTTTAGGTTGATCCTTAACCATCAATTTACATAATTCTCACCTCTAATTAGCTTAGCAACTTAATATCTATATCATACTTCCACACTTTAGCTATCCACCCCCATCTTCTATTGCAACCAATATCTTGTTGAGTGAGTATACTGTTATTAGCAAGGTATGGTACATAAATAATTGAATGAGAATGCAATATGTAAAAATGGAACCACTTAACTACTTTGATGACTACAAATGCATGTTTCTCAATTTGAGAATAGTTGAGCTCATGTTTCTTCAAGGGTACACTCATAAAATAAATGGGTTCCTAAATATTCTAATCATTAGCTTGAAGTAGGATGGCAGACATTGTATGTTCAAAAGCATAATAATAGATAATGAAATCCTTGTTGAAATCTGGTTGAACTAAAATAAGGGCACATGAGATAGCTTCTTTAATTTCTCTAAAAGCTTGTTTTCCAACTTCATTCCATTTGAAAATCTATTTCTCTTTCATCATATCCACTATATCTTTGGTAATCTTTAAGAAGTCTGAGACGAATTTTCTTATAAAATTAACTTCACCAAAAAATGATTCAACCTAAGTCTTATGAGAAGGTAAAATCAGCTACAAAATAGCCTTAACTCTCTTTGGATCTATTTTAATTCCTTCCTTTGATACTATATACCCAAAAATCTTACCTTTAGTGACCCCAAAAATTGACTTCTTAGGATTTAGAGAGATTCCATGTTCCTTACACCTCTGAAGAACTTGTTCCAAATCTTTCAAATGATCCTTCCTCTTTTTGGAGAACACAGTTAGATCATCTAGATAAATGACAATAATTTTATTCCTAAGATCACCAAAGGATAGATCTATCACTCTTTAGAAGGTGGATCTAGCATTAATGAGTTTCAAAGGCATTCTATTAGAGGAAAAAGTTTCCCATGGAGTAATAAATGTTATTTTATGTTGATCTTCCCTTGCAATACTAATCTGATTATATCTCAAGAAGTTGTTGAGCATGGGCATCATGTCTAACCCCACCACTATTTTTAGATTATGATCCATCATGGGAAGTGGATAATTGTCCTTTAAAGATGCCCAATTAAGATTCCTAAAGTCCACACAAATCCTTATCTACCTATTTTTCTTCTGAACCAAGATGATGTTGGCTACCTGTAGCATAGAAAATGTATCTTTGGAAATTTTCATGCTCATTTGGGTCCTTCTTCTGGATGTTTACCTAGTTTTACCTTGATTTAATGTTGTAATCTGGTCAACACATTCACATTAGCTCTTGGGCCCTTGTGAATCAATAAGAACTTTATGATGCCTTGCAAAAGTGTTGTGAAGTGTTGTAACACACCTTCACACTTTTCTAGGATCTTATTAATGCATTTCACCTAAATAACTTCTTTTTATCACTTACCAATCCTTATTTCAAAGTGTTGTAAAGTGTTGTAACAAACTTTCACACTTTTCTACACTTTTCATCAATAATTTGACCCTTTCTTATGCTTTAATTGACCTCATCTTACACTTACAAGCCTTACTTAAGTGTATTTTGGAAAATAGTACTGATAAATAGGGTGAAGCCACAATAGTGGTTTACAATTTGATGGAGGGAGGAAAACTGAGAAAAAATGACCCCATGGCAAAAAAAGTGATTTTGGGGGTTCGTACGAACCTATAAGTTCGACCGAACCAAAGGGGTTCGACCGAACCCCTTAAAATTTTTGCCGCCAAAAAACAAAAAAAATGCATATGAAAGGGGTTCAAGGGAACCCCATTGAAGAGGTCCGCTTGAACCAGGTTTCGAGCGAACCCTGGTTCGAATGAACCCCTATGGGTTCGCTCGAACCCCTAAGGGTTTGTACGAACCCCCTAAATCCTCATCCCCTCCCTGAGACACAAAAAACCTAAATTTTGGCACTTTAGAGCTTTGGTCAAGGATGAAAATGGAGGAATCTTTACAAACCCAATTAGAAATAGGTAGTCCTCAGAATGAGCTATCCAACAAATATAATTTTAATATGTTTTGGTTTTATTATGTATTTGTTTTTTAGTTTTAATAAACATAGGCTTTTCATCAAAAACAAAGGTCTTTGTTCTGCACATGTGGAAAAATAGCAAATTATCAAAAAAAAATTGAAAAATATGAGTGCACCAGATATTGAAGTCCTTGATCCAACAAAATAAATAAATTGAATTTCAATATATACAAAAAATGTTATGCATTATACAGTCACGCTATGTCTGAATTATAATTGGTTTGACTTCGAAACTTGGTTAAAGAAAAAATATTCAATAAAAAACTGTCTAACCAAGTGGAAGCACTAGATATCCGAGTTACAAATCTAAATTTGAAAGAATTATAATTTTATCCTTTATGGAAAAATAGTTATACGTTATACGGTGTGCGTCACTTTTTAAAAATGTTGTTTTCTAAAAAAAATAGTTTTTCATGGGAGATGGAAAAAGAAGTGCAATCTGATTCCAAAAATTTTGAAAAAAATATTCTTAGAATCTACAGACAAAATGTGACGAGACTCTAGTTTGCATCATCTTCAAATTCTTCACTGTTTAGCTGCTATAGGTGTCTGAATGTGAAGATTTAGTTAAAAATAATAATTTCAATGTCCAGTTTGGTAGAAAATTGTAAACCACTATTGTGGGATCACCCAACATCATTTAATGCACTTAATTTTTGACACCCACTTAAAATTCCTATGTGGGACCCATTTTCCACTAGGGGTGAATGAGTCCCCTTTGGCACAAAAATCAAAATTATTTCAAAATTCTAGTGGTTTATTAATTTCTAAGACCTAAGGTTGGCCTGTGATGTGGTATTTTTGGGAAATTTTACATAATCAAGTATAAGTATAGGATTTTTCCTCTCATTTCACCCCCATTCATTCACTCAATCATTCAATCAATTATCAATCATTCACTTAACCACTCTAGGAATTTCAAAGTCTACATCCATTGGAGCTTCTACTTGCATATCTTCAAATTTCTACTTCAAGGGTTTGGTGAGTTGTAGCATTGCATATTGTTCATTCATCATTCTCTTTTCATTTCATTTCATTTTAAAGGGTTTAATTACCAAACTAGGGTTTTCCAAGGCAAACCCCTATTCTCTAACCCTCAACAATTTTTCCCCTCTTTGCATGTGTTTTGCAGGTCTAGTGTGTAGATTTTTCAAAGAGAAAGGTGAGAAAAGTTGTTAACAATTGGTCAAAGTCATTCAAAGTGGTCAAAGCCCTAATAGAATTTTGGAGAACACTTACAAGTCAAACTCTACTATTTCAGATCCAGAAACCTATCAGGAGCCGAAGTGTAGACCAGGAGCTACAAATTGCACTTTTGAATTTCTTGAAATATGGAAGTGGACTAAGTCACTCAGCTTGGTGTATGAGTTCTTTTGCTAGACCCAAAATAGATATTTTGTAGTTCTAAGTACCCAATTGTTTGAAACTTGTTCCAGTAAAATCTCCTTGAAACAAGACTAAGTCACTAGGTAGCTTGGCGTATGAGTCCCAATTGGATTCAATAGTGACTTCTATAGGATTCCAAAGCTCCTCTCCATCACTTTCCAGCTTCCAGGTGCACATCTTCAATTTCATTAATTTATGTTATAGTTTGTTAGCATATTTAGTTCACTTTGCATATCATAGCGTGTTTTCAAACATCTTGCATTTCATTAGTTTTGCATTAAGAATCAATATTTATATCAATCAATTGCATCTAGGACATTACCCTTAGACATATTTCAATCATCTTTGCATTCAAATCTCAAGGCAATATTCTTGAGTGAGCCATTAAGACTTTTGGATACCTCTCATTTTAGGTGCAAAACCTTAGAAGTGTAATAGAGCCCATATCCAAAAATATTTGGTTCATTTTGGTGAACTTGCATTTAGAGCATCATTTTTCTAATTTAGAGTGCATTTACACCTTAGGAATAGCTTACATTAGCATTGCATTGCATTTTGCATTGTTTAATTTGCATTCTAAGGTTTCCAAATTTGCATTAGTGAAAAGCTCATCTAGCTTGCATTTTTACATTTCATTTCACTAAAAATCAACAAAATTCTACATTTTCATGTCATACCTACATCAAAAAACATAAAAAGCATAAAAACCAATTAAAAAATTTTGAAAATTTTCAAAAAAAATCACTACCTAGACTCATTCACCACCCTGGGTGACTTAGTCGAGTTGCATATTTTACATTGAATTTTCTGTCATTTATAGTTCATTTTTTGAGTTTCTACTTGTTGTTGCATTTTAGTTTTACTTTCCAAAATTTTATTTTTAAGCATTTCATTCTTGTTAGTTTACATTGCATTTGCATTTACCCCACATTTAGAAGCCTTTGCATGAGTGTTTGGTGTCCTATTGCTAATAGCTTAGTGAGAAGAAGTTCAAGACTCATGCCATTTCATGATAACATAATTGTTTTGGATCTTTGGTTATCCAGAGCTTCCACTCCTAGTATGGACAATAATGCACTAGGCATGGTAATAGCCTTAGCAACTCTTTTCCTTCAAGTAGTATGCATGTTGAATCAAGAACTAATGATATCCCACAAGAGAAAATCATTCAAATTCATGAAGACTTAGTCCACTTGCAACACCAAGTTAGCCTTGAAAAACATTTTGCTATTGCAATTCCTACCATAGAAGTCACTGCATGCTTGAAAGTGATGAAGGCCTTGACCTTGTGAAAAACATAGTTTAAATATTTGGAAAACATCTTCCTTCAACACCTAGTGATCCTACACCAACAAATAATATTTCCAACCAAGGAGGAACTCAAATTCCTCCTCCCTCAACAGTAGCATCAATACCTACCTATACCACTCCTCAAATCACAACAACAATGCAACAAGTTAGTAATGTGATTCCTTCTGTGGGTATTCCTACTAGAATCCATAGTTCCTATGTGGCATCACATGTTCTATTTTCCACCACATTACCACCTATAAGCATTCCATTCACTTTCTCTCCTAGTACATATATCCCATCACCACTTTCACTTCCACCTCATACCACTTCTACTAATCGTCTCATAACACAACTTTTCCAAACCATTTCCTTTATGCAAAAAAACATCTCCACCATAAACCAAAATCAGAATGGTCCACCCACATATTATGTTCAAAACATCCCATTGTCTTTGGAAATATTGTGAACATCGATGCCAAAAGGAGTAGAGATTACTAGATTTGAGAAATATGGAGGGAAGGGCAATCCTTCTAACCATGTTAATGCTTATACTACCTTATGTAGTGATTTTGTCCTTGATGATAAACTGTTCCCTAGGACTTTAAAAGACACAACCTTGGAATGGTTCTCATCTTTACTGAACAATTCAATTCATTCATTTAATCAACTTTTTCATGCATTTATAAATCATTTCCAACTGCATATGACTCCCAAGAGGACCTTGACTAATTTGATTTGATGCAAGAAAAATGAGGAAGAAAAGATAACTAATTTTATCTCATGCTATCAATTGCTTTATTCCCAAATTGATGTCAAGATTTCTAACCCACACCTTCAAAATATGTTTATCAAAATCTTGCAAACTAAACTTCAAGAAAAACTCACTATGATGAAATTCCCCTCCATGCACTTGTGTACCGCCCTTTGTGATTATCACAATTTAGTTAGTAGTCGAGATACAAGGTCCACTTCTAGCTAAACTGAGAAATTTGAGCTTGCCAACCTAAACAAATCCCAACCATTTAGAAATCCAAACAAAGGGTTCCTTCAATTCAATCCCCCTCAACCTACACCTCCAACTGTGAATAACCAAATAGTAGTTGTTAAAACCACAGTGCCCTTTAGTTATGGATATCTGAAAAGACAATTCACACCTTTACCTGACACCCTTCATAACACAATGTCCCAACTTTTACAACAACAAATGATTACCTTGGCTACCGTCAAAGCACCTGATCCTACTAAGCCTTTACCTTCGAACTTTAAATCTATTGCTTATTGCCACTATCATCGAAAAAATGGACATGACACAAAACATTGTAAGCATCTTAAACACCTTATGTAAGACCTTATTGAATCTGGCCATCTATCCATTATAGGTGTTAATGATCAAGGTAATAAGTCTACTGCCCCTCCAAATCAAAACTTGCAAATTTTCATAGATCCAATGCCCAAACATAATATTTCATTTGTCAAAGCTAGTGAAACTACAAAGAATGATGTGATGAATGTGGATACAGATGATGAACATCTTGATCCTATCCCCAGACATATTACCCATGTTAATCCTATGGATGAAATGGTAGGTGTGATAGATGTTATTCCTCGTAAGGGCCAACCTAAGAAATCTCTTGATATTTCTTTCTGCTCTAAGGATATAATTAAACATCTACCCAATGGTCCTCTTTACACAGCTAGCCATATTTATGATAAGCCCACTAATGAGATATTATTAGATCCCGCCTATGGAGAGAATGTGATCACCCAGGAATTCTTAGTATTGCATGACCTTTATCAAGATGACTATGTTAAATTGAAATCATGGATCAAGACGCATAATGGTTTTTCTTGCCCTACAATAGGATTAATTGTCCTTCCATTACAAATAGGACCAAAAACATCAGATGCCACATTCTCCATCATCCTATAGTCAAACCAATTATGTTTGAGGCTAGGCCATCCAAAGCTTCGCTCAATGAAAGTTGTCCCTTCGGTTATACATAAATGCTTATGGTTTCCATTTGACAATGAAATATTCACTATCCACCATAGTGGCCTTAACCCCTTGTACTCCAAAGGAAACTTTTCCTTAGAATCCTTTTGGCCTAAGCCCATGGAACCTATAATGCCATGACAAGACTTCTTTTCATAGATTACAAAAAATTCAAAGCAAAGAAAATAGCAGAATTGTCTCTCTGCGGCATATCCTCATCTACTTCTGATACTCCCATCCTAGATGAAACCAAGCTTCAACCTAGACAAGAACCAAACAATCCTGGTCAACCATCACCAGAGACTTCCCCTACCTCTTCTAAATGACCCAGAGACATTGAAAGCAACTTTGTCATGCCTCCTTGAATAAAACAAGTTTACAAGGCAAAGGAGAAAGTGGATGACCAACTTTCCATGGTTCATTCTATTCCTCCCCTTCAGGAAGAAAAGCAACCTATGGTTGATCCACCCACTCCTTCACAAACTCAATTTGATAACAAAACCAAAAGAAATAGAGGTGCTAGAGAGTGTAGGCGTAGATTTCGTGCCCTTTCTCACAAGTTACATGAAGAGTTAAGTACAAAAAATCAAAATTTGAAGTTGACTGAAGCAATGCATGATGACCCTCCTCCCCAACCAAAAAAAACCTATCCAATACAACAATCACAACCATAGTTACACCCTTCATTGGACATTATCATTTATCCTCCTGTTGTGATTAATTTGGATGATGATGATGAGATTACTAAAATTGACGAAGAGGTGCATAATGATTTGAACGCATTATTTTCCTCTTTGATGAGCTTAAACGATAAATCTCCTATACAGAGTGATGAACCTAGCACTTCTCCTAGTTTGACACTTGCTATTTTCCCTTTAGCTATCCATACACCTTTTGAATATCATGACCATGATTGGGAGGTGGATGACTTGCTCGATGGTTGACTCACATTTTCCTTACTGGTCTTTTATACTTTTATTTTCTTTCTTTTTCTTTTGTGTGATTGCATGTGTGTAATGTGATCCCCCGTGATGTTCTATTTGGTGTCCTCCCTCTTTGTGACATTCCTCTATTTGTACCTTCATTCTTCTCTATGTTGTGCATCACTTTCTCCTTTTTGTCTTTTTCTTGTGTTTTCCTTTTGGGAATGATGCAAGGCATTGAGACATTTGTGTCTCTTTCATGTTGACCCAAAAGGCCTTTTCTTTTTCTTTTGTCTTTTTCTTTTTTTTCCTTTTGGAGATGATGCAAGGCATTAAGACATTCATGTCTCTTTCATGTTGACCCAAAAGCTTTTCCTTTTCTCTTTTTCCTTTTCTTTTTCATTTTTGGCTTTTTTTTTCCTTTTGGGAATGACACAAAGCATTGAGACACCCTATGTCTCTTCCATGTTGACCCAAATGGTTCTTTCTTTTTCTTTGTTTTCGCTCTCTTTGTGCCATTCTTCTAGTTCTATGTATTTGGGGGATGATGACAGTTCTGAGCTCTCTAACATACATTGTAGCAAAGAACATACTAACCCCAAATCCATAGATCCCTTATGTGTTTGGTGTTTTCATTTTGGGGGCAACCCCTCTCCTTTCCTTTCTTTCACATGACATAGCCTTACTTGGAAACATATGACTTGGCATACAACTTTCCAAGTTGGCTCTCATGTCTTTCTTCTTGTTTGCATTTTTCATTTGCTACTTTAAAGTAATTTCTCATAGTGGGGCCATACATTGGCATTATTCTTTTGAATTTTCCCTTTTTCTTGGTTCTTAGTGCAACCTTCTTACTTCATACGATGTGTTTTTTTGCTTTTTGGATGATATTGGGTGTGATGTCCTCCAGGAGCGTGATCTCTCTTAGCATATTGCATTCCTCTTAGTGGCTTAATGTGATGCATTACATCCCCTAAGTTGCAAATTTTCTATTCTTTGATTGGTCCTCTCTTGGAGACATTAGACATAATGTTCCCTAAGTTAAAGACCTCACATGAACTAAGAAAGACTCCTTTGAACATTCTTTGCATGTTGCACTTTGCATTTGTTATATGTCCACCTTGCATAACATAGCTTGCATGCCTGTGGTGCCATTGCATTTGTTCATGAGCTCCAAGCATATAAAGTTTTGCTTGCCTCATGAAGCTCGAAAAGTCATTTTCCTTTGTGGCACCTTATTAAAGTTATCAAGAGGTATAACTTTGGTATGGTTGAGTGTAAAGCCCATTCTGAGGCATGACTTTCCCCATAGCCACTTTTGTGTGTGTGAGTGTATACCAGCAATGAGTGTTTCTCACCTTTTAGGAATTCTTACCCAGCAGACAACCATGAGCTTTATTGCCTCAGAGTAAGTATGTTTTTTATGGACAAACGACCTAGATTTAATCCACAACATGATGGAAAAATGATCGAATCTTGATCTGATTCTCTCTTTCCTTCTCTCTTTCCCTTTCTCCATTTCACTCTTTACATCATTTTAATGTGTGTTCCTTTGTGCTAACTTTTGGTTTGCCATGGGATCTTGATCATGCAGGATTGATCATCCCTCTTGATTTTTGTTGTCTCATCTTTCCAACATGGGTGCATTTGGATCCCTCTTGATGTGCATGTTTGGCTACTTTAGTGTAAGTTTGAAGCAAGTCCATACTCTCACTAAAGTGGGGACTAAATGTAGCATAGAAAAATGTATCTTTGGATATTTTCATGCTCATTTGGGTCCTTCTTCTAGATTTTGGCCTAGTTTTTCCTTGATTTAATGTTGTAATGTGGTCAACACATTCACATTAGGTCTTGCGGCCTTGTGAATCAATAAGAACTTTATGATGCCTTGTAAAAGTGTTGTGAAGTGTTGTAACACACCTTCACTCTTTTCTAGGATCTTATTAATGTATTTCACCTCAATAACTTCTTTTTATCACTTACCAAGCCTTATCTCAAAGTGTTGTAAAGTGTTGTAACAAAATTTCATGCTTTTCTAGGCTTGTCATCAATAATTTGACCCTTTCTTATGCTTTAATTGGCCCCATTTTACACTTATAGGCCTTACTTAAGTGTATTTTGAAAATAATCCCAATGAGCATCATTTAATATGCTTAATTTTTGACACCCACTTAAAATTCCTAAGTGGGACCTATTCGCCCCTAGGGGCGAATGAGTCCCCTTCGGATCAAAGATCAAAATTATTTCAAAATTATGGCGGTTTATTATTTTCTAAGACCTAAGGTCAGCCTGTGATGTGGTATTTTCAAGAAATTTTGCATAATAAATTATAAATATAGGGTTTTCCCTCTCATTTCACCCCCATTCATTCACTCAATCATTCAAGCAATTATCAATCATTCACTTAAGCACTCTAGGCATTTCAAAGTCTACATCCATTGGAGCTTCTACTTGCATATCTTCATATTTCTACGTCAAGGGTTTGGTGAGTTGTAGCATTGCATATTGTTCATTCATCATTCTCTTTTCATTTCATTTTCAAGGGTTTAATTACCAAACTGGGGTTTGAACAAGGAAAACGCCTATTCTCTAACCCTCAACAAGTTTTCCCCTATTTGCATGTGTTTTGCAAGTCTAGTGTGCAAATTTTTCAAAGAGAAAGGTGTGAAAATTTTTTAATAATTGGTCAAAGTCATTCAAAGTGGTCAAAGCTCTAATAGAAGTTTGGAAAATACCTACAGGTCAAATTCTACAATTTCGGATCTAGAAACCTATCAGGAGCTGAAGTGCAAACCAGGAGCTACATATTGCACTTTTGAATTTCCCAAAATCTAGAAGTGGACTAAGTCTCCCACCTTGGTGTATGAGTCCCACTGCCAAGCCCAAAACATAGATTTTATAGTTTTTAGTATGCAATTCTCTGAAACATGTTATGGTAGAATCTCCCTAAAATAGGACGACGTCACCCAACTTGGCATATGAGTCCCAATTGTCTTCAACAGTGACTTTTGTAGGATTCCAAAGCTTCTCTCCATCACTTTCCAATTTTCAAGTGCACATCTTCAATTTCATTAATTTTTGTTACAGTTTGTTTGCATATTTAGTTCATTTTGCATATCACAGCATGTTTTCAAACATCTTTCATTTCATTAGTTTTGCATTAAGAATCAATCTCTTTTATCAAAAAGTTGCATCTAGGAAATTCCCATTTGATAGATTTCAATCATCTTTGCATTGAAATCTCAAGGGCATATTCTTGAGTGAGACATTAAGACTTTCAGATACCTCTCTCCTTTTAGGTGCAAAACCCTAGAAGTGTAAGAGAGCCTCATATCCAAAAATCTTTAGTTCACTACCCAAGTTGAGTGATAAAATGGGTATATGATTATGGCCTTCAACATTTTATTAATATCTTTAAAAATTGTATCAACAACCTTAGGATTGTAGTTTTTCTGCTTTTTTCTGAAAGTGAGTATACCCTCCTTCAATGGTATATGATGTTGGAATCTCCTACCCATAAATTTTTTTAGGTCATTATAACACTACACAAATACTTCCCTGTATTTGATCAGCAATGCTATCAACTTCTCCTTTTCCTTAGGATTACAACACTTCCCTATATAAACTAACTTTGGGGATTCGACGTCTTCATTATTCATCGCTTCATACTCCTATGAATTGTTTATAGACTCGCCCAGTTTCTTCTTAATAGCCTGATCATTTTGTTCAAACAAATCTTCCAAAGAAACCACCCCCTTAGTAATTTACCTTTTAGTTGAACAATTCCATCCTGCAAATCGTGTGCATCATCTAGGAAGAACTCTTTGCATTCACTAGTATTGCTCTCAAACAAGGTCTGGGAAAAAATCTTGACATTCTCCAAAAAAGCCTATATTTTCTTATCATTTTCAAATACTTTCCAATGATTAACATTTTTTGGAACACTAGGTCTATAAATCATCTCAATCTTGTAAGACTTGTTCTTCAAGTCAGGATGATGAAGTGATGCAGGGGCATCAGGAGCCCAATCACAAAATGATATCATAGTTTGTGTTTTGTCTTATTTTGTGTGTTTCATGCGAATAAGGTCATTTTGGACCATGGATGATCATTTGGAGTCATTGTGGAAAATTTGGAGTCAACTGGTTAAAAGACATGTAAAAGTTGTTATTTGTTGTCAATGTTGTCAATGACAACTTTTCTATGTAAAAGTGCAAAGTTGTTTCAAAAGTTAGTTAGGGTTGGTTAGTAGTTGGAAGGATGGTTTTAATAGCATATATATGCCTTGTAAAAATGGATTCCAAGGTTGTGAATGTTTTGGAAAGGAATGGAATGAAGAAAATACAAAGTTTGCATGTCCAAAATAATGTTTTTCTAGAAAATCTGACAATTATTTGGCTTTGTACAGATTTTAATTTTCATTTAATGATCTAAAATTTATTGGAGATGATAGAGGATTGAATAACCTTCTAAATGCAATTGGTTTGGTGGTTTTTCATTGATTTTGGAGAAAGTTATGACCATTTTACCATTGGAAGACCTATAAGACTGTTTTCTCTAGAAGTTGCAAGTTGTTGTAGAAAATGGTACATATTGTACAGATCAAATAAAGACCTCAAACTATTTCCAGATGGTCAGTGCTCCTCTCAGGATTCATGACATGGCTTAACTTCCTCTTGTGGATTCGTTAACTCTGGCGGTTGTATCGGTCATTAACAGGTTGACCTTTTTGTGCAACGACGACCATGAGGCCAACAATTGGTATCAAATCCAAAGGTTACGAGTTTGAATCCCCTTAGGTAATGTTCAGGGGGAGATTGTTGGTAGATGGTCAGTGCTCCCCTTGGGATTTGGTACATGGCTTAATCGCCTCTTGTGGATCTGTTAACTCTAGCGGTTGTATCGGGCATTAACAGGTTAACCTTTTGGTGCAACAGAAAAAATGAAGCCAACATAGACCTATTGGATATGTTAGATGTGTGAATCTAGCTTAATTTACACTTGGTTTAATCATCTTTCATTGGGTTTTGTTTGATTTATGGCATTTTTGGTGAAGACAACCCTATTTAGGAACTAGGGTTTCCAACAGATAAGAAAAAATCATATCTTGTTATCCCACTGCCAAAAAGTGATAAAAATTGGTGAAAAGCTCTATTTTTATGTGTTAAAAAACATTTAAAGGAAAAGGATTCATTTATTAATTTGCATGAGTTATGGTAGAAAATGTGCTCTCATTTGTATAAAAATAGTCATAAAACCCTAAGCACTTGAGGTTTTAACAAATCTATGTATTGTTTGATATTGGTTGGATGGTAAACCATTGTAATATGTTGCATGAGGTCTGTAAAGACCATGGGATGTAGTTGGTGAGTTGTTCTTTCATTAGTTCATTTTTTTGTCTGAGATGCATAAGGAAATAACAAGATAAGGTTGCAAGATTCTTTGTGTTAATCACTTGTTTGGATTGTGAAATACTTGAAAACTCTAAAAGTGTATTCAAATAGGTTTGCACAAGTCCATACTACTTGTTCCATGGTGTTTCCATCCTGGGTTCCATTTTTCTATGTTGTCAACATTTCCAAGAAGCATTAGAACACCCAAGTGATTGTTTGAAGTGACCAGTTGGGTCAAGAATGATTGGAAGTTACCAAATGTGTTGGAAATAACTTAAGCATTGTTGTCCCTAATGTCTCATACTATTCTATCCCCAGTGTCTCATTATGGTGTGTAATTAAGTCTCGAGAACAAGTTTCAAGTTTTCTAGAATGGGGAAAATGCACCTTTCCATTACTTGGATAGAAATCTTTGTTGAAAAGTGTCAAGGTAATTTTTGATTGAGTCTTGCTTTGCATAAAATTGGTATCAGAGCCCAAAGATGTAGGCAAGAAAGTTTTGAGAGTTTTGTATTTTCTTTTTATAGGTTGAAGGAAGAGCCTGGGTACCAAAAGACTATGCCAAGGGAAAATAAGTGGGCCTAAGGTGAGGTATCACAAAGACAAGAAGCAACATTGAGAAGAAGCAAGGTGAAAGAGACTTGCTTGAGAAAGAAGAATGGAAATGTTGAGAATATTTTTCTGTTGAGACTTGCAGAGCAAGGAGTTACCAAGAAAAAAAAAAAGAGAAAGAAGAGGGAAAAGTGAGATGCAAAAGAAGGATGAGAAGGTAAAACAAATTAATATTGAGCAAGAGATAATAGAGTTGAGGTAAGCCTTGGAAAAAATGCAAGAAAGAATGGATCTTGAGATGAAATAGTGTCTTGAGAAAGAAAACCAAGAAAATGGTTGGTATTGGCCAATAAGAAAGAAGGTAAAGTGGCCTATCAAGAAGATCATTCAGAGGAGGAGAAGGAAAGAGAGGATAGTAGAACTAGACATTGGAGAGTCTTTGTTGATGATGGAAGAGAAATAGACATCTGAGGAAGAGGAAACATGTGAAGGAAATGGGTCCCTTGAGACTCAATATTTTATTTATAATAATATTTGTGAGTATTTGTTTACAGGTGCAATAGGTGACAATGACGATAGAAAATAGTCTAAAGAAGGAGGAGAAGTGCATTCAGTGTATGAAGATTGTTATAAAAATATAGCACACTATGGTGAAGAAGATGTTGCAAAAAAAACCAAGGTAATGGTTGTATTTTCTATATTTTTAGATGATGAATATGCCAACATATTGTATTCCAATGATCATGAAGATAAAGGCATAGACGGTGGTACTGAGGCATGTGAATGAGAACTAGAATTTTCGAACCTAGAAGTTGAGAAGATGCTCAGTAAGAGACGATGCAAGAAAATAAGAAATATCCAGGGAAAGTTAGTAATGTTAAACATAAGTTGAAGAACAATTTGTAGAAGACATGGAAGACCAGGAAGAGAGAGAAGACCTGCACTCAAGTGGACTTGAGTTCTTTTTCCCTTGGGTGTATGATGCAGGGGCATTAGGATCCCCATCACAAAATGATGTCATAGTTTTAGTTTTGTCTTATTTTTTTCATTTCATGTGAATAAGGTCATTTTGGACCATGGATGATCATTTGGAGTCATTGTGGAAAGTTTGGAGTCAATTGGTTAAAAGATATAAAATTTGTTATTTGTTGCCAATGTTGTCAATGACAACTTTTCTATGTAAAAGTGAAAAGTTGTTTTAAAAGTTAGTTGGGGTTGGTTGGTAGTTGGAAGGATGGTTTTAATAGCATAAATATTCCTTGTAAACATGTATGCCAAGGTTGGAAGGTTTTGGAAAGGAATGAAATGAAGAAAATACAAAGTTTGCATGTCCAAAATAATCTTTTTCATGAAAATATGACTGTTATTTGGCTTTGTACAGACTTTACTTTTCATTTAATGATCTGAAATTGATTGGATATGATATAGAATTGAATCACATTATAAATGCAATTTTTTTTGTTGTTTTTCATTGAGTTTGGAGAAAGTTATGACCATTTTTCCATTGTAAGCCCTATAAGACTATTTTCTTTGGAAGTTGTAGGTTGCTGCAGAAAATGTTATGGATTGTACAGATCAAATAAAGACCTAAAACCTATTGGAAATGTTATATACATGAATCTAGTTTCATTTTCACTTGGTTTCATCATTTTTCATTGGGTTTTGTTTTATTTATGGCATTTTTGGTGAAGACAACCCTATTCAGGAACTAGGGTTTCCAGTAGATAAGAAAAATTCATATATTTTTATCCCACTATCAAAAAGTGATAAAAATTGGTGAAAAGATTTTTTTTTACATGTTATAAAAACCATTTAAATTAAAATGATTCACTTATTCATTTGCATGAGTTATGGTAGACAATGTGCTCTCATTTGTATAAAAACAATCATAAAGCCCTAAGCACTTGAGGGTTTAACAAATCTATGTATTGTTTTGTATTGGTTGGATGGTAAACCATTGTAATATATTGCATGATGTCTATAAAGACCATGGGATGTAGTTGGTGAGTTATTCTTTCATTAGTTCATGTTGTTGTCTGAGATGCATAAGGAAATAAGAAGACAAGGTTGCAAGATTCTTTGTGTTAATCACTTGTTTGGATTGTGAAATACTTGAAAACTCTAAAAGTGTATTGAAATGGGTTTTCACAAGTACATACTACTTGTTCCATGGTGTTTCCATCCTTGGTTCCATTTTTCTATGTTTTCAACATTTCCAAGAACCACTAGAATGCCCAAGTGATTGTTTGAAGTCACTAGTTGGGCCAAGAATGATTGGAAGTTACCAAATGTGTTGGAAATAACTTAAGAATTGTTGTCCCTAATGTCTCATACTGTTCTATGCCAATTGTCTCATTATGGTGTGTCATTAATTCTCGAGAACAAGTGTCAAGTTTTCTAGAATGGGGAAAATGCACCTTTGCATTACTTGGATAGAAACCTTTGTTGAAATGTGTCAAGGTTGTTTGTGATTGATTCTTGCTCTACATCAGGAAGAAAAAAAGAAGCAAATACTACTAATGAGTTAGCTCTAAAATTTAACTCCCTGGGGATTGCCTCTATGGAGAAAGCATAAAAATATTAAATGGAGTCCCATACTTTATTTGATAGTTTCTTAGTCTTTCATTCTTTACAGTGAAAACCTTACGTACCTATTTGACTATTAGTTCAGCATCTCCCAAGACCCTGAGTATCTTAATACCCATATTCCTTTCTTTAGAAAATCCCAATAACAAGGCTTCATACTTTTTTGTGTTATTAGTATTTTCAAACTCTAACTTACAGGAAAAAGAGAACTTCTCACCTGAAGGATCAATGAGAACTATGCCCACTCCCGACCTAGAGTTGGAACAACTTCCATCAAATTCCATCATCCATAGTTCAAATGATATGTCCAAACCATTAACATTATTATATTTATTATGATCAAAGAAGAGAATATAATTTCCAAATTTAGATTCCTCATACAATATTTGTTATTTGGGATCTTCTAACTTCATAATTATAATCTTGGTCTTAGATTTGGGGTTTAGGCATACCTTTTTATTTCCTATAGGAATAGTAGCATAAGAGCAATCCAACTAGATCTCTCCTCCCAAATCCTTAAAAAAACTTCTACTTAGGAGAAATCCATAGCTAGTGGAAGTATCTTCCACCAAAATTGTGAGTGTGAGTCTCTTATTTGGGTGAGTTGCAAGTACAACTTGAGCATCCTTGATTTTTCAAATAAAGGGAACCTATTTAGATTCCACTGAATAGAATTTTCTAAAAGTTTTGGTTAAACTCAAACCCAAAGCTTGAGAAATCTATGTTGGCATAACGTTGTTTGAGGCATTGGAGTCAATGATACAGTAGACACTTAAAAATGACCTAGGCCTGCAAGATCTATTTTTAACACTTTCATCCTAGCATAATTATGACATTTAATTATGTCCTTGGTCCACATTCAGCTATTAATTAAATAATACATTATTATTTAATTAATTCATGTCTCTTTTATTCTTCATGATTATTAAATAAATAAATTATATTTATTTATTCAATACGTCACTAAGGGTCTATTATCTTCTTATAATAAAATAAATTTATTAATTTATTTAATTACCTTTATTCATTTATCCTTCCTGATTATTAAATAAATGAATTTCATTTATTTATTTAATATGTCACTAATTCTCATAATTAAATGAATTTATTATTTTATTTAATTATTAAATCATATCTTCTAAATTAAATAATTATTTTTAATTATTAATTGTCAAAATTAACATTTCTCTCATTTTAAATAAGTTAATTATTTAAAATGATATCACATTCTTGACTGACAGTTCATTTTAGTAAATAATCTGAAAATAGATTATTTATTATCTCACAAAATCCATATTTTGAGTTGATTTAATTCAAATTGGTAACTTTCTTCCAAAAATCAAGTAATTGAGAAAATTATTGATTTTCCAAATCTGATCTTCAATTCAACTCTTATCTTCTTGATTTTTCGAATCTCACAAATCAGGAAGTCTTTATCTTCTTGATTCTCAAAAATCTTTATTCAAATTAATTCTCATTTATTCTCCATCGGCGATTCGATTATCTCAGATGACATCTCGACCACTCAGTGATTTTTCTTTAACCCTAATTAGGGATTGTCACGTTAAATCTCATCCTCTAATTTTAGGCTTTTGTCAAAATTCGATCTCATCCATCCATTCAAAATTGCATTTTCTATAAAATGCTATTTTGCTCACAGTTTTAGATTACACAGATAGATTACATTATTCTAGCATATTAAGACTTAGAGTTCTTTGAGTCATATTGTCATAGGCATAGGCACAAATTTATATTAAATCCTTCAAAACTTGCATAGGACAATGTCATAGTCGAAATGCTCACACACTCAATCTAAGGGCATCAATCATAAGCTGCAAGCTAGGAGGTGCTATGGAGGTAATCGTGGAAGATTCGAAGAATAGGTATAATCGTTCTTGCTTGTAATCTCCTTTGTAATTTATAGTTCTTTGGGTTTATAGTCTTTATTGATTTGCTAACAACTAATCTAACCTAAATTTAACCCTTAGATACATTGGTGAACCCGACGTTTCTTTATTTTATGTTTTCTGTACATTCTTTTTTCTATTTTATGTTGTTTTTGTAGGTACAGGTACGGATGTACCACATTTACATTTTTCTGAGCTGCATCTGATGCGTCACGGTGCATTCGAGGGCCACAACAATGTAATAGCTCTGACATGACACATTTGAGGTACAAAACACCGCATACGATAGAAGCATGACACATTTATCTGTCAGACCGTGACACACTCAGTTTTCCATGACACATTCGCCTGGTGAATTTTCTTTTCATTGGCTTTCTGGTTTCTGTATTTTTTTCTATTTGTTGTCTATTTCTATTTTTTGTTTTTCTATTTTTCGTATTACTAATCAAGGTTTGCAGCATGTACCGTTGGATTTTTTCATGGGTTAAAGGCATAAAGTCAAACTACTAACTTGTGGTCTTGTAGGTTCGAATGTCAAAGACTAAAAACTAAAACATTGTGCCTATCTTTTTCTTAGATTAGTACACATTTCCTTTTAGTGTAATTAAAACAAACTTGTGTTTCTACTTTGTCTAAATGTGTTTGCAAAATGGTAGGTGATTATGCTCTTACCTTGTGAAAACTTGGTGATCAAAAAACTAGACCCATTTTTATGTGTTATTACCCTCATGACTTAGTAATCGAAGTATCCTCTCCCCTTGCACTTTCAGGCGATCCTAGGTGTAAGAGAAACGGTTACTAACTCTAGAACTTGGGCCTATTCTGGTGGGAAAAAGTACTCACCCCAAGATGACTCAAACCAGTAGCACCCTGAACTTGAGGGACTTCTAGCCGGTATATAAAAGTAGATTCTTGGGGAAAGCCCAAGAATCACGCGTATGATTCTGACGAGATGGATCTGAAAGGGGACTCTCGCCACATGGATCATGCCCTACAAACGGAATGCTTGTACTAAACACCTTTTTTTTTAGAGTCCAACCTTTTTTGGCCATTGCTTGATATAGTGCAGGGTATAGTATCATTCCCAAAGACACTCACTACTGATCACCTTGAGCAGAGATAGCAGTTCTTGGGAAGTCACTACATAATAATCTAAATTTGGTGTGCTTGAATGATGTTAATGAGTCATGGAGGGGAGCCAATGCCACCAAAATTCTAATCTATCCACTCTCGAGAAGGAAAGGTGTTTAGCACCAATCCGGGGTATATCAGTGGGCTATATCATGTATACAAACCCTTGGCCTATTGGTCTTTTAGGATTGTACTTGTCTTATGTGTGCTTGCTTAAACTCAAAACATTGTGCTTGTCAAGTGATTTTTGGATTTCTCAAACATTACTCACCACATGTATATTTCTAGACAAAACATTCACCATTAGACAGATCAAATTTTCCCTCAATACATCAAAGAAACTCAATTTTAACAAAATGTGTCGCATCTGTTGAACCGCATTCGATGTTCTGAGATGCATCTGAAAATACTGAGATGCAATTGCACTGTTAAACTACATTTGATCTCTCAAACACCACATTTGTCTGTGTCGCGACGCATCTAAACCTCACAGAGTCGCATCTCCAAAACTAAGTCACATTTGTCAGTCCCAGAGTCGCATTTGCTCAAACCAAACTATATTCGAGACATTGTGATGCATTTGAGGCCTCGAACGATGCATTTTCTTGTCACAAGTAAAACCCTGATACAAAGTCAAATCTGAGTCTACACCTTGTCAATATTTTGTCAAACACTGTTTCCAAAGGGATTCTGTCAGAAACCAACTTTGAAATTGCTCAAAATTCTCGACCATTAGTTTGCATTCTTGACCATAGGTTTCATCCTTCATTTTTTTTAGTTGCATACATTAGGCATTAGCTTGACCCTAGGTTTTCATCCTTGCATACTTTGGATTAGGAAAATATCAGCACAATTTGCAACGTCATTGCTTTTGAAATTAGGTTATCTTGGATGTAATCATCATTCCCTTTTTCAGTCATTGTCCCTTTTGTGAGATTTTCCAACTCAAAAGTCTAGTTAGGAAAACTCACTAGTCATTTTGACCTTGTCACTTTGTCATTTTCAACAAGTCCTTTAGTAACCGAGATTGAAAAAAAAGATTGAGCTTAGAAGTGCTTAGGTATCCTTGTCTCAAATTGCATTCTAAGCTTAGACATTACATATTTTATTCCCAAAAATCCAAAAATATTATTCATCCTAGTCGTCATTTTGAACCTAGACCTTGCATAGTATCATCATTACATTTAGTTGTCATTTTAATTTGAGCAATCTCATTTTATGGTGGAAACTAGACTCCAAAAACAGAAACGACAAATGGAAAACTTTGGACAAGAATCCACTTCCAATGTCAACAATCCCAAGTATGACCCAAATTGGAATTTTGATGATCCATTTTCCAACACGAACAACCAACCTCTCATGACAATACCATCCTCATCAAATAGTCCCTTTGAACCATTCTTACGTAAGGATGTATATGGACAAATACTTGAGGAAAACCTAGAGGTAGTAGCACAAGATCCAGAGGCCTCTCAATTTGTGGAACAAATGGTCCTATATGAAAAAGATAGACATTTGGCCATACTCATAAGTCAAGGAGCTAAGTTACCCCATGGATTCAACATTAACACGTTGAGATCAACATCTCTAGACCCTAATGTCAACAACGTGCATAACATGTCAAATAGTGGTCAACCTCCAAACACTATGAGCATACTTTATTTGACACTACAACGACCGTGCATGCTACCTCCAACTTTCCAAACACCTCCAACTCAATAAACGATACATCCATTGGAGGATCGCAATTTGTCATAGTGCCCACAATATCCACAACACTATCACAATCGACTGGAACCACCTTTGGCTCCTCGACAATGTGGGAAAATTATTCCAATCCTCTCTTTACCACTATTGTAAATGCCATGGGGGCATCATCAATCCATACCAATCCCCCCTTGATAACTACATCTAGTACCATGAGTACACCTTCGACATATCCTCTCATTGGTATCTCACAAAATCCTTTGGGTGGAGGTAAATGACGTATCTTTATTCAAGGAAAACAACAAAATGTTAACACGTCAACACTATCCAATACCATCAAATCCCAAGGACAAAATACGACCATTCCCCTTGTCCAAACCCAACAATTTGGACAAGGTAGTCAAAACACACAGCCCATGGAATCTTTAGCACATCACAATGTTCATGGTCACCATATTCCCAAAATATCGACACAAATTGTTGGGGGACACATTCCAACATACTCATCCCACATTCATACTCACCAACATACCCCCAATCCAAACTTTCAATACCAACAACACGCCAATCCGAACACATCATACATGTCACAACAATCCATCCTTCCATAATACACCAATATCCATGCACAACAAATAGGGACCTATGGTGTACCAATCAATCCAATGTATGGGACCACAAATGACCTTGTAATAGATGTCTTACAAGCAAAAATGATGGGTCTAGAGAAGACCATAGAAAACATACAAATATCTGGCAAGAAATTAGAAGTGTCATATGACCTAAATGTATATCCTTTCGACATGAGCTTATACATGCCACCCTTTCCTCCGGGATATGTGTCACCTAATTTCACCAAATATAGAGGAAAGAAAAACCCCATTGAACATGTCCGCGAATTTGCAACCAATTGTATGGACATCGCTTATGAACAAATGTACTTGAGACTATTCTCTAAAAGTCTTGCAGGTCCTGCCCTTGAATGGTTTTCCACTCAAAAGGATGTCAAACATGGGATGAGCTTAAACAAAAATTCATAAAAAATTACGCTTACAATATTGACATGGACACCTCTATTACTAGATTGTGCAATCTCACGAAGAGAATGCCGGTGAGACATTCATCCCATTCTTTCAAAAATGGAGAATCCTAGCTAGTCGGTGTCACATCGACATACCCAAAAAGGAAAAGGTGGACATGTTCGTTCAAACACTTTTGAGCCCCCTAAAACATGCATTGCAAGTGCATTGTTGCATAACTTTCACGGACCTAGTCGAAAAAGGTGTCCAGATTGAGAAATCCCTTATCGCAAAAGGAGAACTAAGATACGGTCCTAAAAACACAAATGCCAATCCTCCCACTAACAAAAATAAATATTGGGTCAAAAATAAACATGTTATAAATGACGGTGTTGTTGACGCCAAAGTTTCCAACACTATGGGTCCTGTACTGGCCCTAAAGGGGGTTCAACCGCAAAACAAATCAACAATGATATCAACACCCTCTACCAATGTCCCTTCAAACAACCAAAGTGGCCAAAAAAATCAAGGACAATATCGTCAAATGAGACAATTCCCCAGGGGTCGCACATACACTCCCTTGGGTGAACCCATTGAAGAAGTCCTCAAGAAATGCCTCCAGAATGGTGTCATCACACTTCAAGAACCAAAACCATATGACCTAGGACAATTCAAACCAGCATGGTGGGACGATAATGCATTTTGTGATTATCATCAGGCAAAAGGACATAAAACCTCTACCTATCAACAACTAAAATACCTAGTACAAGATCTTAATGAGAGTCATATCATTGAGGTAGGTGGATCACAATTTTCCTCCAATTTAGATCATACTATTCATAAGAACCCACTGCAAGACCATGGTTCTAATAATTCTTCCACGTTAGGTCCACAGATAAATAATAATCAAGATAACTTTTCTCGTGCCAAGTACGACTATTCTAGTGGACCTATTATAAATAATGTATGAACTGATGACGAATACATCAATACGATTACAGTCAAGAGAACACCCCAATGCAATGCTACTACTTGAAGTGGCAAAGTCACCATAGCTGGTTCGCCTCCTGCTAGGCAACCTAAAATCACCATACCTGGCCCATCTCCTAAATAGTCAAAACTCGTCTCGACCACAAAATAGTGGCAACCAAAGAGTCAGTTCAACCTTATTGACCAGCTTGGCAAAACTCCCACACAAATTTTTATACTCGAGCTGCTTCGCATCTCTCCCACGCATAAGGCTATAGTGGATAAAACCCTGCAAGAGTCATCACTCCCCAACGATATTGATGTCAATCAATTTGATACCATGGTGGGATACCTCACTATGCCTCACCACGTCACCTTTTCTGATCAAGACTACTCATCACCCAAGACCAACCATAACGATGCATTGCACACTAAAACTTTCATCCATAAGCACAAGGTCAGAAGAGTTTTAGTAGATGGTAGAGTAGGATTGAACATATGCTCCTTGAAACTCGTTAAGGCTCTAGGATTTTCTGATGCATGCGTAGACCCTACAAAGAGTATAGTGATCAAAGCATATGATGATGAAGAACGCTCTTCACGAGGTGTTATTTCTCTTCCTATTAGAGTGGGACTAGTCATTGTGGATACAACCTGCCAGGTCCTGGATCAAGAATTACCTTACAACATCTTGCTCGGTCGCCCATGGATTCATGCCTTAAAATCCGTTCCATCCACATATCACCAATGCTTAAAATTCCCATTTGACGGCACAAAAATCACTATATATGGTGACCCCAACCCTTTTCAATATTATACCAACCTAAGGGGTATTTCTAAAAACCAAGTGCCTATCAATTGAGAGGCTTTCATCCCCTCGTCTTCCAAATACATTGACCCATCCACACTCACATCATCTTCCACATCCACTCCATCCACGTCTTCTGCCACACCACCATCTTCTGCAAACCCTAAGGCTGAAACCACTGTCAAGATCCAGGACCTCGGTTGTGGATAACTCAAACTATATACGACATATAGCATCACAACAATACCCAAGTTTCTGAAGGTCTATGGTCGGCCATGCTTTAGAATGGAACCCAAAGAAATTTTCAAGTTCCACCAAAAACAGTTTTCATCAAATGGGGAGACATGAGTAACGAGGACCTTGTTGATATCACAGGATGGCTCTATAAAGATATGGTCAAACTACCCCCATTACTAGTTAAGAAATATGGTAAGGGATATGACATAATGAAGGCTAAGGGCTACGATGGCACTAGTGGCCTAGGCAGAAATAAAATGGGACAAAGAGAGCCCATCGAACCTTTCAAAATACCAAAATATCTTGGATTAGGGTTTGGATCGCCCAACAATGATGATCGATGTACCATTGGAATTTTGAGTGAGCAAGTACATGCTTCAAAAAGTGTCGAGACCGCTAAGGAAACCCTCACCGAAACTGACTCCCAAGAGTGGGAATTTGGCTCAAAACGATCCTTAAGCAACTGTTGCCTCAATGATTTATTTTTTGAAACAGGGGAACTGACCTTTGAACAAAGATTTTGGAAAACATTTAAAATTGATCAAGCACCAAATAGTCATAGTCCCATTACCACTCCCCTTGACATACAAGACCCACCATCTGAATCTCTTCAGTCCAATCCATCTGAAGTACTAGACAACACTGACAACCATGACTCTAAGTCCTTCACCCCTTATTTTGACAATGACTATGAGACTAGTGAAGGGGAATATTGGATAGAGTCCAATGTGGAGTTGGATGATGATAATCTCATCTACAATATCATTGAATCCATCTGCATGCTTTCTGCATCCTCCCCTCAATTCACCAACACTGACGATGGCGTTTCCTATTTTATCCTCAACTAGTCGATTGGAACCAACAAGACCCGCCAGTCCTGGAAACCTTTTAGAATGATGAGGCAATTGTAGAGTTTATGGGATTATGTGAGGGCATACCCAATGGTGATCACAAGTCAGGATTCGCCATTGAATTAGATTGTACAGCCTACTTCAGCGAGACTGCTTGTCCTCCTGTCGCAAAATTGAAAAAATAAAATAAAAAATGAAACGTCTTTAGGTGAAAACCGAAAGGCACCTTCTGATGACAAAAAAGTAAAAACAAAGGACATATCTGTGGGTGAAAACCTCTCTAAGGTGCCCAAAGATGGAGGATTGGACTTTCTTCCCGTAACAAAGGAGAAATCAGCTATGCTTATAGAAGACACCATAGAAGACAACATAGCAACTACAAAAGATCCCAAAATGGTCCTCTTTGCTGCATCCCTGACTGAGGAAGAGAGACTAGAATTTCATAAATTCTTTGTAGAACGTAAAATCAACTTTGCATGGTCCTATGCTGACATGCCGGGATTAGACCCAGAACTAGTTTTGCACCATCTACCACTATTGCCTAATGCCAAACCAGTTAAACAGAAGTTATGCAAAATGCATCCTCAGGTCACTCTATTGGTCAAGGCTAAGTTGAAGAAACTTCTAGATGCTGGATTCATATGATCTATTGATTATGTTGAATGGATATCTAACCTAGTGCCAGTAACAAAGCCAAATGGGATGATCTGTGTCTATACAGATTTTAGAGACCTAAATAAGGCATGCCCAAAAGATGACTTTCCTTTACCAAATATTGATATCATAGTTGACCTCACAGTAGGATATGAGATGTTGTCCCTCATGGATGGTTTCTCCAGCTATAATCAGATTCGCATTGCCCCAGAAGACCAACACAAAATGGCATTTACTTGCCCATGGGGTACATACTGTTGGAATGTCATGCCATTCGGTCTCAAAAATGTAGGCACCACATATCAGAGGGCTATGACCACAATCTTTCATGACATGATGCATAAAATAATGGAAGATAATGTAGATGACCTATTGGCTAAATCAGTAACAAGGAAAGATCATCTGAAGGTGTTAGACACAACTTTCAAGAGACTGGAAGAATACAATGTCTAGCTAAATCCTAAGAAATGTGTCTTCAGTGTAACATCAGGAAAACTCTTGGGATACATAGTTTCTCAAAGAGGAATTGAGGTCGATCTAGAAAAATTAAAAGCCATCATAGACATGCCTCTGCCCAGAGGAATCAGTGAACTCAGAACCCTTCAAGGTAAGGTACAATCTATTCAACGCTTCATAGCACAGTTGGCTGACAAGTGCCACCCATTCCAATATCTATTGCGCAAAGGCATCCCCTTTGTGTGGACAGATAAATGCCAAGAAGCCTTTTAGCAAATAAAATATTACTTACTATCACCGCTAGTCCTCATGCCTCCCATTCACAGAAAACCATTGATCCTATACATCTCTACCACTAATTCAGCTTTGGGGGCATTACTAGCGCAAAACGACCAAGAGGAAAAAGAAAGATTTGTATATTATATTAGTCAGACATTGGTTGGGTATGAACTAAACTACACATCAATTGAACGGGCTTGTCTAGCCATGGTCTTTGCAGCACAGAAGTTAAGACATTATATGTTAAGCCATCAGACACAACTAGTAGCAAAGATCGACCCCCTCAAATATTTGTTAAGTCAGGCAGCATTAACAAGATGTCTAGAAAAATGGGTCATGATTCTAAGCGAATATGACATTAAATATGTAGAAAGAAAGGAAATAAAAGGACAAGTCATAGCGGACTAGCTAGCAGATGCACCTTTACAAAGTGATCACTTGTTAGTGGTAGATTTTCTAGATGAGTTGATATTCCATACAGAACCCAAGTCACCTTGGCGACTCTACTTTGATGGATCCCACACTAATCATGGCTCAACGACAGGAATCTTGTTCATCACCCCTCAAGGAGACTCCATTCCTAAGTCTTTCTGCATTACTTTCCCACGCACAAACAATGTGGTAGAATATGAGGCACTAGTTACAGGACTTAGAATGGCAATAAAATGGAAAATCAGAGCACTACATGTCTATGGGGATTCTTAGTTAGTCATCAACCAAGTTAATGATGACTATGACACAAAAGATGAGAAGTTGATGCCCTACAAATGAATGGTTGATAGTTTTCAAACATATTTTCATATGGTGACTTTTGAACAAGTTCTGAGAACACATAACAAAGTGGCAGATGCAATGGCTACAATAGGCTGTCTTCTCGACATTCCAAGTAACATGCCTCAGCTGGAATTCCTAATAGAACAATTGTTGGTCCCTGTCTATGATGTTCCAGAGTAAAAAATGGTCTGCAAACTTGTTGGTCCTGACTCTCCCTGGTCCAAAATATTTATGACTACCTTAAGTCTCAAACCATGTCACCCAACCTGTCCAATAACCAGAGGAAGTCCATCCGAAAATCCATAAGTTATGCCATCATCAGTGACACCCTTTACCGCCATAGCTTTGACGACACCCTCCTTAGATGTCTTGACACTAACAAAGCATGTACAACCTTATGTGAAGTACATGACGGTATATGCAGGTCTCATTCGAGTGGTCCTACTCTAGCCAAGAAAGTAACAAGACTTGGGTACTATTGGCCAACCATTGAAAAGGATGTAATAGAATATGTCATGACTTGTCGCCAATGCCAGACTCATAGTGACTTGATCCATGCTCCAGCACACGAACTTCAGCCGATCACCTCTCCTTGGCCCTTCACTCAGTGGGGACTCGACCTTGTGGGTAAGATCCATCTGACCTCATCCAATGGCCACAAATTCATCATCACTGCCACTGAGTATTTTACGAAGTGGATTGAATCCATCCCTCTAACATACATAACCGGCAAACAAATATCCAAATTCATTCTCAACTACATCATTTGTCGGTATGGCCTTCTACAATCCATCATCACTGACAACGGATGTCCATTTAAAAACCAAGACATTTGTGAGTTATGTGAGCGATTTTGCATCTAACACCATTTTTCATCTCCGTATTACCCACAAGGAAACAGTCAAGCTGTGGCATCAAATAAATTTTTTGTTAAAATTCTCAAAAAGACCGTCAATGACGTTGACCATGACTGGCATATACAACTCAACCCTGCTCTGTGGGCTTACCGCACTAGCATTCGTATGCCTATAGGAGCCACTCCTTTTGCCCTGGTCTTTGGAGCTGAGGCCATTTTTCCCATTGAGGTTGAAATTCCTTCTTTACGAGTCTCCCTAAAGGGTTAAACTGATGATGAGGAGTATAGACAGTTGCACTTGCATGAGCTGGAGATGCTAGAGGAAAGAAGGTAGAATTCCCTGAACCATCTACAAGCGTATCAGAACCATCTCTATCGCAGTTACAACAAGAAGGTTATGGTCAGGAAGTTTGACATTGGTGACTTAGTCCTCATGCAGAACCCTAAGAACCAGGCTGACAGAGAAAAGCTGAGAAAGTTTGAACCAAACTAGTTGGGTCCTTACATCATCATATCCTCTTTTGGTTCCGGAGCTTATCAGCTGGCGACTCCAAATGGAGAACAATTGAAAAAACCTATCAATAGTTTACATCTCCGAAAGTTCTACGCATAGCATCAGGAGATCGAGCTGAAAATCGTAAAATACAAAAAAAATAAAAATGAAAAATGGTAGAAAATCGTTACCTTGATGAAAACCTGGCAAACAGGCACTTTGGATAAGTACCATGGTGAAAACCTGGAAAATAGGCACCATGTGTAGTCAATCATTGTTTGGCCATCTACTGTTACTTCATTTGCCTAGGCCTTCGATGGAACACATTTCCCGTCACTATCATGCCAATCACCATGACATCATACCTTTCCTCTCATGGTTGAAAAATGGTTGACATCAAGTCCTCTATCCTATCCATCTGGTACCGCAGGCACATCGCTTTCATGTCCTTTAAAATTGGCTAAGTCTTGGACCTGACTAGGGGCAACATTTTTACCATGTCACTGCAGTGGGTATCACGCATGGTCCAGGCAATTGTAAAAAGTCCTGACAAAAGACAAAAACATTGTAAAAAGTCCTAAAAAAAGACAAACATTGTAAAAAGTCTTGAAAAAAAGATGAAAACATTGTAAAAGTCCTAAAAAAGACCAAAAACAATGCAAAAAGTCTTGAAAAAAGACAAAAACATTACAAAATGTCCTAAAAAAATAGACCATAAATATCACAAAACGTCCTAAAGAAATATCTAAAAATCGAAAAATGTCTTGAAGAAAACCACAACAAACATCAAACTACTCGAAGAACGCAAAACAAAGTCACATTTCTGCATGTCAGTTGCACTAGTCAAGTATTTGTCATTTGTCTGAACTACGTTGTCTCTACACATTTGCTATGTAGGCAAGACTCATACTTGAGTCCCCAAGACATTAGGTTAGCCCTTTTAGGTTTGTCAAAATTCAATCTTTGGTCATCAAGACAAAATCATTGGTCGTGTCAAACTACAAGGTCTCTGAGTGTATGATGTAGGCAAGGCCATCTATCGATGAGCCCCTGAGGCCACACTAGGTCAGTCCATTAGGGTTCATGGCACTACACTGGCACACACATCAAAATTCTATAGGTCAAAACAACTCATTAAAACAAAATATGGCAATTATTTATTCGAAAATGACAAACACATCAGCATGTCAAAGAAAATCGACATATGGTCAACACAAGTCAAACTCAATCAAAACAAGTCAAATGATCATAACCTATCTAACTGTCAACTCTTGGTTAGCTTTCAGATGTGTCCTTCTGAAAGATAACCTCTATCATTCATGCCTTAGGATGTGTCCTTCCTAGGCATCGTCACTGTCATTCGACATTTTGAGGGATCCTCTTGACATCTAAGGATCACTCCTCTTGACACCAGTATTCTTCAGATGTGTCCTTCTGAAGAACAAAATCTATCATTTATGCCTTAAGATGCATCCTTCCTAGGCATCGTCATCATTTTGAGGGACCCCTTTTGACATTTAGGGATCAATCCTCTCGACATCAACATTATTCAAGATGTGTCCTTCCTGAATTTGGTAATCTTCGACATTTGTCATCCTGGCATCATCAAAAATTTGACACCCCGACATCTCATCGTCATCAAACCTGACATCTTGACATTAGAACAATAGGTATCCAGACACACTTGGAAAACACTTGGCACTTGTCTTTTGGCTTTTTATCATGTTACTAGTTTTTCAGCGAGATTCCAACAACAGGATTTAGAGAAGCAGCGACGTATCATGACGTTTGTCTTGACTTTTGACACACATGATTACTAGTTTCTCAGCGAGATCCTAATTTTAGGATTTAGAAAAACAATGTCGTATCATGATAATGGCTCTATTTTGTATTTTGGCAATCATGTTGCTAGTTTCTCAAGGATGTACTGGAAACAGGATTTAGAGAAGCAACAATGTTTCATGAATTGTCCTTCTTGTCTTTTTTTTCTTGTGGTTGATTATGACAAAAAGACTAGGGAAATTGTGCTTTTCATATGAGTCATGATCATCCTTGTCTATGACTTTTGGTCTTATTTGATGGTACGACCTTGTACACCTTGATCTATGTCATAACATGGTGTTGGCCATTACAACAGTCTGCCCAATGATGATTAAGAGCAATAATAATTAAATTCCTTTGCTAAAGTTTTGAAGGATTTGGTCTAGGAACTAACATGCGTCTCCTTTTTTCTTGTCATCTTCTCTCACTCATCTCATATAGGCATTGCATCCATATCATCATCCATATCTTTTGCACTAACATTTCTTTGTCTCTTCATATTCTAGTCTTCTCATTAATTTCGAGAGCACACCCATGTTCTTGGAACCTATCTGTCCTCTCGAGGGGGCATGTTGTAACCTTCCTTTTCATTCTTCCTCATCTTATTTTGCACTAGGGCATATCTTTGACTTATCTTCTTTGTCACAACGCGACATGCTACATTATGACAAAGAGGGGCAAAATGTAGACACTTAAAAATGACCTAGGCCTACAAGCTCTATTTTTACCACTTTCATCCTAGCATAATTATGACATTTAATTATGTCCTTGGTCCACATTCAACTATTAATTAAATGATACATTATTATTTAATTAATTCATGTCTCTTTTATTCTTCATGATTATTAAATAAATAAATTATATTTATTTATTCAATACATCACTAAGGGTCTATTATCTTCTTACAATTAAATAAATTTATTAATTTATTTAATTACCTTTATTCATTTATTCTTCTTGATTATTAAATAAATGAATTTCATTTATTTATTTAATATGTCACTAATTCTCATAATTAAATGAATTTATTATTTTATTTAATTATTAAATCATATCTTCTAAATTAAATAATTACTTTTAATTATTTAATTGTCAAAATTAACATTTCTCTCATTTTAAATAAGTTAATTATGTAAAATGATATCACATTCTTGACTGACAGTTCATTTTAGTAAATAATTTGAAAATCGATTATTTATTATCTCACAAAATCCATATTTTGAGTTGATTTAATTCAAATTGGTAACTTTCTTCCAAAAATCAAGTAATTGAGCAAATTATTGATTTTCCAAATCTGATCTTCAATTCAGCTCTTATCTTCTTGATTTTTTGAATCTCACAAATTAGGTAGTCTTTATCTTCTTGATTCTCAAAAATCTTTATTTTCAAATTAATTATCTCATTTATTCTCCACCGTCGATTCAATTCTCTCAGATGACATCTTGCCCACTCACTTAGTGATTTTGCCCTAACCCTGATTAGGGATTGTCATGTTAAATCTCGTCCTCTGATTTTAGGCTTTTGTCAAAATTCGATCTCGTCTGTCCATTCAAAATTGCATTTTCTATAAAATGCTATTTTGCTCACATTTTTAGATTATGCACATAGATTACATTATTCTGGAATATTAAGACTTAGAGTTCTTTGAGTCATATTGTCATAGGCATAGGCATTTAATTTTATATTAAATCCTTCAAAACTTGCATAGGACAATGTCATAGTCGAAATACTCACACACTCAATCTGAGGGCATCAATCATAAGCTGCAAGCTAGGAGGTGCTATGGAGGTAATCATGGAAGATTTGAAGAATAGGTATAATCGTTTTTTCTTGTAATCTCCTTTGTTCTTTATAGTTCTTTGGGTTTATAGTCTTTATTGACTTGCTAACAACTAATCTAACCTAAATTTAACCCTTAGATATAGAAACAATTACTTAGTCTAAACCCATTGCCAAATAGAGAAACATAAAATGGGTTAGGTTTATCTTCCATAGGATTTGATGTTGATGTCCTAGTACTTGAAGCTAATCTAAACTTCGGATCTCCATGATTAACCATTTGTTCATCTAGGCTTGTATGAGATTCAAAGTACCCTAGTTTCAAATACCCAATTAATCTATCCAACTCTTTAGGGTTCATTTTCAAATACTCTGCTTGTGAGATTTGCACCTTTGAATTCTTGCAAAACTCAATTATATGAAATGGCCCCACAAATTTTTCTATAGGTGAGATATTTGAAGGTCCGGGAGGATCTTCCATGGATATCTAGTGTGTGTGGGATACACTTGCACTTTTGAAGTAGCACTAGCCCTATTCAGAAACACTTTAGGAGAATTTTGAGTACCTTTTTGGTTGCTATTTTTCTAACCTTGAGTCACAATGACACAGATAGGCTCATCTAGAGTGATGTATGCATCTCCTCTATCTTCTTCAGGTTCAAACTCCAAATACCCAATTGTAGAGTTGTCATATTGATTAAAAGGATTTCCTTCATTGGTAACTTCTTTGATAACTTCCTTCATAGCAGTCATCTACATAAATTTATTCAGCATAGGGCATACTGGCCCATCATGGTCTAAAGTGAGGTGGAAAACACACATTTTTCTTATTGTCTCCAAAAGGGTATTCTATTGCTAATATTTGTTGAGTTGAAGGAAGAGGAAGAGTTTTATTACCAGGTTGAAAATTTCCCTTTTTTGCGATGTCCTGATAAGGTTGAACATTCTTTGGCATTTATCTTTTAAGAGCAATGATATCATTTGCTAATCTTTGGATTATAGGATTAGAGGATGTAAAATATGATGACTTATTAGAATGCATTTCTCTCTTCCATTTTCATGTCATAATAAATTCATCTTCCAACTCAATGACCATTGTTTGTGCAAATTCCAAGTTGAGTACCCACACTCTCTTCAAGAGAAGACTAATGTCTAGATATATTATGCATTAATAAAGAAAATTTTTAGCCTTTCTTCTAGAGGTCTTTTTGCAACATCAATCCTATTTACCAGTTTGCTAAACTTAGCCAGAAATTCCCTCATAGGTTCATTTTCCTTTTTCTTTAATTATGTCAACTATGTTATTAGGGTAAGATCAACATCAACACTTTTGAACCTACTTTCAAATTTTATTTTCATAGTAGCCCAATTATTAATAGAAGCATTCGGTAGGTGTTAAAACCATTCTATAGCAACATCCATAAGAGACTATATAAATAATCTAACTACTACATCTTCATGTTACTCACCAAGAAAACCACAAGTGACACTGAAAGCATTAATGTGTTCTTCTAGAGAGATTTTTCCATCACCTCTAAACTTGGGAAGATTCTTATAGGATCCTTTAGGTAAGTCATTTAGATTAGCACCTAGATTTAGTGGACCAATGGCAGCGACCTACAAGACTGGTCATTGCCATTGAGCCATGTTGTGAGGGAAACTAACAACTACGGGAATGAAAATATACTCTTGGCTTTAACTTTTCTTTTAGGAGGAGAAATATAAGGAAATATATCTTTTTGCAAAGATTCAAAGATAGGATCAAAAATACCTTTATTTTGATCCCCTCTAGTAAATCTTCACAAATCCAAGATGGATTTTAAACCATTCGACACAATATGGATAAGGCAACTCGAACATAACTTCTATTTGGTCTCCCCAACAAAGTCGCCAAAAATCTGTTGGCTAATAGATTGGGCACCTTGCGGTTTTACTTCTTAAATCTTGACTCTTAGCTCGAAAGGTGAAATTATTCTCAATAGCTCTAGATGATTGTTCTTTAAAAGAAACAATCACCCTCTAAATTTTTAGAGGTACAACTCCCTCTTATATTTTCAATGAATTCATAAGAAAACTAAAGAAATAAACCATATGTATGCTTTTGACCTGAAAGTAGTAAAGGCGAATAAACCTAATACTACAAAACTTTCCAATACCAGATGCAATGAAGATGAGATATGACAAATACTAGCACAAGGACTAGCATGTCCTAAGTAATATGTAAATAATCAATTTCCAACCCAATATAATCTGAAAATGAAACAAATTATAGTGATAAATAGTCACGTATTCACACAAGAATAATCATAACCACACAAGAAAGCTTAAACGCATAGATTTAAGATTCTTAGATTATCTCGATAAACCAAACACACATAGACAAATAGAGGTTTAAATTGTGGCACACTATATTTAAATTGTAAATATCAAGTTTTCAAAACTATCCTCCCAATGAGTTTCTTGTGTTCCTTTTATAAATATATATAAGTGGATAAGTAGATACTTCTTTTTCAAAGTAACTACCCAAAAATAAATAAATACTTCAAATAAATATGAAAATTAGGAAAGAAACTAAAGCGTCACAATGGTGGCGATTCATTAATTGGTTATATAGTTAACTAATTTACTGATGTGGCAAGCTTCTTCCGCAAATCTTGGAAATATTTGATAACATGTGGCATCTCCTTATGTTGAAGAATAATAATACTCCCTACTTCATAACTTCTAGGTCATTTGGTTGTCATGTCCCACTTCAATCCTTTTGTTATATGTACCTACCAATCTGACTATCTAAAACAAAACTAAGTTTATTCCACTGAATCTTCTCAACCTTTCAAAATTGAAAGGCTATAAGTTAGTGATCTTATCAATTGCCTTTTTGAAGTTCTCCTTCAAGACTCCAATCTAATCCTACCACTTCCTTCCCAAATAGGCTATTTACTAAGTGTAGAGAGGTTCTTGTGAATTTCTTCCATGATTGTATTACTTTCTATTAACACTTTTCTGAACTCTTGCAAACTCTATTTCACTACTTGCAGTTTCCATTCAATACTCTTCTTCCAAATTATACAATGACTATCAACAACATTTGGAATGATTTGCTCACTAGCCAATTTCTCAAGTCCCATATTCAACATCCCCTAGATATCATTCAAGTATGTGCTCCATATCGCTTCTTCATTTTTGGATGAAGCAATATCTTTTTCTATCTCCACTTTCAAGGCATATGCATTCTGGTGAATTCTTAGCATCTCCAAAGTGAATTGATATCCTTTATCCTTTATGTTTCTAACCCACTCACCTATAGATTTTCCAAACACCTTATAAATATATATCTTACTTACTATCTCTTTTGCTATTACTGATGTTGGATCGAAGGAGGATTCAACTTGAGAGATTGGTTGAGGGGTAAAGTCAAAATTTAATTTTAGGAATTTAGTCAGGACCTTGACCTAGCTCTTAAGTTCATCTTTACTTTTCTTTTCCTTGTTATTTCATTCAAATAAATTTATTTTTGTTATCTGAAAGTTTTACATGTCTCCATCTCTTGTGGAGGGTCCCAAGTTTACTCTACTGACATCAAAGTCACTTGTTGTCACCTAATTGAAATATTTTTATGTAGTAGGGTGAGCAACTTCCACACAGACATTTCTTGTATTATCATCCTCTATCAATTGGGATGTAGTATTCAACTTATTAGGCTTAGGAGTCCTCTAAAGCAACTGGACCACCATGTATTTCTCAAGGAGATATATTTGTATTACCTTCCTTTTCTTTGACAATGTGTGTTCCAACCAAGATGATGTGGAAGGAACAACAACTACTTTAGAACTATAAGAGCCAAACAAGGTCCTCCTCAATGGACGGGTGGTAGATTTCACATGTTTTGGTGAAGAAGGTGGAGTAGGTCCAATTCTAGGAGGCTCATTTACTTCTTGGTGCAGGGGCACCTTGGGTCTCCATGCCTCTTTGAGGCCTTGTTTGTTTTTGGTGTTTGATGTCAAGTTTTCTTTGATGTAATAAGGTCCTAAGGACCATATTAAATGACTTGTAATAGGTTTTCTATAATTTTTGTTGATTTTTTGGTCTTGGTGATAAGTTTCAATATAATAACAAGGTTTCCATCCTCACTTTGTAAGCTTGGTGCACCTTGGAGAATTAAAGAATCAAAATTCCATGATACAACCAGGTGATTGAGGGGAGTTTCCTTGGTGTTTTGAAGTGTTTTTGATGCCTTTGACACCTATTGAAGACTCGTTGTAATCGGGTTTGTGGTAGTTGTGTAACTCGCCTTAATGAGGCAATTTGGTGTCTAAAATGAAGTTTTATTAGTTCCAACGTCCAACTAATTCAAATTTCAGTTGGACGAAATTGGGAAGGATTTTTGGAGGTTGAAATAAGCCTCTCATGGTCAATTCATGGCTATTGATGAATCATTTTTTAAGTTCTAATGCAAAAACTTGTTGTTTTCTAGAAATTTTGTGTGTAAATTTCCTGCTCTTCTGCGTGGTATGGCCTCTGTACATATTGTACGGGTATAATACTATTATGGTTGGATAGAGGGAAAACTTGGATTTCATTTGGAGGTGATTTGCTGGATTTTAATCAAGTATAATAGAGGATATTGCCATTTTAGCAAGGGCAGGTCTGAAAACCCTTAAAACTAGGGTTTTGATTGAAGTATGGCTCTTTCTTCCATCTCCACATAATAAAGCTCATTCTTGGTGGGATGGAATATTTTTGTGTATATTCTCATATTTTCATTTTTTTGGAGAATGATATGCTATGTGGAGGAAGATGTGCATTGTTCTAGGCCTGACATCTTTATGTGACAGGCCAAGATTGTGAAGGAAAAAGTTGAGTTTTGCTAGGTTAAGGTGATTTTTACTATGAAGGCAGTTAGGAATGATGGTTTTGGATGTAATTATCCTATAAGAACCTATTTCAAGGCTTTGGGGTGAAGGGGAGAGCCTAGATAGTGAACTGTCCTGTTGTAGCCTGCCAATTAGGCCTCTTGGAGCAGCGTTGCTTTGGTCCATTTCTCTTTTACTATACACTATCAAGAAAGAAGGTTTTGAGAATTTTTAGGGGCATATATTAGTTGTCTAAGTTTAGTGTTTTGGGCCTGATAGAAGCTTATATGTGGATTTTATTTTGACTATCCTACCGGGCAAGGCTACAAGCCTTATAGGGGTAAAGAGGCCTAGTGGTTAGGGAAATGGAAAAATGGAGTTTCCTAAGTGAAAATTAGAGTGTTATGGTTTGGTTTAGTCCAATTTTACATGTCCTAAGTGGTTACAATCCCTCTTGGGTGTTTGAGTACAAGAACCCTAGGTGTGTTGGGTCTTTTCCTTGAAGGAATAGTGGTTTGGAAGAACCCTTATAAGAGTATTTGAGAGAAGCACCAAGTAAGAGTCTTTTCCATCTGAGTTTAGTTGTTCTTTCTGCTCACTTCTCATCACTTCTCTAACAAGAGATTACCTATGACATGAAGAAGAGGTATTGATATGAGTTGGGGAATAGAGACATTATGTGTATATTCTTCACCCTCAACTATATCCTTAAACTTTCTTTGTTGAAGTAGGTCAACATCTTCTCCACGTGTTCTTTTTGGTAAACTCCTTTTGGGGGCTCATCATCACCATCATTTTTAGCTCCTAACGATATCTAATGTGAAGTTGAAAATGAAGTTCTTGGGTTATGGGAGGCTGACTACTTTCACCTAGAGGCTGAGTACTCTATGACCTAGTCTAAGGGCATTGTTGTTATTCCTTCTTCTTAGCAACCCACTCCTTTTTTCTCCTTAAAAAACTATAGTTCTCACCTCAATGGTTTCAACCTCCTTGATGCTCCAGTCCATGATAATGATGGGTTGAGTAGAGACATGTTTAGTAAAAATAGGGTCAACCAAATATGATTCATCATCTTCTATACCTCAAATATCCCATCCCAAATCAAATATTCTTATCTATCTCAAGGACAATCTCATCCAACTTCTTCTCCTTACTTCATGCTCATCAAGGAAATCTACCCAATACTATTCTAGATTAGGTATATGATGGAAACCTAGACCAAGTTGTAAATTATTTTTCACATATTCCTTGTTGTCAAAAGGAAATCATTCATAATAAAATTGTAAAATATACTTAACCAAATATCTTTCAATGTTGAGAGCATTTGACATTGACCTACTAGTGAAATAACCAAAACCCATAGGAAACTATACACTCACTTTCTTTCACTCTTGACATCTCTTATTTACATCAGAAAGCTACCTACAAACTTCTATCAACACAAATCTATCCTCTACATACCTTGGAAGCTTTAATGGAGGACCATTGAAACCACCAACCCGAATGTATGAAAACCTTTAGAATTGAATAAAGTGATTTTCATATATTCCAAATAAATGCATGAACTTAGGAGTAAGCCTTAGATCAATTTTCCCATGTATTTCTTGAGCCACCCTCATGGTAAAAGTATTAGTAATTCTCTTATGATGACAATAAATTTTACCCAATTGCAATTTATCATAATAATTGAAAAGTGGGACTTCATTTCAGTAAAGTGAGCTTGGTCTCAAACCCGGCCAAGGCATAGTACTGGAAATGGCATAGATGAGATACTAGGACATAAAAACAGATCGATTAAATACAAAGAAGACAATCATATCATGCATCTGATCACTAATAAGTTGGGCCCAATCTAAAAATTGTTCCCTTGCAAGCATAGATCAGATAAATAAATACATCCATTCTTCAAACTCGTGTGCCCTTTCATTTCCTCTCAATCCATGCAGTACCACAATTATATCTAAAATTTTATTAACGAAATGATTTCTAGATGCAAACCTTTGGGAATTTGGGATTTACCCTTTCTAGGTATAGCTAGCCATTTCTTGGTGATTATATTTCGGTAATACCCCTTTTTTGCTAAGAACTCAAATTGTGAGGAAGAAAATTTTATGCCTAAAAATCATTCTCTTTTTAGAATATTTAAATAGGAGAAAAACTTGGTTCTTTGAATTTAACTATCAGCCTATTGTCATAAGCTCTAACTTCACGGGTTTAAGAGTCATAATGTCTAAAGTATTCAATAATTAGGTTTGGGCATTGAACTGTAACAGGAAAGGCATATATATGCTTCTATTAATTCACTTTCAATTATTGTTTGTGTAATAGATGGGGAGTTTGGCTTGTTAATTATTTCCTAGAATTTGTTTAAGCTTGCATGCCCTAGCTTAGTATCCCCTATTTCTAGCATTGTGTTGGATAAACCTGAAACATATTCATAACCTTGATATTTATATTTCATGGCAATTAAAAGACCCTAGGGTTTATGTATAATTGTATAAGGGGACTTGTGCTAGTGAAAACCCTTCTACTTAAAGTGAAATTCTCAATGGCTTACTGAAACAACCAGAGCAAAAAGTACCTTTGTGTTCTTTGAGCTCCAAAAATTGATGACTGCACCAATTCACTTTTTCACTCCCATGATTTTAATGTCTTAGATAAAAATAATCTTCTCAATAGCTCAAATCCCTTTCTTAGCCTCTCATAATTAATGCTCAAGTAGGTAAGAAATTAATTATTCTCTTTCTATAGTTGGTGTGTGCAATCTTTCACATCATTCTTTCATTGTAATGACTTTTGAAAATCTGAATGAAGAACAACTACTTGATCGACAAGAAGAGAACTTTTTATAACCTTGTCGGCAGTCGGCAAGGGTTTCAAAACCAATATGAAAAACTAAAAGCCTATTATCTTTAATACATTCCTTTGTCACTTTCCAAGCCTTCATCATCATCGAGTGGAAAGAGAGAAAGTTTAGACAACTTTGTTAGCAATCGATGCAAGTTTCCTAACTTAAGAAAAACTCTAAAATGACTCAAATTTACTTAAACAAGACTTATAAAAGTTAAGACAAGACTTCTAGACATCGACACACTTTATAACTTCACAAAGGTGAACCTTGGGTGATGTGTCAGGAGTAGGAATGGTTATGAAAACCTAAGTAGCGACCGAATTTTTTTTGAGAACTGAAAAATGACCAACGACTTCAAGACAACCAAAATTTGAGTGAATAAATAAGTTTTTGAGATGAGATGAAAACTTTGGTAATAGTGTTGAAGAGAAATGATTAAGTTATGTGTGAATTCCTAAGTAGTGCATGCAAATATGATGTGAATGCAAAGAAAGTAGAGTGTTAGTGCAAAGTAATATGAAGTGTGTTGATTTAGTGTTTTGAGATTAAATGTAACTGTATTTCTCATATATTGTAGACGCATTTGTAGCAGTTCAAAACTTGGCAGTGAGCCACCCCTCTCTTTTATTTCTCTTATTCTTTGGATAGTGAGTCCACCTGGTAGTGAGCCTTTCTGTAATATCATATAACTAATTATAATATATCGTGAGATAATCCTCACTATGGTTTTTCCCTTTTTGGGTTTTCCATGTAAAAATCTATTGTTCATGTGTTAAATATGCTTTGATGGTTGTTTCCATGGTTTATTTCCTTATTTCAAATTGAATATGATGTTTGAAATGAATTTTTAAATGGTTAAGTGGTTATAGAGAATACTGATTCACCCCCTGTTAGTATTCTAGGTGTTCAATAATTGGTATCATATCTTTGTTCCTTCAATTGGCTTAATCACTGAGGTAGATCTTGGAGTTGAACACATGGCTACTAGGAGATATCCTACTCCTCCAGAAGAAATTCCTATGGTAAGATTTACTGAAGAAGACTACAATGTTGATATGGAAGAACTCAAATCTACCCTAGATGATTTAGATAAAGAGGAATTTGAGAACAAAGATCTGAAAAAGGATCTTAGTGATGAAAAAGGATCTTAGTGATGCAGACGAAGGAATTGTGATATTGAGAAACTCAAGAAAGCCACAAATAGAATCAAAGATCTCAAGAAATAAAATGAGATCATTCCCAACCTGAAATTATAGACTCAAGAAAGTAAAATATTTGAGGACTATCTAAATTCTAAGTTGAAAGACAAGTCTAAAGAATGCTCAAAGCTTGAATTGGAAGTTGTAACCCTGAGAGAAGAAAAATTCAAGAAGAGTACTACCATTCTTGATGAGATGATTGCAAACCAGAAGTGATCTAAAGAAAAACAAAGATTAAGGTTTGAAAAAAGTGAAAGCTCAAAGACAGATCAAACTCCAAATAAAATTGAAAAGAATATTGAGGACAAGAAGAGCAATGGCAAGAAGGTCCAGAATCAGAGGAAAAACTACAAAAGACCACTAATCAAACAACCAAATGCATGAAGGTACCCATATTTTAATGGTTTTTGTTATTCCTATGATAATTTGGACATAAGGCTATGGAATTTAGAAGTGAAATGAATTAAAATGTTTAATCATTTCCTAGTCAGTGCTTTACATGAAAATTTTTTGGTCATAGAGCTAGTGAATGGAGAAATCAAATGATTAATGGCTATAAAAATAGTATGATGTTTCAATCTCTCAATGGTGATGGAGTTGATAGGTGCTAGGTATGACAAGAGAGCCTTGATAGTCAAAGACATTAGATACTCTACGGTGAAATATGCAACAATGGTAATAGGGTACAAGATATATTTCACAAATAGAGAGAACTCTATTTCTGTAACCACCATCAAAATTGCACACATGATAAATAAATGTTTCAACTATGATTTGTGTGAGTTGCTGAGGGACCAAATCCTAGAAAAATTACAAAAGACCAAGGACTCTTGATACCCCTTCAAGTTTGGTACCTTGATTGTTTGTTTTCTTTTCTACTTCCTTAATGAGAATCTTGGAACTAGAAACATAGTATGGTAGAAGGAGAGACCAATGGCACATCAAATCAAAGATCACTTGTTGAGATTAGGAGATGAAGACAATTAGAAGAAGGCACTATGGGGATTGTATAAGAATTTAAAAGAAAATATGCAAGCTAGAGAAAAAATTCTGAAGAGTGTGGTGGAAAAGTATAAAAATGACATCATTTTCATGGTGAGAAAGGACTATTGCATAATGGAGGTTGTTTATCTTAGGACTGTGTGGGTCCCAAAAATGAGATATGAAGTTGTAGAAGATATAATTGTTGGTTTGGATGACCATATGTTAAGAAAACCTAAAGACACCTCTGAGGAAAGATATGGCACATATGAAGAGAATTCCATGGAGGTGCACATGTAGTAGATGGAGAAACAAATAAAAAAATATGTTTTTAAAATGACTGCACAGGTTACGGTGATGATGGGCCTTTCAAAGGAATAAGTGGAGAAAGTTAAAGGCATGTCTAGCGCTCTAGGAGGTGCATCTAGTACAAGAATATCATGTAGAAAATATACCCCCTCTCCAATTGCCCCAATTTTTTTTGGGAATTTTCCCTCTATTAGCGGACCAAAGAGAAAGGAGTCAACCAATATTCTGAAAAAGCAATAGAGTGTTCCTGTGAAAGAAAAGGTTTCCTTAACAAAACAAAAAATAGGCCATGTGAAGAAAAGAGTGAAGGCTAAGACCACAAGGGAAAATAATCTGAGTGTAGATGAAGAAGAGGAAGATGGAGAACAACAACCTCTAATCAAAAAAAGGAAATCTGATGTAGCACAAGTAGAATCAAGTGCAAAGAAAGTCAAGGTTGACATTGTTGATATAAATAGTGAAGCAAAGGTAGAGAAACATAAAAAGGAATTTAAAATATATGTGAGGGAAGAAATATAAAGGAGAAAAAGCTCCTCTGAAAGCAAAGAAGAAGAAGAATAAGTCTACCCCTCTAGTAAGAACTCATATCCCTATGAAGTTAGATGCATTGTTTAATGGTATTGTAGAACTTGAGATGTAAGAGAAAACTATTGCTCTATATACCACTACAAATGACATGGATAAATATACAATAGAAGAGGCTATTTTTAGGTATATAGTTACATTTGATGTGAGCATGAAGGATATTGAAGGCCAATTGCTTGAAGATTTGAAGAATGCATTGTATGTAAGAAGAGAAGAGGTAATGAATGAAGATGAAAAGTTGACATCATTTGCTCTGGATAAGGTTAGTTCTAACCTCTCAGATGAGAATAAATCCAGATATCTCAAGTTTTTAGCAAATATTTCAGGACCAAACAAACGGTCACTAAACTGAAGAGCTGAGACAAAGATGATATTAAGAGCTTAAAGAATGAGACTATTGAGAATATTTCCAACTTTGCAAAGGAGTTGGGTATGACCCCGAACAACAAAGAGCAAGTCCATGATGATATGCCTATTCTGAAATTGAATGAAGGAGAAGTTGCAAAGCATGAAGGTACTCAAGCTCAGCATGAAGAAAAGGAAGAAAATATGCAAGGTGATATCCCTCAAGTAGAAGAAAATTTTATTGATGACACTCCTCTGGTAGGAGAAAATATTGTTGAAGGATTATCAAAGGAGGATACTCAAACATGTAACATTCCTGGGCTCCTCTAAAATAGAAAAGAATGTAGAAGAGGTTGTACAAGGCAACACGAAGCTACATGAGGCATAAAACATAGAAAACATGCCTCCTCTAGATAAAAATGATAAATTTGTTGCTAGTGAGAAGAAGGATGAATGAAAATCTAGTACTATAGACAAGGAGAAGAAGGATGAAAAGGAAGAGGATTACATTTAAGACAATGAAAAGGATTTAGGAAAGAAATATTTTTATGAGAAGTTGGTTGGAGAGTCCTCTGGAAACCTCAAAGATTCCTTCAAGGACCTATTAAGCATGCAACTCCAATTTCAACCTGTTAATTCTACCCAAATACTATAAATACCAATGCAACAAGGATAAGTAGACATGGAGAAAATGTCCCCTTTTCACAAACTATAGTTGGGAGATGTATTCCACACCTCTTCCAAGAAATAAATTTTGCAAACACGTCAAAAGAGTGTGGATTTAATAGATGAAGCAATGAAAGTACTGTAGGAGAGTGTACCTAGTGCAAGTATTGATAGCTCATTATCTAGTGTACATAATTTAAAACTTTTACTTGATTCTTTTAAAGCTTGTACTCTAGTACTCTTGAGAAGAAATTAGAAGAGGAGATTAATAAAAAGGTGAATGAAAAGAGGTTGATAGATATAATAGAGAAGTGTGCTACTACACATTTTAAATTTTAGAATAACCTTAAGGATGTGAAAAATTTTATTGATGAGGCCAAGGTGTTATTTCAATTTTGCATGAAGTGGCCGAGTTCAAACAAGAACATTAAGATTCAAATGGACTCCATTGAGTCCCAAGTTGACAAGGCATCCATTTCCTATGTTCCAACAAATCATGCAGATGGATCCACTAGAGTAGCTATTGAAAATCTGCATGAAAAATTCTTCTAGCAATAGGAGCAAGGAGAAAAGATTATAATGTAGTTTGGATGGCTCAAAGACCTAGTGAATGCAAAGTTCACACCTATATCCAATTCTTTGAGTGATGCAAAAAAAGAATTGAAGATGAATCTAGTACCTAATACCCTGGAAGAAGGCAAAGAACTCCTCATGGAGTTTGAGGTTGTGAACTGCATGCTTGGGCTGGCAAAGAATCACAAGGAAGATGGTGAAAATTTTTGGCAGGCACACCTTGCTATAGAAAAGGGGGGTTCATCACCCCAAGGCTCTAAGTCACAGGATATCCCAAGGGAATGAACTACCCTAAAATTCATTGGGTTGTTTGACAGGTGTTTCAAAAATCAAGAGAGTTGGCCTCAAAGCTTTCATATTGCTAACTAGACAACTCACTATTTGAGGATGGAAGTCTAGGCAATGGACTCCAGCACAGTGTGCTAGAATCTCAAGGACCCATTGCAATCCTATATAGGCAAAGGTCTAATAAACAGATAGAAAGCACAAAGAGCCTACTAATGACCCGACTGACACAATTTTACAACTTGATAGTGAAAATATAAGAAACAAAAAGTACAACAAGAAGAATACTATAAACTACTCTAATACAAAAATGACAAAGAAAGGAAAGGAAAAGATACCACTCCACCCACACTTTGATTCTTCAACTCCAACTCCAAACGGACAATCCAATCACCTGCACACACAAAAATGAGAAAAATGTTGGGCTATTTTTTGAGGTCTACTTCAATAAAACCCTTGCTTTCGTGTTCCCACCTCCATGGACAACCAGATATGCAATGAGATAGAAAAATCAAGAAAGAAGAGAAGTAGAAATTATGCCAAATAGAGTGCAAAGACATGCTAAATGCTACACTATAAGACATAATGATGCAAATGGAATAACAAGAGAAATATCACCTCTTCTTCCTACTAGCACTCAAGGCTGAGAGGAGAAGATGAAACCACACTAAGAGAACAAAACTTTTTCAACTAGCAAGAAAGGTGGAGTTGCAACAAGAAAAATATAAAAGCCAAGCAGAGAGAAAGAATGAGCTTGAGAGAGTGAGATAATGAGCAAGAAGTTGCAAGAATTAATGACAGAATGAGAGAATTGCTAGCTGAGAGTGAAGAAGTGAGAGAATGTTAGTTTGAATGCTTGAAAATGGAGGTAAGAGTTCAATTTCATTAATCAAGGAAGGGTAGAAGATGTTAGTCTCGCAACCAACCAAAAATGTAATGCCTCTATAGATTCCAAGGGTAGAAATCCTATAAAGAAGTTAGCGGAAAATGTCTGTGTAGCGTATGTGCATCCCTGATAGAAATTCCTCCACTAATGCAAAAAGACAAGGCCATGAGGAAGGAATAAGCTCACGATGGTGGGTTTGTATCATTCAACTTATATTTTCCAAAGGTAAAATAAATGGGGAATTTTCCAAGGGTGCAAATTCATGCCATTACATTTTTCCCCCACTTTAGTGAGCATACATGTCAATGCGAATGTGAGCTAAAGTAGAAAGAGATTGAAGAGAATATACCAATCGCATTGAGGAAGTAGATCTTCAATCTGACGCACTTGGGAATGAAGAGAGAGAGAGAAGGATCTATAAGTTCTCGGTCTTGCAAAGCTATGAAAGAGAGGAGGATCCACAGGTTCTTGGTCTTGAAAAGTAAGCTACGATCTCACCACAAACATGTTAGGAAAAAAATCATAACACACATATTCATAAGACACACAAGCCAACATGGTAAGACACAGCCTGATCAATTACACTGAGCAAATACACTTGTGACTATTGCAAACTCCATTGCAAGATAGTCACAAAAAAGATAGGTCTAGTCAAGCTGACCCCAAGCTAGACACAAGGATATACCATGTTTGACACCAAGAGACAACAACATCAAATATCAGATAAAAGGAACTTGATTTTTGTAAAACACTAGAGAGCGCAATTGAAGGAGAAGTTTTCAAAGGGGGTTCCTTTGGCAGGAAACATTTCAAGACACCAAGGGGTCCATTCAAAGGAACACTCTGATTGAAAAACACCATATTTTTCGCAAGTTACTCTGTCATCAAGGAATCCTTTTGAAAGATCCTTTCATCAAGGAATCCATTAAAAATAATGCTTCTTCTCAAAGGAAATTTTTTAGACTTCTTCATTTTAGAAAAATGTACTTTTTCAAAGGCAAGTTTTCAGACTCTTTCGCATACGAGGTCCTTTTCAAAAAAAATCATCTAGATGTATTAAGATAATACAACATTTTGGAAAATGATGGGATTCAATAAGGGATTCTTTTGTCAAGGAATTCACTGTAAATAAAATTTGACACCAAGGGATTCTTTTGAAATAATTCATCAAATAAAAAATTAGAACATCATGGTAGCCACCCCTTAGGATGGCGTGTGCTATGCAAAGGAGCACATGACATCCTAAGGAGAGAAAGAAGAGGAAAAGATGTTGTGGCATGCAACACATGACGAGATTTATTTTGTGGTATGTTGTCACACACACACGAGGGACAAAACATAAGAACCACAACATCAAAAAGGAGAAATAGATGAAGAAATTGAGAGAGACAAGGGGATTTGAGAGTTCAAGGTCATATATGTTCATAAATACAAATAGATATAATATGTTGTATGATGAACTATCATCAATCTCCAAAGTACTCATATCGTCAAGAAGAGCACATGAAGACAAAATAAAAATAAAAATTGGGTCAACATGGAAGAGGGCCTAAATGCCTCGAACACTTTGCATCATCCCCAATTGTCAAAAAGAAAATTTACAACACATAGAATAATGATGATTACATAAAGAAGAAGTTCACAACAAATTTTTTAGGCCTATATCCAAGCACCCACAAGGGTAGCAAGGGTCCTCCAGGTAGGATAAAAAACACATAAAGACAAGCATGAGGGAACAAAAACACACAAATAATCTAACCTACAAATAAAGAAGAAGTACCACCATACTCGTCGACCAGCAGGTTGGCCTACTTCTAATCTAGATCATTATATGGGGAGGGCGGTCAGGCCTGCAAGGGTGAGATAGAAAGGGTAGTACCCTCCATCTTGACTACAACAAGGGCCAAGGAAGAAGACCCCTCAAGGTCATTTTCACCGAGCTCAGGTGAGGAAAAAATAATCAATCTTGCAAAGATCGAGGATAAATTTGGGATATCATCCACCGAATTAAACATACACTTCACTAGAGTTTCATGTGTCAATCAGGTGGGAGAAGGAGCCACTCAAGATCCACTACCAACCTCTTCGAGAGGCGAAGTGACAAACTTAGGGGATGCCTTTGTCATGAGGATGACACAAGCCAAGACAGAAACCCCTTCTAAAGAAGGTGACCCCTTCTTCTGACCTCCACTTGAAGCGAGGTCATCCTCCAACTTGTGCTTCAGTGGAGGATGTGAAATCCCCATAGAAGAAGTGGAAGGAAAGGAGGAAGAAGATAGAGTGACAACAGACACCATTGTGGTGTTTGCCATGTCTATGAGCTAAGAAAAGGGAGGGACGTCTGAGAGGGACATCAAAAGAGGGGCTTCACAAAGGGAGCAATGATAACCTACACCCTTTTAGGGTGAGGTTCATTAGACCCTATCGAGGGAGATAAAAGAAGAACAAAGGTGATTAGAATTGAAGCAAGCACAATAAAAGGAAACAAAGTAGTAGAAGAAGATATATAAATAGGGGCCACTCACTCCCCATCCATTTTGTGTGAGGCTATGTGTTCAGTGGTGAGATCCTTTCGCCTATGGTTATGTTAGCTATGGGACTGTAAGATGCAATCTAAGAAGAGGCCAGAGGTTGCTACTCAACCCCAAGAGTAACCTTCACAACTGTGGTTGGTGGAAGAGTAGGCCCCTAGCTAGGATCAAGAGGAGGAAGTGTAGAGGTAGAAGCAACTATGGGAAGAGAAATGGAAACTGGTGCCTCAACGATGAGCTTCTTCCCATTATCTACCTTAATGGCAGGTAGAGTTCAGTAGCAGAAGGTCACAAAGGTTGAGACATAGGAGCAACCCCACGAGGAACTTTCCCCTTTCCATAGACAATGGGCCTAGGAACCATGGGAAAAATAGGAAGCTCAAAGACCTATCGCTTCGCTTTTCTCCATGCATGTATCATCGGACTTCCCATGTGAGGCATGGGAGCAAGAGTCGAAGGTGTTGCAATAGGGTGATAAGTAGAAGCAGGAACTTAGATGATATGAAAGGAGAAGGACCTTGAGTGCAAGCAAGCTTCTCCTTCATAGTTTGCTGGACAAAAGAAGTAGCTTGTTGTTGCACGATCATGGATGCCTTCACAGAAACTACATAGGGGACACTGAATAAATAGCCTTCAGTACTAAGCCCCCAATCTTATATTTAATATGAGCCTTATATATTAAATACCCCTTAGAGGGGAGAGGTTCAACTGAGGTAGGCCGAAATTGATCCAATGTGAAACCTCCACGTGACACCAACAGTTTATAACCGGTGTCATGCACTACCTACATAGAACCTTCATGAGGTAACATTAAACATTTATGAACCACAGAGGTGACACCATTCATAGAGGCAATCTAGGGGATTCCTAGCCTAACTTAGAATAGATTAGACACTAGAATGATAATGAAAGAAGCCTCAATAGTCTTGGTTCCTACCAAGACTAAAAGAGAAATAGAGCCTAAAGGGGGGACAAAGAATTCATCATGTGTACAGAGTGTGGTCTCTAAATCTTCGTACCACTCCCTATGCCATCCATTTATGAATAAATTCTCCTCTATTACCACATTGACCCAACTCGTCGAATCAACTAAAATTCCAATTACAACATTTCCATTGATCTAGGTGGTGATGTATAAAGGGGAGAGCTCTTTGTTGAGAGGCTCATCATGCAAGGTAAATGTTATGTTAGGTGTAGCACTCACATTTTTTGGAGGGATACATGTGAATGAACCATGTTCACGTACTCAAATGGAACTAACTCTGATGATGTAGAATATTGTGTTACCAAATTTGTAGAATGTGAGAGAAACAAATCAATATAAATTTGCAATTCATTGTTAGCCTTGGCCATAAACATTGGAATTCTATTTATTTCCATCGAAATGGATAGTCTCGTCATCGATGTGGTCCTAAATCTCATGATGCAAGCAAACGCATCACTTGGTATCATGCTCGTGTACTCGATGGAATTGATAGAATTGATGCTCATCATACCAATCAAGATACGACTCAATTAGAGGCCAATGTTTTGGAAAGGTTAGGATTTTATCTTTTAATAAATTATTTAAAACAACATTATAAGACTTAGATAAATTTATTAAATTTCTATTATGTCTTATTCCCTTATCCTTAGACATAGAAACCACATTCACAATATCTTTGTTTTTTCCAGGACCTTACTACAAATCGGTTGTCAAAATGGGAGCGCAAAGACATACTCCCAAACTATGCTAGACCATCTATTAGTATTCATGCAACATGGCACAAAGTTGTGTGAAAGAAGGATATTTCATTGAGGAAAACTTCTCTTGCCATGAATTTTGTAAGTTGTTGATGAAAACCTTCTATACATCTGAGGTTGGTTGTAGATAAGAAATTTGAGAGAATAACACTTGATAATGAGCTATAAAATCAGTCACCTTCTCCCAGTAACCTTGCTTACATCAGAGGAGATCCAAAAAGGTAATCTTCAACCTGATGTTAGCCTAGAAATACTAGAGGAATTGATTTATGAGTTGATCAAATGAGAAAATAAAGTTATTTGTAAGGAACAATACCAATCAAGGGTAGTGCCCTTAAGGGATATTGGAAATTTTTTATCCATTAGAGCATCAAGGTGGAAGAAATTTGTGCACATAGCATTGAATGTAGAAACATGTGTTTGAGGTCTCCACGACCACTATATTTTTTAAATTTAGGAATCTCCATCTACTGGGAGATGGGAGTGTTTAAAAATAGAAGTGGACAAAGGACTATGCCAAAAGAAAGGTTGAAAGATAGGTTGAGAGGTAGCGTTGGATAAGTTCACTAGTTGGTTCTATATCTGACCCATGTTCTACAACAAGGTGTTTAAGATAGGGCCAGAAGAAGAAGCAAGGCTAGTGGGACCTCCACGAGAACTACCAGAGCCACCAACCCTTGTAACAATAGAGACCCCACCACTAGGACCAACATGGGCTCTAGGATTGCCACCAAGAACATTAGAGCTAGAAAAATTGAAGCCCAAGGGTACCTTGTTTACTTTAATTACTAGGGGTGGTTGAGGACCAGAAATAGTGTTAATATAAGGGTCAATATCGGCCATGCATACCAATAACTTAGGCATCGAGACTTCTATTTATCTTTCAGCGGTCTCAGACCCAAGGTCTCAAGAAACACTAGACCTAAGATTATATGATGGGACATGAATGCCCACTATGTTTGAAATGCCCCAAAAGAACTCTAGACCTACCCAGTCCTTGTCCAACATAGTTCTTAATTTGTTAATAACCTTAGTAGCCTTATCTATAACTCTTTATTTTTATAGATACTTCTCGAACTCCAAAAGCCAGTCTAGGGAAAGAATTTGCTCTGTAGGAATCTCAAGATCATCCTCTTCCTCCATAAATGAAGTAGAAGGAGAAGCAGGAGGTGTAGGAATACAAGGAGCTTCCCCAAAAGGGCTAGGGAAACTTGTATTTGTTCCTAAAATCATTTCATCAAAGGTAGGATTGGTAATGAACTTCTTAGGATCCATCTCTATATGTTGTAAACTCCTTCTAACAACGTGTCTTGAGGTTGTAGACTGAGTCATAAAGCTCATAAAGCTTCATGACACATGAGTTCATAACACACCAGAATAAAAGAGAAAGGTATCTGACACTGAGAAATAAAAACAAGACTTCCATGTCAAGTTCACAAAAAATGTACAGAGAAGGGATATTCATCACCCCCAAGGCTCCAAGTCATGGGAGAGCCTAAGGGAACACAATTCCCTAAACTACCTCAGGTTGCTTGACGGGTGTTTCAGAAATTGAGTGAGTTGGCCTCAAAGGTTTCAGACTATTGACCAGACGGCTCACTGTTTGAGGATGGTAGCGTGAGAATTGAACTCCAATATGGTGCACTGGAGTCTTAGGGATGTTTTGGCATCCTATATGGATAGAGGTCTAATAAATAGAGAGAAAGCACAACGAGCCTGCTAACGACCTAACTAGCATAGTTTTACAACTTGATAGATAAAATACAAGAAACAAGAAGTACAACAAGAAGAATACTAGAAACTACTCTAATACAAAAATGATAAAGAAAGGTAAGGAAAAGGTACCACTCCACCCACACTTCAATTCTTTAACTCCAACTCCAAAGGATGATCCAATCACTTGCACACATGAAAAATGGGAAGGGATACATTTCGATGTTTTCCTTAGTCAGGCCCCCACTTTAGTGTTTCCATAGGTCCATGGATAGCTAGATATACAACAAGATAGAAAATTTGATAAAGAAGAGAAGTAGAAAGTATGCCAAATAGAGTGCAAAGGCACGCTAAATACTACACTATAAGACATAATGATGGAAACAAAATAACAAGAGTAATGTCACCTCCTCTTCATGCTAGCTCTCAAGGACAAGAGGGGAATATGACACCACACTAAGAGAATATAACTTCATCAACCTACAAGAAAGGTGGAGTTGCAACAAGAACATAATAGAAGCCAAGTAGACAACAAGAACAAGATTGGGAGAGAGAGAATGAGAAAGAAGTTGCAAGAATGAATGAGAGAATGAGAGAACAGCCATCCAAGAGTGAAGAAGTGAGAGAATGTTAGTTTGAATGCTTGAAAATGGAGATAAGAGGTTGATTTTCACCGATCAAGGAAGGATAGAAGATGTTAGTCTCATAGCCAACCAAAAATGTAACGCCTGGGTAGATTCCAAGGGAAGGAATCCTGACAGGACATTAGCACGATGCGTGCATGTTCACATGGAACATGCATCCCTGATATAAATTCCTTCATGAATGTAAAATGATAAGGCCACTTGGAAGGAATAAGCTGATGGTGGTGGGTTTGCATCATCCAACTTATATTTTCCAAAGTAAAGGTAAAATACATGGGGAATTTACACTTGCAAAATTGTAGGTGTTATACACTAATTTTCCATCTTCTTCTAGTTTATTTGTGTATATTTCTTTCTTTTTTATACATTTTAGACTTCATTATATATATGTAGATGTTAGCTAATAATGTTTCAATGAAAACTTTTATCTGGTTTGATGAATATCATGCTATTAGGGGGAGTTGGTCAGATTTTTGGTGTTTGTCACTCTCATGTATACATGTGTATATCAGTTAAGGGGGGTATATGTGTAATTTGACGAAGATTTGGGTGATAATGTCAAATCATTAAAAGAGGGAGAAGAGAAGATAACAACAATATATGTGTATAATTTCAAAGGGTGAGCAAAGAATAGAAATTATAATTTACACCCTTTTCCCTTGATGTCAAAGGGGGAGAAAAGTTTGAGAAAATTTGATGCATGTTGCCATCAATGAAAAAGGGGAAGATTGTTGGAAGTTTAAGGATTTTTTCTTTGATATGCTTTTTTGTAGCATGGACATGAGATATACAATGTGTAGATATAGTGTTGTCATTGATGTCAACATTATGGCTTGAGGTCTAATTTGATGATCATTTGATCTTGTGTGCATATGTGTTTGAAATGATGGAAATCCAATATAGAGATGTATATGTTTTTCTCCAGCATAGAATAGATGAGCTAGTTATTTGGCTAAGTGTCAGAACAACATTTTTCAATGTACTATGCATTCAGTTTTTGGTCCATGTTGATTTGCCTTGAAGTATTTTGGTTTGTCATTCTAAGGAAAAAAATTTCATGTCAAAGGAGTCTAAATCTAAAGTTTCTTGTTGTTTTTACCTTCAATGCAAAAGTTATGGATGAAAGTATATCGGGTTTGCTAGTGATAGTGTTTCCTATATAAAGTACTTATTTTGATTAATTTGCATCTCATCGTAGAAGAATATCTGGTCTTGCAGATTTTTGGAAGTGTTTAACAATTTCAACTACATCTATGTTCCAAGTGGTGTGTAGTTTGGAGGTCCACGTGTTGGTTTGAGGATGATTAGTTGGCGTATTTTGGTGTTAGCTCACCAGTGGTGCCGAACTAGTATGTTTGAAGTTGTGCAAAGTTTAGATAAGCATTGATCCATTATGTGGGAGTTATTATAGGTCCACCCTAAAATATTTATTGTGTTATAGTTTTAAGTTGTGGCATGTAGCATGTCTTGAGCCTACAAGTTATTGTTTTGTATGATACATCTAATTAGACTGACCTAATTGATGTTGTAGGTTCTTATGAATGTAATGGGTATAAGTATAAGATCATATTTGGTGTTGAATGGAAATGATTAAGTTGTGTGTGTGAATTCCTAAGCAATGCATGCAAATGTGATGTGAATGTAGAGCAAAGAAGAGTGTCAGTGCAAAGTAATATGAAGTGTGTTGATTCAGTGTTATGATCTTCAGTGGAACTATATTTCCTGCATATTATAGATGCATTCATAACAATTTAAAACTTAGTAGTGAGCCACCCCTCTCTTCTATTTCTCTTATTCTTTAGATAGTAAGTCCACCTGGTAGTTATCCTTTATGTAATATCTTATAACTAGTTATAATATATTGTGAGCTAATCCTCACCGTGCTTTTTCCTTTTTTGGGTTTTTCATGTAAAAATCTAGTGTTCATGTGTTATATGCTTTTATGGTTGTTTTCATGGTATATTTCCTTACTAAAAATTGAATTCATGATGTTCAAAATGAATGATTAAATGGTTAAGTGGTTTCAGAGAATACTGATTCACCCCCCCTCGTAGTATTTCAGGTGTTCAACAATAAATTTTCATATTTGCATCGTTTTAAATAAGTTATTATTGCAACATTTCTACCTTGATTTCCAACAATTCTCTTGTCTATTCTTAAGGATTGACTTTGTTGTTATTTAGAGGAATGTGATTCTCTTTCTTGTTGTTATCATTCTAAATAGGTTTATTTGATGACTCATGGATATCAATTTCTAAAGAATAAGAGAGGTGGGATGATATATTTCCTCGATGGAGGAAAATATATAATAAATTTTACTAGCCTAAATGCATTTTTTATATTTAATTGCTTTGTCAGAATAAGTAAATATTAAGATAATATCATTAAGAGAGGATTTCTTGGTCCTTCAAATTATGTTTTGTGTGGCAATAATGAAGAAAATGTGGCCCATCTATTTTAAAATTTATTTTTTCTTTTAGTATTTGGAGGCATTATTAGTAGTGTTGGAATCAATCTAGTATTCACGTTTCTTCCTTGGTTGAATTTTGGGTAATTTTATATCATCCTCCTACATAGTCATCTTTCCTTGTGGTTTGTAAGGTTATTGGTCCTATTTTTATTCAAATTTGGTTCGAGTAGAATCATACAATCTTTCAAGCCCAATAGTGATTCCTTGATTAGGTTTGGATAAGGATTTTGGAGTTTCTTAAAGAAACTATTGTACACAAATTTTATTTTGAAGAAGTTTTATCTTCTTCTAACTCTCTTATTTCCAATGATTTGGAGCTTTCAAATCTTTAATTTTTATCTCTCTAAATCTAAGTTATCTAAAGTGAATAGATGTGGTAAGTGATGTACTCCCCCTTCTATTTTTTTCAAAACTTAATATTTATGGCTCTTCTCATGGTAGCCTAGGTGCTACTAGAATAAGAGGTATTAATCATGATAAAAATGACTTGATCCTTTTTGTTTTCTCTTATGCTATGAAAATTTATTCTAATAATTTGATTGAATCCTAAGCTATTATGATCGCTTTTGAGAATGCATGAATTGGGTTGGAAGACTAATTTTTTGATCCTAGTTTCACATTTAAATAAATGGGATTCTAAGAATTCCTCCTAGAGGGTCACCTTTTTAGTGGAATATTTACTCCATCTCTCTTTGACTTTTGAGTCTATCTCCTTTATTCATATTCTCAAGGAATTGAAAGTTGTAGCATATTACCTTGTCAAATGTGCTATAGAGGAAAATCATTTTTGACATATCTCTAATTTAGGGTCATTTTCCTCTAATAAACATTTCCATCTAATCTATTTGATTCATACTTCTAAAATTATAAATCAATGAGTTTCATTCCTTCAATGGTTATGGTTATTTGAGTTACTCTAATTTCTATTGATTTTAGAATAGTGGAGAACTTTCTTGGGTTTTCCTCTTCTTGCTTTCTCCATGCTTCATTCCATTTATAAATCTAAAAATTATAAAATTTCTAATTCTATTATTTTAATAAATTCATTTTCACCTTCAAAAAATATTTTTTCACTTCAATAAAAAAAGGTAGCACATGGTAAAAAATGGAATGTAGAAAATAGTTTTTCTCTAGAACCATGTTGGAATCAACATACAATTTAATTGATTATCTTACATCACCTTTGTAAGAATAAAATACTTTCTATACTTAATAGATTCATGGAAAATAAATATTAACATAAGAAAATAACAAATTACTTTAGGATATTGGTTTCAAAAGACAGTGAAAAACTTGATTCGATTTTTCCTCTTCTTACTTTAGTCATGAATCTTTCTATTAGGAAATCTAATGATTATAAAATATAATACATTTTTATTATTTAAATAAATTCTTTTTCACCTTTAAATAGATATTTTTTCAACTTAACAAAATGGGTATCACATAGAGACTCAAATAGAATGCAAAAAATTATTTTTCTTTGGAACTGTGTTGAAATTAACATACAACTCAATTGATTATATTTGAATACCTTTACAAAAATAAAATACCTCCCATCCTTAATAGATTCGTATAAAAGAAAATTTATCATGCATAAATAGCAACTACCTTATTAAATTATCGAAACCAATCTATATGACTAAAAATCTACATTTTTATAGCCTATAATGAGATGAATAAGTATTCTCTATTTATAATATGAAGAAATAAAGTTGTAACTAGTAAAAAAGTTTGTCATTTAATTTACTAGTCCCAAAAATATGATATTTACCTAGTCAATCATATTGAACTCAATTAGGTACAAAAATATCTAAATTGAACAAGAATTAATTATTAGTTTGAACATGGATATCAATTAAATATGTTAGTTAATGATGTAAATATCTATGAAAATGATCCACATTTATATAGCTATATCTATAAATAATGAAATATAACTATAAAAATAGATCAAATTAATGTAAGTCTAATGTTCAAATGTTCTAGAAATGACCTATACAATAACACTATTCTAGAACTTCTTTAACTTCCTTGAGAAATTATTCTCTCTTGTAAAACATTAATAACTTCCATGTTGTTATTGTGCATGGTTATAGTAAAAAATATTTTACAAATATGTATTTACTTACTACCAGTAGCATCTCATTATCAATTATGATCACCGGTTTATGTTCTCTTGTCAATTCTTCCTTATGACATAAGTCAAGTTCGTCTAATAAGTCAAGCCTCATCTACACATGTGTACGACTTGCGTCAATACTTCTATATCATATATCTCACAATGTATGTCCCACTATTCTTTTCTCATATTAATAATAGATCAATGAATATGATTTGAAATGTTGATGTAAAACCAACGAATACTTGTAATTAAATTGAAAACTATGAATATATATTTACAACTTCATAACCGAAACTCTACACAACACACAATTACTCCCTTCTAATTGAACCACATAATACAACATACATGTCACTATAGACCCAATTTGCATACATGGCTATAAAATGTGCACGTATGCTTATAAAGACAATCCATTTGTTATTTGATAGATACATAAACCTACAAATATTAGACTCATGATTAAAGTGAAAGATATGCTATATTCTCCATTAATCACTCGTCCAATAAGAGGTTTGCATCTTTTCGAGTTGGTTTATTCAACAAAAAGGAAAAAAAATCACTAGACAAAATGGTTTCTAAGATAAAGCCATAAGAAATGGATAAAATAAGAAAGCGTAAAGACATAATTATTTGTAAATTCCAATGCTAATCAGTGCCTATCGAGCCACATGAAAATGATATATACATTATATATATAAATATATATACACAAAAAGGCGCATATTTTATGCCTGTCGAATAAGAACCAAGAACGTCTGAGACGCCTTGGCAAGGTGTTGGGTAAATGTGGAACAACTTTTTCTTCCCAATAATTTAATGCCGCCTCCATTTCCCCTCTATTTGTTTACAGCGCATAGAACTTTTATAAAATGAACTGCGCTCTGGATTATGCGGAGGCAGCCATTATTCTTTACGGCAATAAAATCAGAATTGGCATGAAAAAGGAGGACATGAAAGTGCTGTGCCTCCGTTGACATAAAAACCAAAACATTGATCTTTATGGAACATGAATCTCGTTGTCTAATGCGACTGCTGCCCAATTTTTATTTTAAGCAACTTGTGATGGTAGTCTGTGATGGAGAGATGAGAGAAGGGAGCTCCGCGGATGCTGGAGTAAGCACCAACCTCACAACCATCATATTACGTCGCGCAGACGTCACCTTGACAAGCTTCTCCGGGTCACGCTAAGCCTATCACTGCCCCTAAATTTGGTTCCAAGCATAAATACCATGATTGCTACCAGCTTTTCACATCACGTTTACCTGTAACTACGGGGATAAGCACTGGTTTACCGAATAATGGCGGTGTCAAGAGTTGGGTTTGGTGGGTAGTTATAAAAGCGTGCAAATTTTTTATATTTTTAGTGGCTGAGGGAGAGAGCTTGTTTAAAAATCTTAATACTGTCGGTCGTTCATCCAACCGCACAGTACGCTTAGTACATTGTACTGGGCAATGTTTTCTTAAGCAAATCGGGCTTTTTTCGAATGTTATTTCTTTTCAATGTTTAGGAGAATCAGATTCGCCATAGCCTGCCACTTTCCTCTGAGACGTTTGATTTAGGTTAATGTCTGGATAACGACACTGACAATTACTTCTTCATATTCTGCCTCGACCATTTTCTACTGCAGGTATTTGTAGAGTATTGCACAAAATGGAGAATCTGTCTTTCCGTCTCTTCGTTATCTTAACGGTCTATTTTTAATCGCTTTTTTGTGTAGATTTCCAGAGAAGTTTTGTTGACCTTTTCCATTATTTTCGCATTGTAATTCCCGTGAAGGTGTTTGGGGGAATTAAATCCAATCATTTTAGGGCATGAGCTTCTTCTATGTTTGAACGAAAACTTTGTATAAGCTGTTGGTTTATATTGTCGGCCGGCCTAATCTGCCTCCAATTAATGGCGGCTACTTATTATTCTCAATAGATACCAATTTTTATCTTCTTCACATTCAATAAGACAAGTCTCATGGAAGGAAAATTATGAAGTGGGTGCTCTATAAATTATATTCATTTATAAGGTTCAATGTTGTATGAAGAATATACAATTTATAACTTCCTATGATCTTATATACTATTAAAAATGTTGGGCTTTATTATCTTTAATATATTTAATTAAAGTCATGATGTAAATGTACTTTCTAATGTTTAATCTGGTTTGTCTTGTGCATACATTAATTGTAGTTTTAAGTCTATTAACTAAATATGTCATGTCTTTTATCATAGAACAATATTAAGTTTTACCCAAGTTCTGAGACTGACTTTCAGTGCAAATCCATCCCTTAATTATGATCATACTCTTATCATAATCTTATCAATTTAAATTTTATTTTATTTTTTCCTAAGCTAGCCATTTCAAATTATTGACTATTATGTGTGTGTTAATGCAAGGAAAAGTTACGGTCAAGCGGGGGGAGGAGGCAGGGGAAGGGGAGAGCAAAGGGTGAAAATGAGTTCTTAAATTGTCACATTGTTTCTTAAAATCAGTGAATCTTGAATTTCAATGAGTAATTTGAGATATTTATGTCCAAAATTTGAAGATCTTATATGAACAAGAATATTAGCGTTTAGAATCTATTTATAAATTGCTAATTCTTTTTTAAAATGATAAAGATTAAGAAGATCAAACTTTAAAAATAGAAAGTGGACTTATTCTCATCACTAAAATATGAGATAAGTTATACTAATTTTTATAAACATCATATTGTTTTATATATATGATGAGCAGACCACAAATCACACCAAAAAATAATAGAAAATAAATGCTACCAAAATAATTAAAACTCAAAAATTTATTATTCATTTTTATTAGAAATATATATATAGCTAGAAAGATGAGACAAAGCTTGAAGTTTATTGGCATTTTCAAGAAATATTATCTAAAAATATGTGAATCTAAGGAAGAGCATACTTGACATTTGTATGCTTTTAAACCACAAATTTGGGCACCCAATATGTAACTTTAACCCTTAATATTAGAAAATTTGAACTTAGTCCAAACCTAAATGTTGGATTTTCATTAATTTAAACTATAAAAATTCACATTATATTGCACTAGCATTATGGATTGATTATTGGGGGCAATATAGGGATGAAACCTTGTTTCCCCAATCTTATGGGATTTACACTCATCTCAATTGATAGAGAAATTGAGGCTAACACATTGTTATGTGGAACCATCACACCATTTTTTATCTCAAGTTGGATCCATCACAATGTATCAACTTGATTTGAGGGTGGTATATTATATCCAAATTTTTAGTCTCAATTTTATATGGTTTTATATTTTATATGAAATGACGAACATGTTGGTCACATCCTCAAGATTTATTTTTAGATTATACTTTAATTTTTTCATCTTAACACGTTACATGGTTATATGGGAGGCAAATCAACCACATCATCACATCTCAATTTATAGATTTATCTTTACATAGCTACATGGGGGCCAATTTGATCACATTTCTATGATTGATTCCTCTATTTTCAAGGTTTCATGCTTGCATTCTTCATGTTCGAAAGCATGGTCACATCCTCATGATTGATTGATACTTCAGGAAATGAATAAAAAAACACCTAAAATTTTACACATTATTCATTCTATGTTTAGAAAAGGTAAAACACCCATGATTATATTTTTCAAGCTATGCATGTAATTTTGTAGATTTCACAAATGAAATGTTTGCATAGGTTTAGAGATGTTTCTCTACCAAAACATGAAAAAATTAGAACGCGACAAGACCTCCCTTCTATTCTACATTATTTTTTTCAATTTCATTTATTACATATGTATTTTGGAATTGGTAATTCATGTAGTTCACATGCACACTAAAGTGAGGGAAAAATTGAAGGAATAAAAATATCTATACTTTTCCATTTTACCATTTTTTTTCAACTTGCTTTAGGTCATGTTATACATTTAGCATATCCTAGTGTTCAAATTGGCTTGTTTTACACATAATATGACCTTGGATATTAACCTATTGCCAAAAATTTTAATCTCCTTTACATTGAAATAAGACCATTCTTTCATTTGATTTTTTCCCCTCCCTTCCTAAACTAGACAACAAGTGTAATTTTTCTCAATTAAAAGTTCATTTTTTAATTTTCTAAGTGAGACCTTTTATAAAGTTTGATTGCAACCCATTATCTTCCATGCCAGAATACTTCAAATTAAGCATCTAGGATATTGCATTCAATGAGATTCCTAGGTCATTAGTTATCATGCTTATCATTGAAGATACTTGATTAATGCCATTACAAAGCATCATAAACCCTATATAAACATGGAAATGCATTAGATCATGCTATAAATCAATTTTATTTAGGCACTTGCATGTTCTATTATTAATATGTCTTCTAAATTTTATCATCAAAAAGAAGGGATGAATTTTTATTGAGGAAGTTATCTCACTTCCTTCTACGTATCAATAATTTTCATATGTTTCTTTTCACCATCACCTACTCTTGAAAAAAAAAATATTATAAGAAAACATTTCTTTTGTATATAAAACTAGATATATACATGACACCAAGACTAGACTATGTTAGGAGGACTAAACCTTAAGTTTAGAACTATCCACTAGGACACCATCATAATTCTAGCATCAATTTGTCTCTATTCACTTCTCAATATTCCTTATCAAATCTAGATTACATTACATTGTTCACAACATATTAATTGAATCAAGGTTAAAATTGAGATTTATAATTCAAAATTACTATAAGTTATTGTAATCCTTTCAATATCATTTATATTTATAATATCAATGTATTTATTTAAATTTATTTTCAATTAATGTTGTATATCAATTTATTAGACATACACAACTCAAATATGTGTAATTATTCCCACTAGGGCATATAATTAAATCAATAATTGTAGAGGTGAAATGGGCTTCCCTATCACCTTTTCCTACTCATTTTATACTTTCTTTGATCCTTTCTTCATAATTAATAGTTTAATGTTTAGAAAACATATTGTTTATGTAAGAGTTGGCATTCAAGCTGAATCTATGTGCCCATTCTCCACTAGTCCAAACTTGACACTCAAACCTTTTGTTCCTAGTCTTGGTTCAATAAGAAAACAAGGATAGCTTGACCTCTTTTCAAATTGAAAATTGATTATGGGATCATGTGGATTTGAATTGAATTGGTAGCTAGATGAAAACATCATAGTGTGTCCCACATTTTAGCATTATTATGCCACTAAAGTCAATATTTATCAAACTATATTTATTATACCAAACAAATTGTCAATAACTTAAATATGTTGTAATCGAATGGTTTGTATTAATTTTTTATAGATTCATTTTATAACTTATCTAATAATAGAAAAAATTCTATCATTTTTTATTATTTTTCATTAACTTTTACATTATTTTTCTATTACTTTTTAGTGATTAATATTTCACCATAACACATAAATTCTACTTGAAATAAAATATTTCTAAGATTTATTTGAATTAGATCTTTAACTCTAATATCTAAAATGCATACATGCTTTATCATTTTATTGAATATAATTTTATTTTATTAATTTTTTAAATTGATACTAATAGAAATTTAGACCTAAATTTCATTGACACGTTCCCTTTTTTACTATTTATCAAAATAAATTTATCTTTCATTGAAACAAGAACATGGATGTAGAATGTAGTACATTTTTTTACCTAGTTTATTATTTTTCCCAATGGCTCGAATAAAGGTCTTTATTTTTTTACATACCTATCTTTCTTATTAAATAAATAAAATTTTAGTGTTAAAAAATATTATTTATTATAATTTTTTAAAATCTAATCTAAAGGCCATGCACACATTCAATTATATCTAGATTTTTTTTTTGACACATACATGGAAGATGTGAAGCTAACTATTTTAATCTTTAAAATTATAACATGTGGATCATGAGAGAAGAAAATAATACCATGAAGGTGCCACATGGATAGCTTAACTCAAAGATACGGTTGATTAAATCCCATTAGAAAATTTTAATTGAACTAGCTACTACCATGGGGTGAAACCATGTGTGCCAAGTATGTATTGACTAAGCTCAATTAAATCCCTTTTGATCAAAATGTGAAGATTTTGGTCATTATTTTACCATGAATTTTATTTTATCTGAGTGCAACCTACTTATATGTGCTTTAACATTATTACCCATTGGACTATGCATGAAATATTTAAATTGAAATGTGTGTTGTATAAAATGACAAAGTCTCGAAGCATTTAGAAGATCGTATGACTTATAAAACATTAATCTTTTTAACCATTAAGTAACCATTGTATTAACATTTGTATTCACAAGGAAAAATACCTATTAATTTTCTATTCTAGTTGACATTTCTTTGATCTTATTCAAAAACCATTAAACTAGTATAGAGCTTGATTGAGTTTAATTAATATAAGTCAAAAAATCCCATGCCTGATGGCATGTTTATTGGTGATTTTCAACCTTGTGGATCTCATTAGATAGGCAACAAGCCTTGCCATCAAGTATTAATTTGTTCTCTATTGGTCGTTTACCTTATGCATGCAATTACTAATTTATTTTCTCAACCCAAACATGTAAATAAATTCAAGAACAATCACATCCACTCCAAGAGTTTCTCTTTTAGTATTTTAATTATATTCTATATTACAAATCAATGTTAAATTATTGTAGTATTAAAATATTTTAATGTATTATATTTTCATAATCTCCTATTTAAATTCATTCAAGAGATTTTATGTGGAGTTAATGAAATGAAATGTTTGATTGAACATATAAGGATAAAAATAAATAGGGATTGAAAATCTCTTTAAAAATATGTACCTATGATATATTGTAAAAAGATAGAATGTTTTAATAGGAGTTGTGTATGAAAAGAGGTTATAAAAAAGTAAGATATAGAGATAAAAGTAAAAATTGAAGGTATTATTTAATACTCCATGGTCAAAGGTGATATAGAACAAGTTTACTAGGCAAATCCATTGGGTTCTCAACACTACGAATTCTTTTGTATTTGTAGGTATAGACACATGAGTTTTTCTCTATGACCTTGATACAAATCTTTGTATATTTCTACATTGCATAAAAATGATTTGTCACAATGATCTATTTTAACATTTAATATTATATTTAAAGTATCAAATCTCTATCAAAGTAGCTTCCAATCTCTCCATCTCTCTCCTTCTCTGAATTTCACTCTCATATACATTTCATTTTAGTTATTATCTTTTTTTAATTTCAATTATCCAATTTAATTTGATCATTGATTGCTTTATTACATTAATTAGCCTAGACACTTATATTAAGACATTTTTATACTCAATATAAACACCTTTATTAAAATATCAATGTATTAAGGACAAAAGAAGGGGCTCGACAATTCCTCTTTTGAAGATTCACTTATAAGGAGAAGACCAACAATGTAGATAGACAAACCATCTACTTTTCAAAGAAATATTGATATTTTGAATGTGATATTTCAATCAACCCTAGCCATTTGGCTTATATTGATTTAATGTGTTTCCTTAGCTTGGCCCAATGCATTTATTTTGAGGCATACTTTCATACCACCTACCTTTCTTTTGTGATTACTCTATAATAGTTGGTATGAGTTTTCCATAATCCATGTAAATAATTAGAGTGAGCTTCTAGATTAAACTGTGTATGAATTTCAATCAAACACAGTTTAATCCAAAAGCTCACTCTAATTACTTTATAATAGTTTTAAAAATAATATTAGTTTGTTTGAGACAAATAATGATTTTTTAAATGCAATATTTTGATCAACGGTAACCATTTGACTTATTTTTAGTTAATGTAGGCTATTTCTTTAACTTGACCCAATAAAAAATACTTTGATACCACCTACCTTTCTTTTGTGATAACTCTATAATAATTTTTAAAATAGTATTACTTACATATATACACACCCCATTTTTACTCCTTTAAGATACATAGCCACCAAACTCAATCATAGGAGTTAGAGGAAGAAACTAATCGCAACTGCAATAATCATTTGTGAAATGGAGGGGTGGTTTCCATTTGGAGCAATCTGTGCACACGAGCCTTGTGGGACTGTAATTGGAAATTAAATATTTCAGCAGGGGCGACAACATATAGCAATTTAGCCTAGATTTTGGAGACGTTATTAGAAAAATGACCATTATATTAGAAAAATACAAGGGTGGGGTCCGCCGTTTATAGAATGAAACTAGGCCGTATTTTGTGGGGTCCACATACGCACCGTAATTGAAGGGGAAGGACAACCTAAACTCAATTATGATGCCTCCCACTGCACGCGTGGGATGGAATTTGGAGCTTTCCTGGACCACGTTTAGTTTTGCCTATTTCTACTATATTATTAAAAAATAAATAATCCTAGGTACCTTCCTACAAATGCCCTGTGTTCAGCGAAAAACAACACCGTTTTAGGGCTCCGCAGCCAAATCTACGTTGGAGGGTAGGGAAGAGAAAAAAGGATGCGTTTGCAATCGCAGTCCGTGAGGGAAAATGAAAAACTTACTCATCACATGTGATAGGTGGACCCTTTTCCTCTGTTTTTTTATAAGTTTGTGAAGTAAAGGACGGTAAGCTCGTGACGGGAGGACAGCTCGGATAAATCTTTTTTTGAGAATCCTCGTCTTGGAACAACATTTATTAATGAAAAGAAGGTCTACCGGAGTTTGGTGGTTGGAGCTAGAAAAATAAATTAAATACCAGAAAATCCAAACCCCACACAGACCCCTTATTTTCCACGAGTTGGGACCACTCCGATAATGCCACCTCATAATGGCCAAATCCCTCGCACAACTTTTCGCTAAAGCGGCCGGCCGGGGCAGAACATGGATTACAATTTGACACGTAGAGTAACCCCCCCTCACCGGGGGGGTTTGGCTGCACATGAAAGTGCTTCCGTGGGGTGAAGTCAGCGGGCGCCTCTCCAACGTAGGTAACGAGCAACTCGGCTAATAAGTCGCCACCCGTCCCGGGCATTTAATTGGCGTATTATTAGTGAATGTGCGCCTAATGAGTGACGTGTACAGTGCCACGTCATCGTCGGCTGGGATAAGTTAGGGGAATGCTGGTTGTGAGGGTGGTTCGATTGAGGGGGCAGAAGCATCTTTAGATTGTGATAACACACGACTTTGGATTGTTGGGCTGCTATATGTTTTGTGGGTTGTGCGGAGCCCGAGTTGATTGCTTCTGGAGATGGGATATTGATTGGTATGTAAGGTGAGGGGAAGAAAAATATAGTTTTGTTTTTGTGCTATTGCTAGTGATTTATCTGCACGAGAGAATTAGGTCAATGTCGGGCTCCGGAATCAAGGTTCAGATGGCTCTTGTGTTATTCTGTCTGTGTGTGCTCGGAGAAAGAGACCTTTCCTCGTTTGCACACAAATTCCCATCTCATGAGGAGGCATGTTGTGTTAAATTCTGAACAGCTAGGACTACTGTGTTGTTGTTTATTATTATTATAAGGTTTCTGGATTAGGAGGACTGCGTGGGATTCTCTGGTCAGAGAGACAACGATATCTCAATCTGTGTGTTGCCCAATTCCCACAAAACACTTTTGTTTTGGTGAACCTAAGCCTAGCCGCCCTTTTCTCTTTCCAATTCCCAGGAAGTGGGCACCAAAAGGTGCGCAAGTAGATCATAAAGAGTTTGGGCTCGGTCACATGGGTGATTTCGACCATTCCCTGGAACACACGCTGGCGGTGACTGTGTCATAAAACCTGCAATAATATACATTTTGTTTGGCTGCCTCCCATTAGGTATGACCATGAGCGTCCGTGTGTAAATATTTACAGCAGCGCTAATGGCGCCTGTGATGATTAGATATCAACGTACTGGTCCCAATTGCATTCTAGAAGCATAGCATAACTGCAATACCTACAAAGTTATATAGAATCTGATTTTCTCATCCAAACCTTAAAAAGCTTCTCTTGGTCTGTCATGTGCAGAAGGTATCGAGTTCGAAGCCCGGAGAGGGTTCGGTTATGGATTGCGTGCTCAGGTTTTGTTGTACGTGGAGCATGAAATGGGATCGGACGACGACAGGTGTACAATCCAGAGATCTGGAACTGAATTGGGTGGGCTTCAAAGGTTTCTAGAGCTGAATGACGTTGTGCAACAAAGCTGAAACGAGAAATTGGGAGTACCACGGTGTATGATTCGGTAAGATCTCTGCAAATCCTTCCGGCGGCCTCTCAGATTTTCATGTCACAACAGAAGAGGAGGTTTTCTGCAGAGGCAGGCGTAGTTGCCGAGATGCCCGGCGTGTATACTGCAGGCCCACAGATGTTCAACGAGATTTTCAATTTCCCAACCGGGGTAGAATTGCTTGGCGTACCTGCTGTGAAGGAAGACGGCGTCCCGAGTTCTAAACTCAACGCAAGCAACAACAACTGGAGGGTTTCCAATGGCCACCAACAGTATGACTACCCCTATGGATTCAATACTCAAAAAGAGGGAAATATAAATATGCAAGGTCTGGACGCCATGCAGTTGTACCCTATGAATCCAGCAAACGGAGGCGAGTACTCTGCGCCTCCAATATCATTCAACTCTAACAGTGGTATAGATCGCCATCAAAGCTCAGAGATCAATTCGATACAATTTCAACTTCCTGGCTTTCCCCAACCCATGGCGAACCAGGGTGCTTGTACTATAGAGCAGGTACCCTCTAGTGTATCTTGGCAGAGCGGTGCGGGATTAAACGAGCTTCTGCTTCTTCCGACTGGTAATGGGACCAGTTTGCTGAATAACAACAACCAATTTGCTCCGCCTCAGCATCTCAACAATTCAGCTAATTGGGCCAACAATTCTGTACAACCCTCTACTTCACAGTGGGGTGAACAATCTCCCTTCGAGACCAAACTTGGGGAAGGTTTCCGGAGGCGGGACGACCGATCTGTGCAAGGGCTTTCTTTATCTTTGTCTTCGAATTCGCAAGTGCAGGTGCAACCATTCGATACCAACAGACTACTTCCTTCCCATGACTTGGTTAACCGGTTGCAAGCGAATTCAGATGTGAAGAACAAATCGATGGACGTTCTGAACGCTTCTAAAGTTGGGCTTTTCTCGCCTTTGTCGAGATCAGAGGGGGTATTGTCAGGGAAAGGATATTGGAATCCTAATTCTGCTTCCTCCGGGCAATTTACGGGGTATTTGAAGCACTCAAAGTATATGAAACCCACTCAGCAGTTGCTGGATGAGTTCTGTAACGTGGCAGGAAAAGGGGTGAAAGGAAAAGTTCCCAAACAGAATAATCAGAAATCAGAGCCTGAAAGTTACAATATTAGTCGCTCAATTGCTCAGATGGGACAGAAAGTTGAACCTTCCGTTTCAAGGAGCGTTACCTCGACTGGGGCGGGAGCAGGTATAATATCCAGCGATACAATGAGTGGCGGCAATCTCATGAATAAGGAAGGACCGAGTTTTTCAGGGGATAGGTTTGAGCTCCGGAGGCGGAAAGCAAAGCTTCTGTGGATGCTTGACGAGGCCAGTCAAATCTCCTTGGCCCTTGCTATTTCTTTCTTTCGATTTTTTCTGCTTATTTTTTATCATTCAAGATTTGATTGAAGATAGATAGATACACTTGTTTGCATGCATATTCTAACATTCGTGGGTAGTTATGATCGGAACTTAGAATTGTTACTGTTCGAAAATTTCTTTACTCGCAACTTCTATGATACTATTAACTTTCTAGGAAAAATAAATATGTTTCTCCATTACAGTAGTTCTCGATCGAAGGACGACTCCTTCTAAAGATCCCGGCAACTATGCTTTCGTATTTCTTGTCTGCATTTCTATCTTCTCCACGATTTCGTTGTCTGAAAAAATTGAAATAGCTATTTTTTAAATTTCAGATTTGATTTTAACCAGTAAAATTTCTCTTTCATCTAGGATTCTTTGGTTTAGAAACTAGGTTTGTATGTCTTCTTAAAAAAAATTATCTTCCAAGAATGGATCTTGGGTCACGGTGATGCCGACTAACTTTTCAGGGTACCCATGATCGAAAACAAATTCAGCATTGGTTGCAGTTGGAAACTCAATAAATTGAGATCTATTTTTCTATACCCAACAGTTGATGAGTCTATGCTTTGGGTTAAGTGTTATGACTGACCCACAACATTCATCATAGTCTGAACTCAGTCACAACGTTTTGGTTGCCTTGGAATTGTTGCTTTATCATTCCCATCATTCCTTTTCCCAGTTTATTGATACACTTTTATCGATTAATTGTGGATTTCCTTCACGCAATCTGTCGTCAAACTTCTTTTGTACGTTTCAAGATTCCAATGGCACGAATATCGATTGTTCGGCATCGGATTTTGGAAGTGGGACGGACTAGGACGGAAAGACCGTGAATAGAAACTGATATATAATACTGGTTTTCACACCATAAATTTTGATTGCAGATGCCTTTTAAAACTATATCTTCTAGGGTTTTGAGCTCTTCGTGCATACGTTTTCTCAATGCCAATACAAAATTATTTCGTGTCTTTGAAAAAAATACAATTTTTTTCGGACTTTTAATGTGGTGAAGATGAATAACAGGTAGAAAGGCGATATCGGCACTATTGCGATCAGATGAAGATGGTGGTTACCTCTTTCGAATCTGCAGCAGGTGTGGGAGCTGCGACGACTTATTCTTATCTTGCAGCCAAAGCCATGTCCAGGCATTTCAAGTGCTTAAAGGACGCAATACTCGGGCAGATAAAATCAACAAACGAGCTATTAGGTGAGAAAGAATCAAGCGTTCCGGGCATAACCAAGGGAGAAACACCGCGACTGAAACTTTTAGAACAGAGCCTTCGACAACAGCGTACGTTTCACCAGGTTGGCATGCTGGAACAGGACGCATGGAGGCCGCAGAGAGGACTTCCCGAAAGAGCTGTCACAGTACTTCGTGCATGGCTTTTCGAGCATTTTCTCCATCCGTAAGTCGCCCTTCTCTCTGCTTTCAACTAAAAGTAGAAGTTTTCTCTTAGTTGGATTAAATAACTGGCATAGAAGTGGCGTGTATTAATTCCAAACTTGTTTAATCTGCCCCATTCGTGCACAGAGATTTGCGTCCCTTTCGTGCTTGCCCATTCTGAAATATCGATGCCCGTGAAGCCAATAACTAACAAAATCCAACTTTCAGGTACCCTTCTGATGCCGATAAGCATTTGCTGGCTAGACAGACTGGTCTCTCCAGAAGCCAGGTACGTCCATAAATGCAGTTATATAGGACAAAATTTAAAGCCTGTAGAAATAATGGTGCCATCTTGGTTCTCATTGATTTTAAGAGGGGAATATCAGTTATTCTGTAGAAATAGAAGATAGAGACAAAAACAAGGAATTGCATGTGTAATTTATTCCATGGATAAAATTTTATACATTAAGCTTAACTTGAATGATCATCATCTGCATAAGTTATTTGTTTAATCGATTTCAATTCTTTCTCCTACGCCTATCGCTCTGCAGTAGGCAGTTACTTACCTGATGTGGGTCACAAGGAATTGGTCATTTTGCTCACTAATAATTCAAGCATAAGAATTACAGATTCAAGGACAGAAAAAACAAATTTCGAGTTGATTCTCCACCCTTTCTGATAAATGTTTCTGTTATTAGTTTTTTATAACTTTTAGTACAATTTGTATGATTAGTATTTGAACAAACTTTGATTTAAACATTTAAAATATTATTGGTTGAAGGCATTATGAATAGAATTGGCATCATGGTGTTTTTGGATTTGACTGTGTTCATTTTTATAAATATTTTGAATCATACTTAATGATATATTATCAAAAAATAGATAGCAACATAACACTGTTATGCAACACCTTGAACTCTGAAAATCTAATGTCCTTACTTTAAAAAATATAGTTTTTTTAATTTTATATTATATAATTTGAAACGTCTAAAGCCACAAATAAAGAATGCGTGCAGATTGTTTACTTGTGGATCTTCTCATGTAGATAACCTATTTATTCCTATTGGTCTTAAAACTAGAATGTTACATCAGTGCTACTAATAAACTTCTACAAAAATTTGTACATAGTAAACATTACGGTTTGTAGAACATCTGGGCAAGTAAAAGTCTAAAAGAAGATTGAACCTTTGTTCTACAATCTAACAGGCTGAAACCTGGCTGTAGCTTATCCAATTTAAACATAGTTTATGATAAGGGCATACTAAAATTCACTGTCGCCTAGGTCCAACTGACCAATCAACACAATCTATCCAACAAGCTTAACTACGTGTCTATAAGTTTAGTCATATGCAGGTGTAGTTCTAAAACAATTTTATGCTGCTTTCTTCAATTTTCTTGGATTATGAAGTCATGAATGAATATGTATCCTTTCCAGGTTTCCAACTGGTTTATAAACGCCAGGGTCCGGCTGTGGAAGCCGATGGTAGAAGAGATGTATCAGGAGGAAGCCAGGGAAGCTGAAATGAAGGACCAAGAAACAAGTTCTAACCCAAATAACCATGGAAAGAACGAAGTGGGAGCCATTGATTCTAACAAATCTTCAAAAGAATTCAAGCATGACATGCCCATGGCAACACATGAGAGCTCTGGAGGAGGCATGAGCTTAACCATAGAATCTCAAGATGAAATGTTTGATTGCAGCACCTTGAGAGCAAGTGTTCGCAAAGGAGAAGGCGCATCCATAATGGGTACTGTGGAAAGTAAGAATTCCTTAGAAATCCATGACCACCATGAAAACAACAAGGTCGATGGAGGCAATGGTGGGGGCGTGGATTTCTCTAACTACAACACAAATGGCAGCGGCAGCAGTGGTAACATATTTCACCAGCAAACAATGAATTCAACCTACTTTGGAAGTGGGGACGTTTCCCTCACTCTTGGACTACGCCACAGTGGTGCTCTCTCAGTATCAGTAGCTGATCAGGAAAAGTATCGCAATGCTTTGTATCTCCCCTGATAAAATCTTCATTTCATGCAAAGTTTGATCCACTTAGAAATCATGGAATCCTGCATATTCAAACTAACACTAGATAATGTAATATATATAGATATAATCTATGGAACAAATCCCTCACAATAGTAGCCCATGATCTCTTCAGCACTTATGGCAAGTTACCCATTATTGTTTTCAATCTGAGATGGCGAAATTTCTTTGAGCCCTTGGGAGCACTCTCACGCCTCTTCTGCCAAACTATTTATTAAGCCTATACAGAACCTTACAGATTATTATACATACAAGTTTCGCTACTGTAAGTTATTTTTAACTGTCTTGTAAAATTATCAATGCCGTCTGGCAGTGAGCTATGTAAATTATTTAAATTCGACCATTTTCCATGAATGATTTTCGTGGAAACCTATAATTTCTACTCTAGTTTAAGAAACTATCTGTATTTCTGATTCCGATATTCAAACTAATTTGATGTGTGCCTCTCAGCAAATCAATAAATTTCATCCATTTGAATTGCACGTCACGGTTGAACTTTCTATGGAGATTTTTCGCTATTGCAAGCAATGAATATTTCTGGTAAACCGTAAACATTCATGCAGTTCGTTAAGTTTACATTGAATTAAAAAATTCAATTAAGTCAATCTTGTATAAGTAGGTTGGAATTTGTAGATTTATGCGAAAGAAAATACGTATTACATAATATTTTGGAAAGTTTTGTCAATGTCCAAGTCTGCTATTAGAAGAACCACCCTAGATAAATAAATAAAAATATACGAAACAGGGAGGAATCGAAATTTCTGTGCCCCACACCCGTGAGAGAAGAATCTTCAACCTAACATAATAATAAATATCTATATATAAATAGTGTATATGTTTAATTTACCTAATACGCCAGTTCAGCATTAGATCTCTATAATCTAGTTTTTTTTTTTTAATTTGTATAGTTGTGATGGTGAAATTAACATTATCTATATCAAATCTCATTTAATTTTGAGTCCATAATTCTCATTTAATTTTAGATCCATTTTGATGAAATGTTTTGATACAATTATTTGATGACAAGTGATAAATTCATGTATTATGTTTGACTCATTTCCCAATCCCTTATCCATTCCCATTTATACACACTTCCATATATTTGACCTCAACATATCCCTATGTACAATTAGTCTCACACATTTGCCATTATAACCATTTATTATACCCATGCCTAGACACATACCCACATACTAATTTTCCCACCTTGAGATTTATTTCTTCTTGACTTGGGCCAGTCTTGTGGCATGCAAGATTAATTGTGTACCATGTAGAATCAACTCCTAAATTTCAAAAGTTCAAATTCAAAATTTGTCAACTCCCACCCTTTACACTAATCATTGGGAGCCAACTTGGTATAGCGTTGCATTATTTAATTACATGTCTTGGTATGTAAAGACATTCACTATGCATTTAATTCATATCAATTTATCATCTAGAAATAATCACTATCAAGGAGCATTCATTATTAGAATACTTTAATTAGAGCACCACAATGAGCATATGAACATTGATATCTACAACTAGAAAACTACATTGATATCCACATCTAGGAAACTCATATGTTTGAGAGTGTTGCCTTTGATATTTTCCTAAGGTTGTAAAGTTGGTCTACTATGGGGTTGATTGAGGAGAACTTGGCCCTCATAATTCAATAGGTTTTCTAAGGCATTTTAGATATTGTGAATCTTTAGATATTATCATATACAAGTGTGATTATGGCTAAAGAGTGTTTGAAAAGTGTATAGTTAGCCATTCAATATCATGAGTTACAATATTGATTATACAATTTAGGTCATTTATGGGGAGCTCAAGTTCAACCCTATGAGACAAAAGTTCAAATCATAGAATGCTTTGAGTCTATTGTAGTTTTGAAGATAGTGAGCAAATCAAAGGCATTAATTTTTGGACACTAACACATTCATTATGTGCTTCGCCAACATAAAGATATTTATTGTCATTCCAAGAGATAAGTACCCTAATCCTATTTCACTTAATTTTGTTTTTTTTGGTCAGTAAACACTTTTGACTGGAGTTATGAATCAGTGAGGCCACATACAGGGGACCTCATTCCTGATATCTCCATTTCTCCTCCTCCCTCCTCCTCCTTGCCACCTTTTCCTTCATACCTCCTCCCTTTGCCTCCTTACTCCTTTTGATCCCCTTCCTCCTCTCCTCCTTTCTTTCCTCCTCATTTCTTCCTCTTCTTCTCCTCTCTTCTTCTTCTCCTCCTCAACCTTCTACTTACTCCTCCTCTCCTCCTCTTTTACTCCTCTTCTTCTTCCACCCCTTCGCCTCTTCTTCTCTAGCTCTACCTTCACCCCACATCTCCTTGCATCCTCCTGCCACCGACACCTTCACTACCTACTGCTTTCACTCCACCTCTAACTATTCTCCTCTTCAAGCCAACCTCCTCCCTGACTGATGTTGCCACTCCTCCATCATTACTCCTCCTGCCATCCTCCATTAGAAGTCTTTCGGGCACCTACACATTGTCCACGAGCACAAAATTTCCAAACTCCACCACAACTTCCTACCGCCTTTGACCCTGTAACCAAATCTGTTCATCCTCCATCCTTTATTCTCCATCCTCTGGTCAACGATCATTCATCCTCCCTACATCAGAGTGTATCCCACCAACCACTATTGGATTCAAACTTGAGGCAGTTCAACTACTACCCTTGCAACTTAACTGTTGCACTACGGGATCAACCCCCCTATTGCACTTAATTTTGATAAAATCAAATACATGTATTTATTTATTCCCAAATCTAAATTTAAATATAGGCCAAATATTTTATTCTTGTTGAATTTATTTAATTAGCCTAAATTTATGTAAAAAATATTTTATTCCCTTACATTTAGGTAAAATTGTCTACTCTTATGTTCCTTAGGGTTATACTTTCATTCTTTTTAGAGTTTTTGATTTGATATCATTCTAATTTTATCATTTATTTTTTTAATTTCCTAAGGTTTTATTTATCTTTGTCTACATATTCATATCATACTTTGACTACATGATTTGGTTTTACATATTGATATATTTATGTGTTCCTATGAACCCATCCTTAGATTAATCATCATATTTTAACATTGTTTATTTTTTTTGGATGATATGCATACATATATAATTTTTACTATTGACATGTTCCTATCAAATGTTACACATCCTCCACCAATCCTTGATGCTCTTACAACTTTTTATGCTATGTACAAGAAAGCTTTTTCTATGGAAGTGTTGTTCCATCATGTATTACCATTTATCCTTTCAATGAGTTGGTTAATGCTTATCCTTTCCTTCTAGATATAATCACTTTACTTATGCATTACCTTTATGATGATCCTATGGATTCTAATAGCAATGAGAAGATATCTAGTGTGGTCTTACCTTATGCTACACCTTGCATGATGATTATATAGAATATATGGTTATGTAGTTTCCTTTCATTGTTGCACAATATGATGATATTTATTCTACATGTATCAATAACCTTATATCCATAGATCCATGGATACCATGTCTTATTTTATATATTATGATATGATTCATGTTGATCGTTCTTCTCCATGTCTCATGTTTGCTCAATTAATATTCATATATCCCATGATGAAACTATATGTTACAATGTTTTTTGTAGCTCTTCATATGGATAATTGGGTTACCTCCTTACACCTCACTATACACTACATGATAATTGTGATGGTAATATGAATGCTTATTTACACATTAAATCATTCTTGCTTACTATTTATGAGTACTTAGAGGATGATATCCTATTTTTAGTGAGTTTAGACTACATATTATAGACCATTACAATGGTTTGATTAAGTTTATTCAATTTACACTTCCTTTACAAGCCTGACATATTTCTTTATTGCTTATTTTTGCTAAACCTAGTTACCATGAGTATAGTATGTATATAGTGATAGCTTATGATTTTTCTTTTGATCTTATTGTCCATATCACATATGTGTATATACTAAACCTAGATTTCATATTGTTACATCCTCTTTTAAACTACCTAGAGGCCAATATCTTCCATTTTAATAGCCTAATGTGACTCCTAAATTTATGCATATAGTAGTACAACTTTTCTAAAAAACTCACATTGCCTTACCTCTTGTCAAACCTTCTCATCCATTTTCCTAGTTTATATGTGGATGATGGAAAGACCCTTTAAAGTGTATGTAGACACAATGAATTTAATTATTTTGTGTTATTCATGTCAAAGTTCTTCTTCCTTTTGTTTTTCACTTAGGGCTTTTTCTTATGCCATGTGTATTATAATCTATCCCCCATTTTATTCATCCATTTACCTTGTGTGTCCTTACATATTGGCCCATTTCATTATGTTAAGTTTGCTATACATCCACTCTTATTTCACTTTCTATGTTATAGTTTATGCTATATCTCTCCACTTGGGGGCATCCTTATTACATTATTAGACTATGTTAAATATTTCTATTCTTTCCCACAAGTCTTTTTTGACTTCTACATCCTCTTATGTAACATGTTTACCTCCTTGAATTTTCACAAGTTCCTTATTATGTGCCTATGCTACATGATTTATTATATCCTTGTGATCCTTATACTCCATGTCTATTATGTCATTCCATATGCTTCTCATATCTACATCTTGAGATTCTATGTTTATGATGCTTATCTATTGATCCCATGATGTTTATTTATTAAACATATTCTAATTTTTACATGATATATCTTTATGCCATGTGCTCATACCATTTATAACCTAGTTACAATATTTAAAATAAAATTAGAAAATAGAAGGATCTTTTACTCATATTTTTATGATCACATCTTACTTATTAGCACTTACATTCCTATCTATTACATATTTATGATTCTACTAGGAGTAACTATACACTATACATGTTTTTTTTAATGTTATAATTTTATGAGCTTCATCTTACCATCTTTATAATTTGGGGGCAACCAACTACAAATTTAACTTTCATTATTACATTATACATAATCATGTTTTCATTACTTATCATACTTCAGGAAATATCCATTGAAATACAAGGTGGACTATTGTAGAAATAACATTAAATTAGGTGTAAAATTATTGTGTTCATATATGTTAACCAATATGTAAATAGAAATGGAGAAAGCATAAAATCAACAAACCATAAAATAATTTTGCATGACATTGGATGCATGTGGAGAAACCAATTTAGGGAAAGGTTAGTATCCATAAAAGAGAGGCTTAAGTATTATTTAATATTTTTAAATAAGAGTACACAAACAACATACTTATTCCTTCAATCTAACACCATTCTAGTAGAACCTTTCTCTCTATAATTTAACCCATAAAAATCCTATCTCATGCCTCCAATTTATAGATAAATAGAAGTGAAAAATCATAAGTAGTTTCCAAAATAATGTATCACTTGAAACCATGGTTATCAAAATTAAACACTCCACTCATGGAGATCATATTTTGAGAATAAAAAAATAACAATTAGGAATCAAAATCTTTCAATAACTGACTTCACATGGGCAAAAATCCTAAAATGACATCCCATCTTCCCTACCAACATGTATGTGATTGAGCCAATAAATGCATGGTGCTCTATAACACCCTCTTAGTGTAATTGGGATAGTTCCATAAATGATCATAAATCACAATGTATCTACCAATTTCGTGCTCCACCTTCCTTGTAAACTATATTATAACACATATTCAAGTCAATATAAAGGAATTAAATAATATTATCTCTCATCACATAAGATGGAATCCTTATACCCTCTCTAATATGTTTAGATATATGACATACATTATAAATTATTATTGAAATTAAATATCACACTTTTATAAAATTGTCCCACTTGTTATTATACATTACAATAGCATACTAGGAAACCTAAAATAAATCAACTACAAGATTTAATTCCCATTGCTTTTATACACAAAGAAAACTTCTCCATGCTAATTAGCTTCATGAAAAAATATATATCATTATCCCAAGCATCAATATTCTATAACATTGTAGAGTAGGAAAAGTGATCCTAGATCCAACTAGGATTAACTTCTTTTCACTCGACTCCACATTTGAACATAAACCAACTAGGGTTGATAATTAGCTTGTTTCCACAAAGGAGAGCAAATCTCCTAGGTTTTTCGTTCTCTTTAGTTGAAAATATGACAAGCTTTATGTGTGATGTTGAAGCAGTTTCTGGATTAGATTGCGAGAGAGGATTTTGCATCAATGTTTCAGATCGCACTCTGTGATCCATCATCAATATGAAAGATGTCAAGGAGAGAAATATTGTTAGTTGTAGACCAAAAACAACCTAAATAGAAAAAAAGAGGGGTAAGGGGAGGAGGGGAGAGAAGGCTAAATAACCCAAGGAGACAAGATGGTTAAGAAATAAAAATTAAAGGATATTGAACTAAAAACCACAATTTAATGAGACCAAAAAAAAGAAAGAAAGAAAAAAAGACATTACAATACAAGAAGAGAAAAATAATAAAAAATACAAGGAATTGGTAAAAAAGAAGAGGAGATTATCCAAGAGAGCAATGAAGGAAATAAAGAAATTAAGAATAAAAGAAAGGAAATAAATACACATATACATGTATATATGTACATATATATGTGTGTTTTAACTAAATTACTTGCACAAAAATACTATGAAAGCTAAAATAAGAGCACAAAATATGGTAATAAAGTACCACTAATAATATAATAATATATCTATATATAGAACAATAAAAGAAACAAAGAATAAGAAATATAAACTGGAAGAAGCAATTAAAGTATTTACATTATGGAAAGAAAAATTAGGGAATAAGGAAAAATATCATAAAGGAAATTTCACTAAATAAAAAAAAGAAAACATGCTACACCCTTAATATTAGTGTACATCGGGTTATGAATAGTCAGCTTGTGGCTATCTTAACTCTCTATTAAGTCATATTATCATTAGTATAAGCGAATTATACTATATTACAACACATATTCAAGTCAATATAAAGGAATTAAATAATATTATCTCTCATCACATAAGATGGAATCCTTATACCCTCTCTAATATGTTTAGATATATGACATACATTATAAATTATTATTGCAATTAACTATCACACTTTTATAAAATTGTCCCACTTGTTATTATACATTACAATAGCATACTAGGAAACCTAAAATAAATCAACTACAAAATTTAATTCCCATTGCTTTTATACACAAAGATAACTTCTCCATGCTAATTAGTTTCATGAAAAAATATATACCATTATCCCAAGCATCAATATTCTATAACATTGTAGAGTAGGAAAAGTGATCCTAGATCCAACTAGGATTAACTTCTTTTCACTTGACTCCACATTTGAACATAAACCAACTAGGGTTGATAATTAGCTTGTTTCCACAAAGGAGAGAAAATCTCCTAGGTTTTTCATTCTCTTTAGTTGAAAATATGACAAACTTTATGTGTGATGTTGAAGCAGTTTCTGGATTAGATTGTGAGAGAGGATTTTGCATCAATGTTTCAGATCGCACTATGTGATCCATCATCAATATGAAAGATGTCAAGGAGAAATATTGTTAGTTGTAGACCAAGAACAACCTAAATAGAAAAAAAAGAGGGGTAAGGGGAGGAGGGGAGAGAAGGCTACATAACCCAAGGAGACAAGATGGTTAGGAAATAAAATTTAAAGGATATTGAACTAAAAACCACAATTTAATGAGACCAAAAAAAGAAAGAAAGAAAAAAAGACATTACAATACAAGAAGAGAAAAATAATAAAAAAGACAAGGAATTGGTAAAAAAGAAGAGGAGATTATCCAAGAGAGCAATGAAGGAAATAAAGAAATAAAGAATAAAAGAAAGGAAATAAATACACATATACATGTATATATGTACATATATATGTGTGTTTTAACTAAATTACTTGCACAAAAATACTATGAAAGCTAAAATAAGAGCACAAAATATGGTAATAAAGTACCACTAATAATATAATAATATATCTATATATAGAATAATAAAAGAAACAAAGAATAAGAAATATAAACTAGAAGAAGCAATTAAAGTATTTACATTATGAAAAGAAAAATTAGGGAATAAGGAAAAATATCATAAAGGAAATTTCACTAAATAAAAAAAATAAAACATGCTACACCCTTAATATTAGTGTACATCGGGTTATGAATAGCTGACTTGTGGCTATCTTAACTCTCTATTAAGTCATACTATCATTAGTATATTGTTATTTAGTTATTTAGGTTGGCCTAAGACTTATATAGGTGTGTCTAAGTCGGCCTAGGTGATATCCTAGGCATAGATAGGTATATATAGGAGGTTGTGAGTCTTATTTCATCATCAAGTTGTGAAGTGTGTTCTCATTAGAGATATTTGGAGGTTTTCCCCCTCAAAGTGGCTTGTTATTCTCAATCATTATAGAGTATTTGCAGCATATTTCATATCATATTCTTCTATTGTGCAAGTTATTTCATAACAAGTGGTATAAGAGCATGATCTTGTCATCGTAGAGGCAAGGTTTTTTCTCAATTTTGGAGGCGATTTTGGGAAGAGCATATCTTTCATATTTTGGCGATTTTTTTTTCTAATTTTCAAAGGGTTCTTGAAGAACATATTAAAGAAGCTACAATCCAAGTTTCAGAAGAACTGGAGCAGAATTAAGCGAATTATTGTAGAATTAGGGTTTCTACACTTTTTTTTTAGAATTTTCATATCTCGCACATTTTATCGAATTGGTATCTTATTTTTATTAGGTTTTTGAAGAAATACTAAAGGAGATTACAATAAAATTTTTTTTGGAGGAATTGGAGTAGAAATAAGTAAGTTATTAAAAAATTAATTTTCTCACAATTATCACTCTCCACGCTGCAAATCTACTTATTTCTTGGAGGATTTTCTAGGTGAGAGTTATTTTGGCCCTAGTAAGTTACAGTAAAATTTTAGAGAATTTAAGTTTCATTTGTGTGATTTATTTCAAAATTAGGGTTCCCATCATGACGGGGCCTGCAACAAGGGTCAAAAAGAATGTTGTCATACCAGGGAAGACTCCTGATAAGGATGGGGTAACAATAGAGGATAATACTCCTAATGAGGAAATAAATAAGGTAAAGGAATACATTTCCTCAATGAAGATGGATATGTGAGACCTAAGAGGAGATATATTGGACATACAAAACATGTTAAGCACCTACATGGCTGAACCAAGAAAGGAGTTCTCAAGTGAACAAGGTGAAAATTCTAGGTTAGCTAACATTGACATAAGCTTTAGTACTCCTATGGGATCTAGGAATTTATTTCCAAAGGTGGATATGCGCAAGTTTGATGGCAAGGATCCTCTAACATGGATAAACCAAATGGAGAATTTTTTTGAAGTACACCAAATCCCAAAATGGACAAAAGGTCACGATGGCTTCCCTATATCTAGAACCAGATCAATTCATTTGTTATCGTTGGCTTTGCACTCATCAAAGGACACAAATGCAGTGAAAAGAAACTATTCTATATTAAAGGTCCAAGTGAGGAAGAAGAGGAGGAATCCATACTAGAGGATGAAAGGGAGTCAAATGAGTAATCACATGATTCTCAACCAATCATTTCTTTTCATGCAATCTCAGGTTTCAGTGCTCGACAAACTCTCAAGGTGGTGGGATTCTTAAAGAAGTAGAAGGTAACAGTGTTGATTGACTCAGGTAGTGGGTAAGTGCACCGAAATGGTCCCACTTTCGTGGCCAAACTAACAAATAACGTGTGTGCATTATAACGCGCACGCATTATAACGCGTTCGTGTTATAGTTTTCTTTGCAAATTTGCTTTGGTATTTGCCTTGGAATACCAACCCAAAGGCTTGGAGGGCATTCCCAAAGACCAGAGACGTGTTTTTTCCAAATTCAACAAATTTTCACATAATCGGGTTCGTGCTCACCATCAAGATTGCATCTGGTTCAATATCAAGAAAATTGAACACATGGGTAATGTTAGGTTCTTTATTAGCTTTCCAACGATGTAATTTTTTTCACTTTCTAACAATGTTAAGCCTTCCATCCATAATTTATTTTGTTTGTATGTCTGTTTTTCTTCAAAAAGTAGTGTTTGGTATTTTTTTCACTATAAATTAACCATTCATCAAAATTTGAAATAAATTACATTTTTAGAAACTAGACTCCATTCTACAATTTAAAAAATTAAAAATTAAAAAAAAATCTATTAGTTTAAAAAAAAATTAGGGGAGCACAGCCAAAATTCTGCTTTTTAGGAAGTACCCACTTAGAAAATTAATAAAAAATCAAATATTCATTAAAAAATTATTAGAAAATATCCAGTCCTTACTACATACTATTATCTAACTTCTGACTAGAGCGATTTTAAAAATACTACAAAAAAGTCCACCGTGCTCGGGTCACACAAGAGTTGCTATGTTATGTTTTTCTGACAGAAACAACAACAATTTGTGTGTGTCCCTCTTTTGAACCCCTTAATCTCAACCATTTTCAAAATAAATTAGTAGTTTAGAAAGTAGACTCGGAGCACTGCGGTCCTTGTTTTTGTTCCATCTAAAAATTTTGAGTGTAGCTATCCTCAATTTCACGTCCAAGGTCAGTATTTCCTGATTTCAGAAAAAAAGTGGCCACTCATCTAAATTGTTTTATATATCCAGCTCCAGAGTTTTAGATTTTGATTATAGATGGTGGTATAGTTATTTGTTTAGGAAAATTTCATAGCATTAAATTATCCATGGGAGATTATCAACTTGATACCCCAATGTATGCGATATCCATGGGTGCAACAGATATTGTTTTGGAAGTACAATGGCTTACTACATTGAGAACGATTGAGATGAACTTCCAAGAACTATTCATGAGATTTCAATTAGAAGGAAGGGTAGTAGAGTTAAGGAGGTTGAAGGAAAAATCCCCACAAATGGTAAGCTCTCATCAAATGAAAAAGTTTTTTAAGAAAGAAGTGGATGGATTTGTGGCCCAACTATGTTCATTAGAAGTCTCAATCTAATCCTCCTACTCATCCATATTTGCAAGCTATAATTGATCGTCACTTAGTTGTTCTTGGAGATATGCCTAAAGGACTTCCTCCTAAGAGGGATCATGATCATGCCATAAAGTTACTTCCAGGGAGCCAACCACCGAATATTAGGCCTTACAGGTATCCACACATACAAAAGAGTGAGAAAAAATTGTTGAGGATATGCTAGAGGCAGGAATTATCAGGCATAGCCAAAGTGCTTACTCCTTGCCTGTGGTGATGGTACATAGGAAGGATGATACTTAGTGCATGTGTCCAAATTATAGAGTGCTCAACATGTACACCATTAAAGATAAGTTTCCTATTCTGGTCATTGATTATTTGCTAGATGAATTGAATGGAGCTATGTATTTTACCAAGTTAGATCTTAGATATGGTTATCACCAAATTCAGATTAAGGAGGAAGATATTTGCATGACAATATTTCAAACTCATGAGGGTCATTATGAATTTTTGGTGATGCCATTTGGTCTTACCAATGTACCATCTACATTCCAAAGTTTGATGAATTCCATTTTTAAGAAGTTCTTGAGAAAGTTTGTGTTAGTATTCTTTGATGATATAATGATTTATAGCAAGACTTGGGAAGAACATTTTCAACATGTGGATCAAGCATTACAAATACTTGAAGATCATAAACTCTATGCTAAGCCATCCAAGTGTGCTTTTGGTCTTAAGGAGGTGGAGTATTTGGGACACATAGTTTCACATGAAGGAGTAAAGGTGGACCCTAACAAAATTAAGGCTATCATGGAATGGCCTATTCCAAAAACCATTAAGAAACTGAGGGGTTTCTTGGGATTGATAGGGTACTATAGAAGATTTGTGAAGAATTATGGTCATATAGCAACACCTCTCACCACTCTATTGAAGAAGGATTATTTTCATTGGAACGAGCCTACCAATACAACATTTGAGAGATTGAAGGAGGCTATGTGTACAACTCCAGTGCTTGCCACTCCTAAATTCACCAAGGTATTCATTGTGGAATGTGATGCTTCTAGAAATGGGATAGGAGCAGTGCTCATGCAAGAAGGTTGACCAATTGCTTTTGAGAGTCATCAATTAAAGGGTAAGAATCAACTAAAACCTATTTATGAGAAGGAAATGCTAGCAATCCTCCATGCAGTTAAACAATGGAGGCCTTATCTATTGGGTAGAAACTTCAAGGTTAAGACAGATCATGATAGCCTAAAATATTTTTTGGAACAAAGACTATCTTCTAAAGAGCAACAAAAATGGGTCACTAAGATGTTAGGATATGACTTTGAGATTGTATATAAGAAAGGGAAAGAAAATATTGTAGTGGATGCACTTTCAAGGAAGGATGAGAAAGATGAAGCCTTATTGTGTGCCCTTTCAATATTAGAAGCAAATTGGGTGGAGGAAGCCAAAGCAAAGTGGCAAAATGATGTTGCAACAAGTAATCTCATCGAACAATTAAAAAGTGATCGTAGTAGTTCATATAAGTTTTGTTGGAAGGGAGATACTCTTTGGTATAAAGAGAGTTTGTATTTCTGCAAGAATTCCACTCTTAAACACAAGATTCTCACAGAGTTACATGAGTCTCCAGTGGGTGATCATTCAGGATTTTTGAAGACATATCATCGAGTCAAGCAAGATTTTTTGGGAAGGGCTAAAAGGTGATGTTCAAAAATTTGTGGCTGAATGTTTGGTTTGTGAATGGAATAAAGGGGAGACAATTAGGACACCAAGTCTCTTGCAACCCTTATCTATTCCTATCTAGCATTGGGAAGAGGTATCCATGGACTTCATCAGAGGGCTTCCCAAATCTAAAGTTCATAATGTCATCATGGTAGTAGTTGATCGCCTCACTAAATATGCACATTTCATTGCATTATCACATCCTTTTATAGCAAGTGCAATGGCAAAAGATTTTTTGGAGAATATCCAAAAGCTACATGGTACACCTAAGGTTATTGTTAGTAATTGTGATCCTATCTTCACTAGTCACTTTTGGAAAGATTTATTCTCATGTTTGGATACTCAATTGGCTCATAGCTCTTCATACCACCCTCAATCAGATGGGAAAACTGAGGTTGTTAATAAGTGTTTGGAAGGATATCTATGTTGTTTCACTTCAGAGAAATAGTCTCAATGGGTAGATTGACTACCACTTGCAGAATGGTGGTATAACACTTCTTTCCATAGCTCATAAAAAATGTCTCCATTTTTGGCACTTTATGGATATCATCCTCCTTCCATCAATAAAGGTCTCACCAAGAGTTCAGGCAATAGAAGACCACTTGCTTCATCAACAACAAGTACTTTCAGGACTCAAGGATAATTTAGCCATGGCACAAAATCAAATGAAACAATAGGAAAACCAACATCGTAGTGAAAGAAGTTTTGAAGTTGGGGATTGGGTCTTCTTAAGATTGTAGCCTTATAAGCAAATCTCACTAAAGAAACAAAAAATAATAATAAGTTGTCTCCAAGGTATTATGGTCCATACCAAATCATGAAAAAGATCGGTAGTGTTTCCTACAAGCTAGAGTTGCCACCAACAACAAAGATACATCCATTTTTTCATGTTTCCTATTTGAAGAAGGTAATTGGGCATAATATTCCCACTCAAACAACACTACTAGAGCTCGATGAATAAGGAAGAATTATTTTGGAACCAGAGTGCATTTTTCAAACATGCATAAAGAAGCCGAGGAATAGAACTCTCACTAAGTATCTCATGCAATGGAAGAATTTACCAGTTGAAGATGCCACATGGGAGGATGAGGAGTTCATTCAAAAGAATCCAAACTTGATTAGCATTGAGGACAATGCTTCTTTGTAGAACGGGGGCATGTTACACCCTTAATATTAGTGTACATCGGGTTATGAATAGTCGGCTTGTGGCTATATTAACTCTCTATTAAGCCATATTATCATTAGTATATATATTGTTATTTAGTTGTTTAGGTCATCCTACAACTTATATAGGTGTGTCTAAGTCAGCCTAGGTGATATCCTAGGCATAAATAGGTATATATAAGAGGTTGTGAGTCTTATTTCATTAGTTGTGAAGTGTGTTATCATTAGAGATATTTGGAGGTTTTCCCCCTCGAAGTGGCTTGTTATTCTCAGTCATTATCGAGTATTTGCAACATATTTCATAGCATATTCCTCTATTGTGCAAGTTATTTCATAACAAAACAAAGGATTAATAAAGATGAATAAATAATTCCTTAAAAAAAAATGAATAAAGAATTTAAAGAAAAGTATTATATAGTAAATAAATAGAATATATAAATAAATGAAAATTCTAAAAAGGAAATTTCACAAAGTATAAAAAGAGAAAATAAAGAAGTTGTAAACCAAGGAAGGAGGAGGGAAACTAGGAGAAATAATAAAACAAGGAGAATAAAGACTTAAAGGATAAGCCTCAAACCAAGAACCAAGCAAGGAAAAAAAATGACTTGAAGAGGAAACACGAGAGAAAAAAGGGGGGGTTTGGAAAGAGAAACACAAAAGATGGAAGAAGAAAAAAAACAAGAACAAAGAAAAAGAGGAAAGAAGGAAACTAAGGATATAAAAGGCAAGGAGAAGAGTAAAGAGACTTTAAAAATGAAGGAAAAAACTAGAGGGAATAAGGAAAGAACATAGGGAAATGCACGAAAAAACCCACAAGGAAAGGGGAGAAGAAGAGGAAGAAACAGAGGACAGGGTGAGAAAAGAACAAACCACAACAAAAATAATTAGAAACTAAAAAAGGACCCCAAAAGGAGAAAAGACCACCTACGAGTCCAAGAGATCAAAGGCCAGAAGAAAGGCAAGGAAGGAGACACAAGAAGAATTAACACAAGGAAGGGAGATGGTGGGTTCTAAGGTTGGTTAACAAGGGATGCCAAGCATGACTCAACCTCCACCCCCTATTGTGATTGAGGTTCAAGGGGTGGTTGTTGATTTCAATGGGTTCTTTTAGTTTCCTTTTGAAGAAATTGTCTTCTTTGAACAAGATTTGAGTGTTCTCAAGAAAAATGTGGTGTTTATATATTTGGTGAGATTTCCTTTTTGGAATTTTAATTTGTTTATATATTCTATTTATTTACTATATAATATTTTTCTTTAAATTCTTTATTCATCTTTATTACTCCTTTGTTTTTTCTTTTTTATTTAGTGAAATTTCCTTTATGTCATTTTTTCCTTATTCCCTAAATTTTCTTTCCATAATGTAAATACTTTAATTGCTTCTTTTAGTTTCTATTTCTTATTCTTTGTTTCTTTTATTGTTCTATATATAGATCTATATTATTATATTATTAATGGTATTGTATTACCATATTTTTTGCTCTTATTTTAGTTTTCATAGTATTTTTGTGCAAGTAATTTAGTGAAAACACACATATATATGTACATACATACATGTATACGTGTATTTATTTCCTTTCATTTATTATTAATTTCTTTATTTTTTTTGTTGTTCTCTTGTTTAATCTCCTCTTCTTTTTTACCAATTCCTTGTCTTTTTATTATTTTTCTAGTGTTGTAGTGTAATTTCTTTTTTGCTTTCTTTCTTTTTGTTGGTCTCATTAAATTGTGGTTTTTAGTTCAATATCCTTTAATTTTTAATTCCTAATTGTCTTGTCTCCTTGGGTTGTGTAGCCTTCTCTCCCCTCCTCCCTTCCCCCCTCCTTTTTTCTATTTAGGTTGTTCTTGGTCTACAACTAACAATATTTCTCTCCTTCAGCTTTTTCATCTTGATGATGGATCATGGAGTGTGATCCGAAACGTTTATGCAAAAAAATCTCACACAATCTAATCCAAAAACTGTTGCAACATCAAATAATATGGATTGTGGAAAGTTGATATCATTAAGTTTTATGTGTGTTTTAATAAGCTTGTTTGATATATACCTTATATCTAAAAATGTAATTTATCGCATAAATGAAAATGAAAAGTAACAAAACAAGGGTAGATATGAGAATGAGATACAAAGAGGAACCTATGACAATGATTTGAGCCTAAAGAAAGGGGGAAAGGTTGTGCTATATAGGGGATCACCTAATTCAAACCTTGTTTTGGTATTTCTAACTCTACATACAATGATTGATAATGATTAAGAGGGAATACCCTAGGTCAGAGAGAGGCCAAAAAAATAATAATTTACTAGAATGATAAATGATAAATAACAATGCTACCTTGATGTGAAATTCTTGATGAAGTGATGTCGCACCACAAGTTATCACAAATATTGATTGATGCATACATTGATTACTTGAGAGACCCACAAAAGGTTAGTTCACATGTAACGCCCCACCGTGCGAACCCCAAAGGACAATTAAACAATAATTATAGCACAATTTTTTTTTTTAAAGTACACATAACATACATGTAATACACATTAAGTCATGACATGAATTTCATTTAAGAAGATTTATTAACACATACATCCTTTGGGGTACACGAAGATTCATTACGAGACTGAGATCCACACAACAACAATAAAGAATAAATCCAAATATATAATCCATAACAAAATAAATATTAACAAATATAACACATACATGATAAACATTGATAAGAAACCATTTGAGTATATAAATACAACATATACACGATTAACTTAACACAATGAATATCAACTGCAATTAGCCACATAAGGTTTAATGTTACATTACAATACAATGTTCAAGAAGTACAATGATACAAGAGTGTTTCCAATATGCACGGAAACCATACTACAAGAATCATGATACAAATGAATAGATGAAAATTGGCTCCATGACAGATACAACTCTGGAGTCGTTGCAATAGCACCAATCCGCACCTCTCGATCCTTGACTAGGGACCCAATGGGGTGCTTAGCATGTTCCACCTGACCATGTGAGTCTGAAGACCCACCCCCCATGCTAGGAGCTAACAAGAAAGAGACCTCAACCAAGAACATCCGAAAGGAAACCACAATACTCAACAACATACAAAAGTATCATAAAACTCAAGAATTACAAAGACATAATCCATAACATCCAAGAGTCATTAACATAACTTAAAATCATAAATCTCATCACATAAATCAAAGTAATGACCAATAACAAGTAACCAAAGGATGATCATGAAACACTTCCAAGTCAACTAAATTAATAAACATAATACAATTCCAAATTGCAAAAAATAGCACAATAAAATCATATCACAGTACCATAAGAGTACAAGGTCATAAGTCAAATATCAAAGAGATCATACAAGACCACAAAGTACACCAAGATATATTAAGGCAATAATCACAAATCAATATAAATCCGTATATCAACAATCAAAACCAACTCCCACAACCTACTTCCAGAGGAACACAATAAAGTAAAACACATGGGAAACTAGGGGAGAGTGTCATCACATAGTCCTACATGGGTTGTCCTGTGCTCTTCCTCCCAACTGGAGGCGCCGGTCCCATCTATGGCTGTCCTGTGCTCTTCCTCCCAACTGGAGGCGCTGATCCATAGGGTGACTCATGCGGAGCTGATAACCTCTCATGAGGACGAGGTTACGACCTTGCCAACCACAGCCTTCTTAGCCTTCCATTAGTCTGCGGAAGCACTAATGAAGACGAGGCATCCATTTTTAAAATCTTATAATGATATTACTACCCAACCCTCCTAAGTTAATTATTAGGTTTTCACTTGTTTACTAACTCACTCGTGGGTTATCCTGTGCCCTTCCCCTTAAACGGGGCGCCGGCCCCCATGAGGAGCCACTCTCCCTAGAGACCCAACAACATAACAACCAAGAAACCAAGGGTTGTACCATCATAATAAGAACATTAGATCACAATAGAGAAACATGCGAGGCATTACCCATCTCGCTATAAATACATAATCAAAGTCTTAACAATTCCCGTACAACCCTTTTCAAAATCATGAAACCAAAACACTTGCCACATCAAGGCACATAAAGAGAGAGAACATCAACTGCCAATCAACTCAAGCCTCTAGAAGCCAAAAGAATGAAAACCCACAACAAGGGTAAAGTGAAGCAACAAGAGTTTTTCCTCCAATAATTCCAACACAAGGATAAAATTTCCTCAAATGAGAGTAACACAGAAAAGCCATAAAAAGAGAAGATTCATCAAGACCCATCCACAAATCAACAATGGTGTCACCTCAAATAGGAAGATGCAAAAGAAAATCAACCTTTAATCAAAATCACTTAATAAAACCAAAAGCCACCAACTAGGTATTCCACGGGAGACCTCAATTTTCTCCTCGCAAGAACCCCCTTATAGTGGTACATAATCACCTTCATAAAATCAACAACATAGCAATGACAACAATAAATGCAAGGCCTCCAGAAATATTTTCAATTCAAACATAATGAGTGAATACATATAAGATCATGAATCAATTTTGCTTTTGGCTTTGATTGTGTTTGAGTTTTTTTGTCATCAACGTTTCGGATCATACTCCATGATCCATCATCAGGATGAAAGAGAGCATAAGAAGAGAAATGAATTGTTGCAGACCCAAACCCACTAAAAAGGAGAGAAGTTACACGCAATTCAAGGAGCAAAAATAATTAAGACAAATAAGAATGGATAATAAGAAAAACATAAATAATAAAACCGACAACAATTGAAAATAAGACAAACATAACAAATTCTTATTAAGAAAAATAAGAATTGATAATAAGGAAATAACAACAAAATGTGAAAGCACTCAATCTAAAGAAAACAATTAGAAAAAATAGTTCACTTACAAAATACACAAAACAAAAATAAATTAAATAGATATAAAGGAATAAAGGCATAAGAAAATAAATTATATATATATAACTAAATAGTATTAAATGTAATAATCATAGTAATAATAATAAATTAAATAGATATAAAGGAGTAAAGGCATAAGAACCTAAAATTGATATATATATATATATATAACTAAATAGTATTATATGTAATAATAATAATAAAAATAAATTAAATAAATCAAACTAATAAAGAACAGACAAATTCAAATCAGTAAAACAAAAGAAGAAAATAGAAATGAATTAAAAATAAAAGTAAAAATAAAAAGAATACAGTCCTGAAATAAATATATGTAAAAGAAAACATTAAATTTAATTTAATTAAATTAAATAATACAGTCCTGAAAGAGGCCTTTTGGTTGGCCTCTTTCCTTTTTGGTTGTTGTTTCTCTTTTATATATTAATTTAATTTAATAATGTTTTCTTTTACATATATTTATTTCAGGACTGTATTCTTTTTATTTTTACTTTTATTTTTAATTCATTTCTATTTTCTTCTTTTGTTTTACTGATTTGAATTTGTCTGTTCTTTATTAGTTTGATTTATTTAATTTATTTTTATTATTATTATTACATATAATACTATTTAGTTATATATATATATATATATAAATTTTAGGTTCTTATGCCTTTACTCCTTTATATCTATTTAATTTATTATTATTACTATGATTATTACATTTAATACTATTTAGTTATATATATTAAATTTATTTTCTTATGCCTTTATTCCTTTATATCTATTTAATTTATTTTTGTTTTGTGTATTTTGTAAGTGAACTATTTTTTCTAATTGTTTTCTTTAGATTGAGTGCTTTCAAATTTTGTTGTTATTTTCTTATTATCAATTCTTATTTTTCTTAATAAGAATTTGTTATGTTTGTCTTATTTTCAATTGTTGTCTGTTTTATTATTTATGTTTTTCTTATTATCCATTCTTATTAGTCTTAATTATTTTTGCTCCTTGAATTGCGTGTAACTTCTCTCCTTTTTAGTGGGTTTGGGTATGCAACAATTCATTTCTCTTCTTATGCTCTCTTTCATCCTGATGATGGATCATGGAGTATGATCCGAAACGTTGATGACAAAAAAAACTCAAACACAATCAAAGCCAGAAGCAAAATTGATTCATGATTATGGATTGTGGAAACTTGATATCTCTTACATATAAGATCAACAACCCCATCCAAACTACATAAACAACCTTGATACAAAATAAATCCACATACATAAATACCTTTTAAAACCACTACATATCTATATATTTTAATTCTTTTCGAGGAGGGAATGTAAAAAAAGAAAAGATTTGCTCTAAGAACCAAACAAGTCTACAAGACTTAACCTCATAAAACGATAACTTATTTAATTCCAAAATAAATTCCATAATAAATTTCATTCCCAAAATACTAAAACAAGAATTAAATAAACAATGCTGTCATATATTCATAAATGGATTTTTCTACTAAAATTTTCCTCTCAAAGTTTTGTAATTTAACAAGTCAATAATAATGATAAGCAAAAGATTTCTTTCTATTTTATTGCTTCCACTATAACTAAATTCTATTTTAATTTAACTAGAAAAAGAACATAATAGTTACTAATAAAATTAAATGGTTATAGCAACTAGTTAAATAACTGAAATCTGAATAAATACATTAACAAGTATATATATACAAATATAAATATATATATATATACATATATATATATACATATACATATATATATATACATATATATATATATACATATACATATATATATACATATATATAAGTAAAATTTCACAATATATATAAATGAAACATATTTAAAAAGTAAATTTTCGCACATAAGATAAAATAGAAGTTTGCACATAATAAAATTTATATTAATAAATTTGAATGGGTATTTATACCCATACGCCGGCACGACAATAGACGCCGCCCGGCCGTGGGCAGTCTACGGACTGCTCACGACAGTCCTACGGACTGTCGTGGACAGTCCGTAGACTGTCACACATCCGGTGGCGGGGTAGTTGGTACGGACAAGGCCAAACCCCCCCCCGTCCAACACACAACCAATAAATATATAAAAATTAACACATATAAAATGAACAGTGCCGATGGAACTTTGGAAAAAAAATGAGTTTTCAATGAATTTAATTTTCATTCAAGATTTCATATGTTAAATACATGCGGGTATAAATATATATATATACACTGAAATCTGAGCATGCCCCAAATAGGATAAGATATTTATACTGTACATTTTTCTGTGCAAAAATTGAAAATAAAAAGAATTGTTTTAATAAAATATATGTATAGACCAGAATATCACACCCAGTAATTTGTTGAAATAAAAATTGTCCCAACGCAAATATGTATATTTTATTCTTTTAAACAATTGAGACAACAAAACTACTGTTCATTTCCAGATAGCAATAAAATCCCTTTTCAATCAACAACAACCCAGAAACCCCAGAAAATTCCATTAAACGAATAACAATTCCCAATTCCCTGCTAAAATTCCTTTGATTAAACTAGAACCCCAATAGATTTTCTTCCCACAGTTATTTGATTTCTAACCCCAGATGAGAATTTCACACACAGAGAACAATCCTTATTTTACAGAGAATAAATAAAAAGAAGAGAACCTGGCGTCCTATGCTTGCCAAAAATTTGTAGAAGCTTTGACCCTCTTGCTGCACTAATTCCTTGCTGCCAATCTTCCAGCAACAAACCCCAAATTCTTCTTCCTCTTCACCAATTTTCTCCAGAAAACAGAAAAAGAAACCAAGGACAGAAAATGATTGGAAACAAAATTTCTCTAGCATTAGAACCATCCCCCCAAACAAAGAAAAACCCCTTATTAAAATCCAAACCCAGGAATCCTTTCAATTTCCTCTTCCCGTGAATACCAGAGGTCACATTTCAAGAATAAATTCCAAATAATATTTAACCTTAATTCCTTTTTGTTGCCTTTTCCATATTTCATTTTCATTTTTCATGTATTTGATTAAAACTAAATAAATTTAAATCCACAAACATGAACTTTTATTTAAATAAATATATATATCCTTCCATAATACTTTATTAACTAATTACTTCCACATTAAAATAATTAAAAACAACCATTTGCAAGATTCTAAATAAGTATCGAAAATAATTATCTTTTCAAGATTATTTGTTCATAATTATTGTTAACTTCAATTTAACATGATAATTTAAATCAATTTATCTAATAATATCACTTTTACTTTTAACGAATTAGTTTGATTTGATCATTTGTTCTAAATCATTTGATTTAACTTAATTGATTCTGATTTTAATTTCTTATCAAATTTTAAATAACTTTGCAAATCACTTATGATTTAATTAATTATTTAAACATGATTACTAACATATTATATTTTTCACATAATCAAATAACACAGTAACCAATGAAGCACACACAAATACTCACACAAAAGTTCAGAACAACCGACACGGAGGGGTATTACATCACAAAACATAATAGATTTATGTAGCTAGCATGCAGAGGATAACTCAATACTTCTTCATAATTTTGCGCGATTGATCATTAGCTCATTGCACATAATTGCTTCCTTCTTCCTAATGTCTTGCAAACATGATCTTGATTGATGAAAGCATTAAAATAATGTTGCTAATTCTTCCATTAAATTCCCTTGATTGATTTTAGGATTCTCAATTTTCTCAATAAAAATGCTAGGATCTCCAATGGTGAAAAGAGTTGTGTTTATATGCATTTTTTTAATTTCTTGTTAAATTAATTATCAAAAACTAATAAATGAAATTGGATTTTCAAATGTTAAAATGTCAACACTAACATTTAATTTAAATTGAGCTAAAATAAACTTGATAGGATCATTGGGCACACTAGGTATTATTTTGGGGCCTTTTCTAGTTGTTAAATAAATAATAAATACTAATTTCCAATTTAAGTTTGATTTCTTGAAAATGATAATAAACAAACAAATTAAATACACAATTAGGTCCAAGCACATAGGGAGGAGCTAAACCTAGTGTGAAATTGTTAAGGGTGATAATTTATGATGCTATATTTAGCCCCCACTTTATTGAGGGTATGAACTTACGCTTAGACTCACACTAAAGTAAGGGTAAGCTAAGAAGAGTTTGATTATCCAAACATTGAAGAGATATGATGACATCAAATTTATGTGATGCGTTAACCCCTAGGCTCAAGATACTATGAAAAACAATATAAGGATAAGAGAAAAAACACACATGAGGTACAATGCCACATGACAAACACAAAGCATACATAAAAAAGACATAAAAGCAATTATATTGAAGACACAAAGTGCAAATATAACAATACATGAAGCAAACATGTGAAAGACACAAGAAAAACATGATACTATGCACAAATTAAACATGCCAAAGACACAAAGCAAACACATAATCAATAAATGTAAACATATTAAAAATAAATCATAAGTTACACAAGGTTAGTATACTAAAAATTATTCAAGTTAGTAAGGTAAAGAGACATCAGTCTTAATTTTGTCTCAAATACCAAATGTCATTCCTCAAATATCATGCTAGACAAAATGGTTAGTAAGGTAAAGAGACATCAGTCTTAATTTTGTCTCAAATACCAAATGTCATTCCTCAAATATCATGCTAGACAAAATGGTTATCTCATAAAGATTATAAAGTTGTGTTATGCTAAATCACTCATTAAAAATGTGGCTTACTAGTGAGGTTGTGATCACTCTACGAGCAACTCTTTTATCTTTTTTCTTATTAGAGTGGTTCCAATAGAAGTTAGAGCATTAAAAATATTTTTTTTACAATAATACTATTTTTCCCGACTTTTTGGTGACACAAATCTTCAATTTTCTTAATAATGGTCTCATTTTGTAAAACTTTAGCAATTGGACAAAAAAATGGCATTGTTCGGTTAATGTCTTATCGGAAAAATATTGGCTAAACATATTGGTATCCCACAACTGAACCATTTGTGATAAACTTTTTCCATGGATCAAGATTATCCATTATGTTCTCATCTATATAGTGTAACTATTTAGGGGTTCTCATATAATTAGGTGATACATAAGGTTCATTTTCGACATTTTCAATGTTATTAACATTTTCATTTTCAATATTTTCAATGCTATCAACATTTTCAATAACAATTCCAACATTTTCATTTTCTATTTCAACATTTTCAGTTTTAATTTCAATATTTTCATTTTCATTTTGAATATGATGTTCAATATTTTCAAATTCTATTTCATCTTTAAGTGTTGAAATAACATTTAATGATGGAGAAGAAGCCTCAACTTGAGTATTTGTCATACCTTCTCTTCTTTTCCTATGACTTTCTCTATCTTTTGCTCTATATGCTTCAATTTGATTTGCTATTAATTTTCTCTTTCATTTTATCTTACGACGACTACTAATCCCCATTGTACAAAAAAAAAAAGAGCACACAAATGATTGTAAAGGTTAACAATGTGTAAGATAATCTTTCAAAAGCTAAAATTTGTCTAATACAAACATAAAACATGATATTTTCACAACAAAAAAGAATGTGGGAACCATTAGAATGCTCAAAAAGTCCACATTTTACTTTTTATATAATTCACAAAATGGATATCCATTTGAAACAGGTATCCATTTGTAATGGATATCCATTACAAATGGATATTTGCTTCCTTTAGTTTTTCAAAAAACTAAAATTCATAAAACTATGTAATTATATATTATTGATAGCATTAGCATGATATATATTATATTATGATATATTTTATATTATATATATAAATTATATATTAATATATTAAATTAATATATTATGTATATTAAATTAATATATTATGTATATTAAATTAATATATATTATATATTAATATTAATATTATTTCAAGGAGCAAGGTAGATGTGGGTGATTTTGTATGGAATTGAGTTCAAATGTACAATGCAAATTATTTTTGGGTGATCTAGCTGATTGTGATTTGATCATTGAGCACGTATTTAAGTACTTTAGAATCCTTCTACTCATTTTGTTATTAAAGTTTGTGTCTTTCCATTCACACCAAATTTTTTATTACAACTTATTCAATTGACTCCACTCATGCATACAAACTCATTAAATATAATTATATAATATATATATTATATATTGTATATATTATATACACTATATATTGTATATATTATATATTTTTTTATAGTATATAAATTATATTATATATTAATATGTATGCATAGGGGAAGCTTTAAATCTTATAAAGTTAATAACAGATATCTATTTTCTTTAGATTTTTACAAACTAAATTATGTATTCTTAATATATAATATAATACTTATTATATCTTAATATATTATAATATATTATATCTTATATATTATGATATATATTATATATAGTATATTTAATATATATAATATATTTAAGACATAATATATAAATAAGATATTATATATTATATATATCTTATACTCTCTCTCTCAACTCTCTCCCTCTCTCTCTCTCTCTTAGGTCTTTCCCATTCCC